>CATORF010000749.1:228400-573400 GCA_951804975.1 Anthophora plumipes
TTTCAAGCTGAGATATGTATTTTCTGCGATAATCTTGGTGAGACTTCTGTCCGAAGCATGCTGAAACATCGAGATCGCCCTTTTCGAGCTAGTTAATGTGAGAAAAACCTTATCCGGTGTTTTCACCACTCCACAGTGCATTTGATATGCAGAACCGGCGATATCTTGGTTTTCGTGGGGTTTCAAGCTGAGATATGCATTTTCTGCGATAATCTTGGTGGGTCTTTTGTCAGAAGTATGCAGAATCATCTAGATCGCTCTTTTCGAGCTACTTAATGCACGGAACACGTTTTCTGGAGTTTTCACGACTCCACAGTACGTTTGACATGCAGAACCGGAGATATCTTGGTTTCGGTCGGGTTTCAAGCTGAGATATGCATTTTCTACGATAATCCTGGTGAGACTTCTGTTAGAAGTATGCAGAATCATCTAGATCGCTCTTCTCGAGCTACTTAATGCACGAAACACGTTATCTGGTGTTTTCACCACTCCACAGTGCGTATCATATGCAGAACCGGAGATATCTTGGTTTTCGTGGGGTTTCAAGCAGAGATATGCATTTTCTGCGATAATCTTGGTGAGACTTCTGTTAGAAGTATGCTGAATCATCTAGATCGCTCTTCTCGAGCTACTTAATGCACGAAACACGTTATCTGGTGTTTTCACCACTCCACAGTGCGTATCATATGCAGAACCGGCGATATCTTGGTTTTCGTGGGGTTTCAAGCTGAGATATGTATTTTCTGCGATAATCTTGGTGAGACTTCTGTCCGAAGCATGCTGAAACATCGAGATCGCCCTTTTCGAGCTAGTTAATGTGAGAAAAACCTTATCCGGTGTTTTCACCACTCCACAGTGCATTTGATATGCAGAACCGGCGATATCTTGGTTTTCGTGGGGTTTCAAGCTGAGATATGCATTTTCTGCGATAATCTTGGTGGGTCTTTTGTCAGAAGTATGCAGAATCATCTAGATCGCTCTTTTCGAGCTACTTAATGCACGGAACACGTTTTCTGGAGTTTTCACGACTCCACAGTACGTTTGACATGCAGAACCGGAGATATCTTGGTTTCGGTCGGGTTTCAAGCTGAGATATGCATTTTCTGCGATAATCTTGGTGAGACTTCTGTTAGAAGTATGCAGAATCATCTAGATCGCTCGTTTCGAGCTACTTAATGCACGGAACACGTTTTCTGGTGTTTTGACCACTCCACAGTACGTTTGACATGAAGAACCGGAGATATCTTGGTTTCGGTCGGGTTTCAAGCTGAGATATGCATTTTCTACGATAATCCTGGTGAGACTTCTGTCAGAAGTATGCAGAATCTTCGAGAACGCTCTTTTCGAGCTACTTAATGCGCGAAACACGTTTTCTGGTGTTTTCACCACTCCACAGTGCGTTGGATATGCAGAAACGGCGATATTTTGGTTTTCGTCGGGTTTCAAGCTGAGATATGCATTTTCTACGATAAGCTTGGTGAAACATCTGTCCGAAGTATGCAGAAACATCGAGAGCGCTCTTTTCGAGCTATTTAATGCGTGAAACACGTTTCCTGGGGTTTTCACCACTCCACAGATCGTTGGATATGCAGAACAGTAGATATCTTGGTTTTCGTGGGGTTTCAAGCAGAGATATGCATTTTCTGCGATAATCTTGGTGAGACTTCTGTTAGAAGTATGCAGAATCATCTAGATCGCTCTTCTCGAGCTACTTAATGCACGAAACACGTTATCTGGTGTTTTCACCACTCCACAGTGCGTATCATATGCAGAACCGGCGATATCTTGGTTTTCGTGGGGTTTCAAGCTGAGATATGTATTTTCTGCGATAATCTTGGTGAGACTTCTGTCCGAAGCATGCTGAAACATCGAGATCGCTCTTTTCGAGCTAGTTAATGTGAGAAAAACCTTATCCGGTGTTTTCACCACTCCACAGTGCATTTGATATGCAGAACCGGCGATATCTTGGTTTTCGTGGGGTTTCAAGCTGAGATATGCATTTTCTGCGATAATCTTGGTGAGACTTCTGTCCGAAGTATGCTGAATCATCTAGATCGCTCTTCTCGAGCTACTTAATGCACGAAACACGTTATCTGGTGTTTTCACCACTCCACAGTGCATTTGATATGCAGAACCGGCGATATCTTGGTTTTCGTGGGGTTTCAAGCTGAGATATGCATTTTCTGCGATAATCTTGGTGAGACTTCTGTCCGAAGCATGCTGAATCATCGAGATCGCTCTTTTCGAGCTAGTTAGTGCGAGCAACACGTTATCTGGTGTTTTCACCACTCCACAGTGCGTTTGATATGCAGAACAGTAGATATCTTGGTTTTCGTGGGGTTTCAAGCTGAGATATGCATTTTCTGCGATAATCTTGTTGAGACTTCTGTCCGAAGTATGCAGAATCATCGAGATCCCTCGTTTCGAGCTACTTAATGCGAGAAACACGTTATCTGGTGTTTTCACCACTCCACAGTGCGTTGGATATGCAGAAACGGAGATATTTTGGTTTTCGTCAGGTTTCAAGCTGAGATATGCATTTTCTGCGATAATCTTGTTGAGACTTCTGTCCGAAGTATGCAGAATCATCGAGATCGCCCTTTTCGAGCTAGTTAATGTGAGAAAAACCTTATCCGGTGTTTTCACCACTCCACAGTGCATTTGATATGCAGAACCGGCGATATCTTGGTTTTCGTGGGGTTTCAAGCTGAGATATGCATTTTCTGCGATAATCTTGGTGAAACATCTGTCCGAAGTATGCAGAAACATCGAGAGCGCTCTTTTCGAGCTATTTAATGCGAGAAACACGTTTTCTGGGGTTTTCACCACTCCACAGTGCGTTGGATATGCAGAAACGGCGATATTTTGGTTTTCGTCGGGTTTCAAGCTGAGATATGCATTTTCTACGATAAGCTTGGTGAAACATCTGTCCGAAGTATGCAGAAACATCGAGAGCGCTCTTTTCGAGCTATTTAATACGAGAAACACGTTTTCTGGGGTTTTCACCACTCCACAGATCGTTGGATATGCAGAACAGTAGATATCTTGGTTTTCGTGGGGTTTCAAGCAGAGATATGCATTTTCTGCGATAATCTTGGTGAGACTTCTGTTAGAAGTATGCAGAATCATGGAGATCGCGCTTTTCGAGCTATTTAATGCGAGAAACACGTTATCTGGTGTTTTCACCACTCCACAGTGCGTTTGATAAGCAGAACAGGCGATATCTTGATTTTCATGGTGTTTCCAGCTGAGATATGCATTTTCTGCGATAATCTTGGTGGGTCTTTTGTCAGAAGTATGCAGAATCATCTAGATCGCTCTTTTCGAGCTACTTAATGCACGGAACACGTTTTCTGGAGTTTTCACGACTCCACAGTACGTTTGACATGCAGAACCGGAGATATCTTGGTTTCGGTCGGGTTTCAAGCTGAGATATGCATTTTCTACGATAATCCTGGTGAGACTTCTGTCAGAAGTATGCAGAATCTTCGAGAACGCTCTTTTCGAGCTACTTAATGCGCGAAACACGTTTTCTGGTGTTTTCACCACTCCACAGTGCGTTGGATATGCAGAAACGGCGATATTTTGGTTTTCGTCGGGTTTCAAGCTGAGATATGCATTTTCTACGATAAGCTTGGTGAAACATCTGTCCGAAGTATGCAGAAACATCGAGAGCGCTCTTTTCGAGCTATTTAATGCGTGAAACACGTTTCCTGGGGTTTTCACCACTCCACAGATCGTTGGATATGCAGAACAGTAGATATCTTGGTTTTCGTGGGGTTTCAAGCAGAGATATGCATTTTCTGCGATAATCTTGGTGAGACTTCTGTTAGAAGTATGCAGAATCATCTAGATCGCTCTTCTCGAGCTACTTAATGCACGAAACACGTTATCTGGTGTTTTCACCACTCCACAGTGCGTATCATATGCAGAACCGGCGATATCTTGGTTTTCGTGGGGTTTCAAGCTGAGATATGTATTCTCTGCGATAATCTTGGTGAGACTTCTGTCCGAAGCATGCTGAAACATCGAGATCGCTCTTTTCGAGCTAGTTAATGTGAGAAAAACCTTATCCGGTGTTTTCACCACTCCACAGTGCATTTGATATGCAGAACCGGCGATATCTTGGTTTTCGTGGGGTTTCAAGCTGAGATATGCATTTTCTGCGATAATCTTGGTGAGACTTCTGTCCGAAGTATGCTGAATCATCTAGATCGCTCTTCTCGAGCTACTTAATGCACGAAACACGTTATCTGGTGTTTTCACCACTCCACAGTGCATTTGATATGCAGAACCGGCGATATCTTGGTTTTCGTGGGGTTTCAAGCTGAGATATGCATTTTCTGCGATAATCTTGGTGAAACATCTGTCCGAAGTATGCAGAAACATCGAGAGCGCTCTTTTCGAGCTATTTAATGCGAGAAACACGTTTTCTGGGGTTTTCACCACTCCACAGTGCGTTGGATATGCAGAAACGGCGATATTTTGGTTTTCGTCGGGTTTCAAGCTGAGATATGCATTTTCTACGATAAGCTTGGTGAAACATCTGTCCGAAGTATGCAGAAACATCGAGAGCGCTCTTTTCGAGCTATTTAATACGAGAAACACGTTTTCTGGGGTTTTCACCACTCCACAGATCGTTGGATATGCAGAACAGTAGATATCTTGGTTTTCGTGGGGTTTCAAGCAGAGATATGCATTTTCTGCGATAATCTTGGTGAGACTTCTGTTAGAAGTATGCAGAATCATGGAGATCGCGCTTTTCGAGCTATTTAATGCGAGAAACACGTTATCTGGTGTTTTCACCACTCCACAGTGCGTTTGATAAGCAGAACAGGCGATATCTTGATTTTCATGGTGTTTCCAGCTGAGATATGCATTTTCTGCGATAATCTTGGTGGGTCTTTTGTCAGAAGTATGCAGAATCATCTAGATCGCTCTTTTCGAGCTACTTAATGCACGGAACACGTTTTCTGGAGTTTTCACGACTCCACAGTACGTTTGACATGCAGAACCGGAGATATCTTGGTTTCGGTCGGGTTTCAAGCTGAGATATGCATTTTCTACGATAATCCTGGTGAGACTTCTGTCAGAAGTATGCAGAATCTTCGAGAACGCTCTTTTCGAGCTACTTATTGCGCGAAACACGTTCTCTGGTTGTTATCACCATTCCACAGTGCGTTTGATATGCAGAACAGGCGATATCTTGATTTTCATGGTGTTTCCAGCTGAGATATGCATTTTCTGCGATAATCTTGGTGGGTCTTTTGTCAGAAGTACGCAGAATCATCTAGGTCGCTCTTTTCGAGCTACTTAATGCAGGAAACACGTTTTCTTGTGTTTTCACCACTCCACAGTACGTTTGACATGCAGAACCGGAGATATATTGGTTTCGGTCGGGTTTCAAGCTGAGATATGCATTTTCTACGATAATCTTGGTGAAACATCTGTCCGAAGTATGCAGAAACATCGAGAGCGCTCTTTTCGAGCTATTTAATGCGAGAAACTCGTTTTCTGGGGTTTTCACCACTCCACAGATCGTTGGATATGCAGAACCGGAGATATCTTGGTTTTCGTGGGGTTTCAAGCTGAGATATTCATTTTCTGCGATAATCTTGGTGAGACTTCTGTCCGAAGTATGCTCAAACATCGAGATCGCTCTTTTCGAGCAAGTTAATGCGAGAAAAACCTTATCCGGTGTTTTCACCACTCCACAGAGCGTTTGATATGCAGAACCGGAGATATCTTGGTTTTCGTGGGGTTTCAAGCCGAGATATGCATTTTCTGCGAGAATCTTGGTGAGACTTCTGTTAGAAGTATGCAGAATCATCGAGATCGCACTTTTCGAGCTATTTAATGCGAGAAACACGTTATCTGGTGTTTTCACCACTCCACAGTACGTTTGACATGCAGAACCGGAGATATTTTGGTTTTCGTCGGGTTTCAAGCTGAGATATGCATTTTCTACGATAAGCTTGGTGAAACATCTGTCCGAAGTATGCAGAAACATCCAGAGCGCTCTTTTCGAGCTATTTAATGCGAGAAACACGTCTTCTGGGGTTTTCACCACTCCACAGATCGTTGGATATGCAGAACAGTAGATATCTTGGTTTTCGTGGGGTTTCAAGCAGAGATATGCATTTTCTGCGATAATCTTGGTGAGACTTCTGTCCGAAGTATGCTGAAACATCGAGATCGCTCTTTTCGAGCTAGTTAATGTGAGAAAAACCTTATCCGGTGTTTTCACCACTCCACAGTGCATCTGATATGCAGAACCGGCGATATCTTGGTTTTCGTGGGGTTTCAAGCTGAGATATGCATTTTCTGCGACAATCTTTGTGACACTTCTGTCCGAAGTATGCTGAATCATCGAGATCGCTCTTTTCGAGCTAGTTAGTGCGAGAAACACGTTATCTGGTGTTTTCACCACTCCACAGTGCGTTTGATATGCAGAACAGTAGATATCTTGGTTTTCGTGGGGTTTCAAGCTGAGATATGCATTTTCTGCGATAATCTTGTTGAGACTTCAGTCCGAAGTACGCAGAATCATCGAGATCGCTCGTTTCGAGCTACTTAATGCGAGAAACACGTTATCTGGTGTTTTCACCACTCCACAGTGCGTTGGATATGCAGAAACGGCGATATTTTGGTTTTCGTCGAGTTTCAAGCTGAGATATGCATTTTCTACGATAAGCTTGGTGAAACATCTGTCCGAAGTATGCAGAAACATCGAGAGCGCTCTTTTCGAGCTATTTAATGCGTGAAACACGTTTTCTGGGGTTTTCACCACTCCACAGATCGTTGGATATGCAGAACAGTAGATATCTTGGTTTTCGTGGGGTTTCAAGCAGAGATATGCATTTTCTCCGATAATCTTGGTGAGACTTCTGTTAGAAGTATGCAGAATCATGGAGATCGCGCTTTTCGAGCTATTTAATGCGAGAAACACGTTATCTGGTGTTTTCACCACTCCACAGTGCGTTTGATAAGCAGAACAGGCGATATCTTGATTTTCATGGTGTTTCCAGCTGAGATATGCATTTTCTGCGATAATCTTGGTGGGTCTTTTGTCAGAAGTATGCAGAATCATCTAGATCGCTCTTTTCGAGCTACTTAATGCACGGAACACGTTTTCTGGAGTTTTCACGACTCCACAGTACGTTTGACATGCAGAACCGGAGATATCTTGGTTTCGGTCGGGTTTCAAGCTGAGATATGCATTTTCTACGATAATCCTGGTGAGACTTCTGTCAGAAGTATGCAGAATCTTCGAGAACGCTCTTTTCGAGCTACTTATTGCGCGAAACACGTTCTCTGGTTGTTATCACCATTCCACAGTGCGTTTGATATGCAGAACAGGCGATATCTTGATTTTCATGGTGTTTCCAGCTGAGATATGCATTTTCTGCGATAATCTTGGTGGGTCTTTTGTCAGAAGTACGCAGAATCATCTAGGTCGCTCTTTTCGAGCTACTTAATGCAGGAAACACGTTTTCTTGTGTTTTCACCACTCCACAGTACGTTTGACATGCAGAACCGGAGATATATTGGTTTCGGTCGGGTTTCCAGCTGAGATATGCATTTTCTACGATAATCTTGGTGAAACATCTGTCCGAAGTATGCAGAAACATCGAGAGCGCTCTTTTCGAGCTATTTAATGCGAGAAACTCGTTTTCTGGGGTTTTCACCACTCCACAGATCGTTGGATATGCAGAACCGGAGATATCTTGGTTTTCGTGGGGTTTCAAGCTGAGATATTCATTTTCTGCGATAATCTTGGTGAGACTTCTGTCCGAAGTATGCTCAAACATCGAGATCGCTCTTTTCGAGCAAGTTAATGCGAGAAAAACCTTATCCGGTGTTTTCACCACTCCACAGAGCGTTTGATATGCAGAACCGGAGATATCTTGGTTTTCGTGGGGTTTCAAGCCGAGATATGCATTTTCTGCGAGAATCTTGGTGAGACTTCTGTTAGAAGTATGCAGAATCATCGAGATCGCACTTTTCGAGCTATTTAATGCGAGAAACACGTTATCTGGTGTTTTCACCACTCCACAGTACGTTTGACATGCAGAACCGGAGATATTTTGGTTTTCGTCGGGTTTCAAGCTGAGATATGCATTTTCTACGATAAGCTTGGTGAAACATCTGTCCGAAGTATGCAGAAACATCCAGAGCGCTCTTTTCGAGCTATTTAATGCGAGAAACACGTCTTCTGGGGTTTTCACCACTCCACAGATCGTTGGATATGCAGAACAGTAGATATCTTGGTTTTCGTGGGGTTTCAAGCAGAGATATGCATTTTCTGCGATAATCTTGGTGAGACTTCTGTCCGAAGTATGCTGAAACATCGAGATCGCTCTTTTCGAGCTAGTTAATGTGAGAAAAACCTTATCCGGTGTTTTCACCACTCCACAGTGCATCTGATATGCAGAACCGGCGATATCTTGGTTTTCGTGGGGTTTCAAGCTGAGATATGCATTTTCTGCGACAATCTTTGTGACACTTCTGTCCGAAGTATGCTGAATCATCGAGATCGCTCTTTTCGAGCTAGTTAGTGCGAGAAACACGTTATCTGGTGTTTTCACCACTCCACAGTGCGTTTGATATGCAGAACAGTAGATATCTTGGTTTTCGTGGGGTTTCAAGCTGAGATATGCATTTTCTGCGATAATCTTGTTGAGACTTCAGTCCGAAGTACGCAGAATCATCGAGATCGCTCGTTTCGAGCTACTTAATGCGAGAAACACGTTATCTGGTGTTTTCACCACTCCACAGTGCGTTGGATATGCAGAAACGGCGATATTTTGGTTTTCGTCGAGTTTCAAGCTGAGATATGCATTTTCTACGATAAGCTTGGTGAAACATCTGTCCGAAGTATGCAGAAACATCGAGAGCGCTCTTTTCGAGCTATTTAATGCGTGAAACACGTTTTCTGGGGTTTTCACCACTCCACAGATCGTTGGATATGCAGAACAGTAGATATCTTGGTTTTCGTGGGGTTTCAAGCAGAGATATGCATTTTCTCCGATAATCTTGGTGAGACTTCTGTTAGAAGTATGCAGAATCATGGAGATCGCGCTTTTCGAGCTATTTAATGCGAGAAACACGTTATCTGGTGTTTTCACCACTCCACAGTGCGTTTGATAAGCAGAACAGGCGATATCTTTATTTTCATGGTGTTTCCAGCTGAGATATGCATTTTCTGCGATAATCTTGGTGGGTCTTTTGTCAGAAGTATGCAGAATCATCTAGATCGCTCTTTTCGAGCTACTTAATGCACGGAACACGTTTTCTGGTGTTTTCACGACTCCACAGTACGTTTGACATGCAGAACCGGAGATATCTTGGTTTCGGTCGGGTTTCAAGCTGAGATATCCATTTTCTACGATAATCCTGGTGAGACTTCTGTCAGAAGTATGCAGAATCTTCGAGAACGCTCTTTTCGAGCTACTTAATGCGCGAAACACGTTTTCTGGTGTTTTCACCACTCCACAGTTCGTTGGATATGCAGAACAGTAGATATCTTGGATTTCGTGGGGTTTCAAGCAGAGATATGCATTTTCTGCTATAATCTTGGTGAGACTTCTGTCCGAAGTATGCTGAATCATCGATATCGCGCTTTTCGAGGTATTTCATGCGAGAAACACGTTCTCTGGTTGTTATCACCATTCCACAGTGCGTTTGATATGCAGAACAGGCGATATCTTGATTTTCATGGTGTTTCCAGGTGAGATATGCATTTTCTGCGATAATCTTGGTGGGTCTTTTGTCAGAAGTACGCAGAATCATCTAGGTCGCTCTTTTCGAGCTACTTAATGCAGGAAACACGTTTTCTTGTGTTTTCACCACTCCACAGTACGTTTGGCATGCAGAACCGGAGATATCTTGGTTTCGGTCGGGTTTCAAGCTGAGATATGCATTTTCTACGATAATCTTGGTGAAACATCTGTCCGAAGTATGCAGAAACATCGAGAGCGCACTTTTCGAGCTATTTAATGCGAGAAAACCTTATCCGGTGTTTTCACCACTCCACAGAGCGATTGATATGCAGAACCGGCGATATCTTGGTTTTCGTGGGGTTTCAAGCTGAGATATGCATTTTCTGCGATAATCTTGGTGAGACTTCTGTTAGAAGTATGCAGAATCAACTAGATCGCTCTTTTCGAGCTACTTAATGCACGAAACAAGATTTCTGGTGTTTTCACCACTCCACAGTACGTTTGACATACAGAACCGGAGATATCTTGGTTTCGGTCGGGTTTTAAGCTGAGATATGCATTTTCTACGATTATCTTGGTGAAACATCTGTCCGAAGCATGCAGAAACATCGAGAGCGCTCTTTTCGAGCTATTTAATGCGAGAAACTCATTTTCTGGGGGTTTCACCACTCCACAGTTCGCTGGATATGCAGAACCGGAGATATCTTGGTTTTCGTGGGGTTTCCAGCTGAGATATGCATTTTCTGCGATAATCTTGGTGGGTCTTTTGTCAGAAGTATGCAGAATCAACTAGATCGCTCTTTTCGAGCTACTTAATGCACGAAACACGTTTTCTGGTGTTTTCACCACTCCACAGTACGTTCGACATGCAGAACCGGAGATATCTTGGTTTAGGTCGGGTTTCACGCTGAGATATGCATTTTCTACGATTATCTTGGTGAAACATCTGTCCGAAGCATGCAGAAACATCGAGCGCGCTCTTTTCGAGCTATTTAATGCGAGAAACTCGTTTTCTGGGGTTTTCACCACTCCACAGTACGTTTGACATGCAGAACGGGAGATATCTTGGTTTCGGTCGGGTTTCAAGCTGAGATATGCATTTCCTGCGATAATCTTGGTGAGACTTCTGTCCGAAGTATGCTGAATCATCGAGATCGCTCTTCTCGAGCTATTTAATGCGAGAATCACATTCTCTGGTTGATTTCACCACTCCACAGTGCGTTTGATATGCAGAACCGGAGGTATCTTGGTTTCGGTCGGGTTTCAAGCTGTGATATGCATTTTCTACGATAATCTTGGTGAAACATCCGTCAGCAGTATGCAGAATCTTCGAGAACGCTCTTTTCGACCTACTTAATGCGCGAAACACGTTTCCTGGTGTTTTCACCATTCCACGGTACGTTTGATGTGCAGAACCGGAGATAACTCGGTTTTCATCGGGTTGCAAGCTGAGATGTGCATTTTCTACGATATTCTTGGTGAGACTTCTGTCAGAAGTATGCAGGATCTTCGAAAACGCTCTTTTCGAGCTATTTAATGGGAGAAACACGTTATGTGGTGTTTTCACCACTCCACAGTGCGTATGATATGCAGAACCGGCGATATCTTGGTTTTCGCGGCGTTTCAAGCTGAGATATGCATTTTCTGCGATAATCTTGGTGAGACTTCTGTCCGAAGTATGCTGAAACATCGAGATCGCTCTTTTCGAGCTTGTTAATGCGAGAAAAACCTTATCCGGTGTTTTCACCACTCCATAGTGCGTTTGATATGCAGAACCGGCGATATCTTGGTTTTCGTGGGGTTTAAGCTGAGATATGCATTTTCTGCGATAATCTTGGTGAGACTTCTGTTAGAAGTATGCAGAATCATCCAGATCGCACTTTTCGAGCTATTTAATGCGAGAAACACGTTATCTTGTGTTTTCACCACTCCACAGTTCGTTGGATATGCAGAACCGGAGATATCTTTTTTTTCGTGGGGTTTCAAGCTGAGATATGCATTTCCAGCGATAATCTTGGTGAGACTTCTGTCCGAAGTATGCTGAATCATCGAGATCGCTCTTTTCGAGCTAGTTAATGCGAGAAACACGTTCTCTGGTTGTTTTCACCACCTCCACAGTGCGTTTGATATGCAGAACAGGCGATATCTTGATTTTCGTGGTATTTCCAGCTGAGATATGCATTTTCTGCGATAATCTTGGTGGGTCTTTTGTCAGAAGTATGCAGAATCAACTAGATCGCTCTTTTCGAGCTACTTAATGCACGAAACACGTTTTCTGGTGTTTTCACCACTCCACAGTACGTTTGACATGCAGAACCGGAGATATCTTGGTTTAGGTCGGGTTTCAAGCTGAGATATGCATTTCCTGCGATAATCTTGGTGAAACATCTGTCCGAAGTATGCAGAAACATCGAGAGCGCTCTTTTCGAGCTATTTAATGCGAGAAACTCGTTTTCTGGGGTTTTCACCGCTCCACAGTGCGTCTGATATGCAGAACAGGCGATATCTTGGTTTTCGTGGGGTTTCAAGCAGAGATATGCATTTTCTGCGATAATCTTGGTGAGACACCTGTTAGAAGTATGCAAAATCATCGAGATCGCACTTTTCGAGCTATTTAATGCGATAATCACGTTTTCTGGTGTTTTCACCACTCCACAGTTGGTTTGATATGCAGAACCGGCGATATTTTGGTTTTCGTCGGGTTTCAAGCTGAGATATGCATTTTCTACGATAATCTTGGTGAAACATCTGTCCGAAGTATGCAGAAACGTCGAGAGCGCACTTTTCGAGCTATTTAATGCAAGAAACACGTTTTCTGGGGTTTTCACCACTCCACGGTACGTTTGATGTGCAGAACCGGAGATAACTCGGTTTTCGTCGGGTTTCAAGCTGAGATGTGCATTTTCTACGATAATCTTGGTGAGACTTCTGTCAGAAGTATGCAGGATATTCGAGAACGCTCTTTTCGAGCTATTTAATGGGAGAAACACGTTATCTGGTGTTTTCACCACTCCACAGTGCGTATGATATGCAGAACCGGCGATATCTTGGTTTTCGCGGGGTTTCAAGCTGAGATATGCATTTTCTACGATAAGCTTGGTGAAACATCTGTCCGAAGTATGCAGAAACATCGAGAGCGCTCTTTTCGAGCTATTTAATGCGTGAAACACGTTTCCTGGGGTTTTCACCACTCCACAGATCGTTGGATATGCAGAACAGTAGATATCTTGGTTTTCGTGGGGTTTCAAGCAGAGATATGCATTTTCTGCGATAATCTTGGTGAGACTTCTGTTAGAAGTATGCAGAATCATCTAGATCGCTCTTCTCGAGCTACTTAATGCACGAAACACGTTATCTGGTGTTTTCACCACTCCACAGTGCGTATCATATGCAGAACCGGCGATATCTTGGTTTTCGTGGGGTTTCAAGCGGAGATATGTATTTTCTGCGATAATCTTGGTGAGACTTCTGTCCGAAGCATGCTGAAACATCGAGATCGCTCTTTTCGAGCTAGTTAATGTGAGAAAAACCTTATCCGGTGTTTTCACCACTCCACAGTGCATTTGATATGCAGAACCGGCGATATCTTGGTTTTCGTGGGGTTTCAAGCTGAGATATGCATTTTCTGCGATAATCTTGGTGAGACTTCTGTCCGAAGTATGCTGAATCTTCTAGATCGCTCTTCTCGAGCTACTTAATGCACGAAACACGTTATCTGGTGTTTTCACCACTCCACAGTGCATTTGATATGCAGAACAGGCGATATCTTGGTTTTCGTGGGGTTTCAAGCTGAGATATGCATTTTCTGCGATAATCTTGGTGAGACTTCTGTCCGAAGCATGCTGAATCATCGAGATCGCTCTTTTCGAGCTAGTTAGTGCGAGCAACACGTTATCTGGTGTTTTCACCACTCCACAGTGCGTTTGATATGCAGAACAGTAGATATCTTGGTTTTCGTGGGGTTTCAAGCTGAGATATGCATTTTCTGCGATAATCTTGTTGAGACTTCTGTCCGAAGTATGCAGAATCATCGAGATCGCTCGTTTCGAGCTACTTAATGCGAGAAACACGTTATCTGGTGTTTTCACCACTCCACAGTGCGTTGGATATGCAGAAACGGAGATATTTTGGTTTTCGTCAGGTTTCAAGCTGAGATATGCATTTTCTGCGATAATCTTGTTGAGACTTCTGTCCGAAGTATGCAGAATCATCGAGATCGCCCTTTTCGAGCTAGTTATTGTGAGAAAAACCTTATCCGGTGTTTTCACCACTCCACAGTGCATTTGATATGCAGAACCGGCGATATCTTGGTTTTCGTGGGGTTTCAAGCTGAGATATGCATTTTCTGCGATAATCTTGGTGAAACATCTGTCCGAAGTATGCAGAAACATCGAGAGCGCTCTTTTCGAGCTATTTAATGCGAGAAACACGTTTTCTGGGGTTTTCACCACTCCACAGTGCGTTGGATATGCAGAAACGGCGATATTTTGGTTTTCGTGGGGTTTCAAGCAGAGATATGCATTTTCTGCGATAATCTTGGTGAGACTTCTGTTAGAAGTATGCAGAATCATGGAGATCGCGCTTTTCGAGCTATTTAATGCGAGAAACACGTTATCTGGTGTTTTCACCACTCCACAGTGCGTTTGATAAGCAGAACAGGCGATATCTTGATTTTCATGGTGTTTCCAGCTGAGATATGCATTTTCTGCGATAATCTTGGTGGGTCTTTTGTCAGAAGTATGCAGAATCATCTAGATCGCTCTTTTCGAGCTACTTAATGCACGGAACACGTTTTCTGGAGTTTTCACGACTCCACAGTACGTTTGACATGCAGAACCGGAGATATCTTGGTTTCGGTCGGGTTTCAAGCTGAGATATGCATTTTCTACGATAATCCTGGTGAGACTTCTGTCAGAAGTATGCAGAATCTTCGAGAACGCTCTTTTCGAGCTACTTATTGCGCGAAACACGTTCTCTGGTTGTTATCACCATTCCACAGTGCGTTTGATATGCAGAACAGGCGATATCTTGATTTTCATGGTGTTTCCAGCTGAGATATGCATTTTCTGCGATAATCTTGGTGGGTCTTTTGTCAGAAGTACGCAGAATCATCTAGGTCGCTCTTTTCGAGCTACTTAATGCAGGAAACACGTTTTCTTGTGTTTTCACCACTCCACAGTACGTTTGACATGCAGAACCGGAGATATATTGGTTTCGGTCGGGTTTCAAGCTGAGATATGCATTTTCTACGATAATCTTGGTGAAACATCTGTCCGAAGTATGCAGAAACATCGAGAGCGCTCTTTTCGAGCTATTTAATGCGAGAAACTCGTTTTCTGGGGTTTTCACCACTCCACAGATCGTTGGATATGCAGAACCGGAGATATCTTGGTTTTCGTGGGGTTTCAAGCTGAGATATTCATTTTCTGCGATAATCTTGGTGAGACTTCTGTCCGAAGTATGCTCAAACATCGAGATCGCTCTTTTCGAGCAAGTTAATGCGAGAAAAACCTTATCCGGTGTTTTCACCACTCCACAGAGCGTTTGATATGCAGAACCGGAGATATCTTGGTTTTCGTGGGGTTTCAAGACGAGATATGCATTTTCTGCGAGAATCTTGGTGAGACTTCTGTTAGAAGTATGCAGAATCATCGAGATCGCACTTTTCGAGCTATTTAATGCGAGAAACACGTTATCTGGTGTTTTCACCACTCCACAGTACGTTTGACATGCAGAACCGGAGATATTTTGGTTTTCGTCGGGTTTCAAGCTGAGATATGCATTTTCTACGATAAGCTTGGTGAAACATCTGTCCGAAGTATGCAGAAACATCCAGAGCGCTCTTTTCGAGCTATTTAATGCGAGAAACACGTCTTCTGGGGTTTTCACCACTCCACAGATCGTTGGATATGCAGAACAGTAGATATCTTGGTTTTCGTGGGGTTTCAAGCAGAGATATGCATTTTCTGCGATAATCTTGGTGAGACTTCTGTCCGAAGTATGCTGAAACATCGAGATCGCTCTTTTCGAGCTAGTTAATGTGAGAAAAACCTTATCCGGTGTTTTCACCACTCCACAGTGCATCTGATATGCAGAACCGGCGATATCTTGGTTTTCGTGGGGTTTCAAGCTGAGATATGCATTTTCTGCGACAATCTTTGTGACACTTCTGTCCGAAGTATGCTGAATCATCGAGATCGCTCTTTTCGAGCTAGTTAGTGCGAGAAACACGTTATCTGGTGTTTTCACCACTCCACAGTGCGTTTGATATGCAGAACAGTAGATATCTTGGTTTTCGTGGGGTTTCAAGCTGAGATATGCATTTTCTGCGATAATCTTGTTGAGACTTCAGTCCGAAGTACGCAGAATCATCGAGATCGCTCGTTTCGAGCTACTTAATGCGAGAAACACGTTATCTGGTGTTTTCACCACTCCACAGTGCGTTGGATATGCAGAAACGGCGATATTTTGGTTTTCGTCGAGTTTCAAGCTGAGATATGCATTTTCTACGATAAGCTTGGTGAAACATCTGTCCGAAGTATGCAGAAACATCGAGAGCGCTCTTTTCGAGCTATTTAATGCGTGAAACACGTTTTCTAGGGTTTTCACCACTCCACAGATCGTTGGATATGCAGAACAGTAGATATCTTGGTTTTCGTGGGGTTTCAAGCAGAGATATGCATTTTCTCCGATAATCTTGGTGAGACTTCTGTTAGAAGTATGCAGAATCATGGAGATCGCGCTTTTCGAGCTATTTAATGCGAGAAACACGTTATCTGGTGTTTTCACCACTCCACAGTGCGTTTGATAAGCAGAACAGGCGATATCTTTATTTTCATGGTGTTTCCAGCTGAGATATGCATTTTCTGCGATAATCTTGGTGGGTCTTTTGTCAGAAGTATGCAGAATCATCTAGATCGCTCTTTTCGAGCTACTTAATGCACGGAACACGTTTTCTGGTGTTTTCACGACTCCACAGTACGTTTGACATGCAGAACCGGAGATATCTTGGTTTCGGTCGGGTTTCAAGCTGAGATATCCATTTTCTACGATAATCCTGGTGAGACTTCTGTCAGAAGTATGCAGAATCTTCGAGAACGCTCTTTTCGAGCTACTTAATGCGCGAAACACGTTTTCTGGTGTTTTCACCACTCCACAGTTCGTTGGATATGCAGAACAGTAGATATCTTGGATTTCGTGGGGTTTCAAGCAGAGATATGCATTTTCTGCTATAATCTTGGTGAGACTTCTGTCCGAAGTATGCTGAATCATCGATATCGCGCTTTTCGAGGTATTTCATGCGAGAAACACGTTCTCTGGTTGTTATCACCATTCCACAGTGCGTTTGATATGCAGAACAGGCGATATCTTGATTTTCATGGTGTTTCCAGGTGAGATATGCATTTTCTGCGATAATCTTGGTGGGTCTTTTGTCAGAAGTACGCAGAATCATCTAGGTCGCTCTTTTCGAGCTACTTAATGCAGGAAACACGTTTTCTTGTGTTTTCACCACTCCACAGTACGTTTGGCATGCAGAACCGGAGATATCTTGGTTTCGGTCGGGTTTCAAGCTGAGATATGCATTTTCTACGATAATCTTGGTGAAACATCTGTCCGAAGTATGCAGAAACATCGAGAGCGCACTTTTCGAGCTATTTAATGCGAGAAAACCTTATCCGGTGTTTTCACCACTCCACAGAGCGTTTGATATGCAGAACCGGCGATATCTTGGTTTTCGTGGGGTTTCAAGCTGAGATATGCATTTTCTGCGATAATCTTGGTGAGACTTCTGTTAGAAGTATGCAGAATCAACTAGATCGCTCTTTTCGAGCTACTTAATGCACGAAACAAGATTTCTGGTGTTTTCACCACTCCACAGTACGTTTGACATACAGAACCGGAGATATCTTGGTTTCGGTCGGGTTTTAAGCTGAGATATGCATTTTCTACGATTATCTTGGTGAAACATCTGTCCGAAGCATGCAGAAACATCGAGAGCGCTCTTTTCGAGCTATTTAATGCGAGAAACTCATTTTCTGGGGGTTTCACCACTCCACAGTTCGCTGGATATGCAGAACCGGAGATATCTTGGTTTTCGTGGGGTTTCCAGCTGAGATATGCATTTTCTGCGATAATCTTGGTGGGTCTTTTGTCAGAAGTATGCAGAATCAACTAGATCGCTCTTTTCGAGCTACTTAATGCACGAAACACGTTTTCTGGTGTTTTCACCACTCCACAGTACGTTTGACATGCAGAACCGGAGATATCTTGGTTTAGGTCGGGTTTCACGCTGAGATATGCATTTTCTACGATTATCTTGGTGAAACATCTGTCCGAAGCATGCAGAAACATCGAGCGCGCTCTTTTCGAGCTATTTAATGCGAGAAACTCGTTTTCTGGGGTTTTCACCACTCCACAGTACGTTTGACATGCAGAACGGGAGATATCTTGGTTTCGGTCGGGTTTCAAGCTGAGATATGCATTTCCTGCGATAATCTTGGTGAGACTTCTGTCCGAAGTATGCTGAATCATCAAGATCGCTCTTCTCGAGCTATTTAATGCGAGAATCACATTCTCTGGTTGATTTCACCACTCCACAGTGCGTTTGATATGCAGAACCGGAGGTATCTTGGTTTCGGTCGGGTTTCAAGCTGTGATATGCATTTTCTACGATAATCTTGGTGAAACATCCGTCAGCAGTATGCAGAATCTTCGAGAACGCTCTTTTCGACCTACTTAATGCGCGAAACACGTTTCCTGGTGTTTTCACCATTCCACGGTACGTTTGATGTGCAGAACCGGAGATAACTCGGTTTTCGTCGGGTTGCAAGCTGAGATGTGCATTTTCTACGATAATCTTGGTGAGACTTCTGTCAGAAGTATGCAGGATCTTCGAAAACGCTCTTTTCGAGCTATTTAATGGGAGAAACACGTTATGTGGTGTTTTCACCACTCCACAGTGCGTATGATATGCAGAACCGGCGATATCTTGGTTTTCGCGGCGTTTCAAGCTGAGATATGCATTTTCTGCGATAATCTTGGTGAGACTTCTGTCCGAAGTATGCTGAAACATCGAGATCGCTCTTTTCGAGCTTGTTAATGCGAGAAAAACCTTATCCGGTGTTTTCACCACTCCATAGTGCGTTTGATATGCAGAACCGGCGATATCTTGGTTTTCGTGGGGTTTAAGCTGAGATATGCATTTTCTGCGATAATCTTGGTGAGACTTCTGTTAGAAGTATGCAGAATCATCCAGATCGCACTTTTCGAGCTATTTAATGCGAGAAACACGTTATCTTGTGTTTTCACCACTCCACAGTTCGTTGGATATGCAGAACCGGAGATATCTTTTTTTTCGTGGGGTTTCAAGCTGAGATATGCATTTCCAGCGATAATCTTGGTGAGACTTCTGTCCGAAGTATGCTGAATCATCGAGATCGCTCTTTTCGAGCTAGTTAATGCGAGAAACACGTTCTCTGGTTGTTTTCACCACCTCCACAGTGCGTTTGATATGCAGAACAGGCGATATCTTGATTTTCGTAGTATTTCCAGCTGAGATATGCATTTTCTGCGATAATCTTGGTGGGTCTTTTGTCAGAAGTATGCAGAATCAACTAGATCGCTCTTTTCGAGCTACTTAATGCACGAAACACGTTTTCTGGTGTTTTCACCACTCCACAGTACGTTTGACATGCAGAACCGGAGATATCTTGGTTTAGGTCGGGTTTCAAGCTGAGATATGCATTTCCTGCGATAATCTTGGTGAAACATCTGTCCGAAGTATGCAGAAACATCGAGAGCGCTCTTTTCGAGCTATTTAATGCGAGAAACTCGTTTTCTGGGGTTTTCACCGCTCCACAGTGCGTCTGATATGCAGAACAGGCGATATCTTGGTTTTCGTGGGGTTTCAAGCAGAGATATGCATTTTCTGCGATAATCTTGGTGAGACACCTGTTAGAAGTATGCAAAATCATCGAGATCGCACTTTTCGAGCTATTTAATGCGATAATCACGTTTTCTGGTGTTTTCACCACTCCACAGTTGGTTTGATATGCAGAACCGGCGATATTTTGGTTTTCGTCGGGTTTCAAGCTGAGATATGCATTTTCTGCGATAATCTTGGTGAGACTTCTGTCCGAAGTATGCTGAAACATCGAGATCGCTCTTTTCGAGCTTGTTAATGCGAGAAAAACCTTATCCGGTGTTTTCACCACTCCATAGTGCGTTTGATATGCAGAACCGGCGATATCTTGGTTTTCGTGGGGTTTAAGCTGAGATATGCATTTTCTGCGATAATCTTGGTGAGACTTCTGTTAGAAGTATGCAGAATCATCCAGATCGCACTTTTCGAGCTATTTAATGCGAGAAACACGTTATCTTGTGTTTTCACCACTCCACAGTTCGTTGGATATGCAGAACCGGAGATATCTTTTTTTTCGTGGGGTTTCAAGCTGAGATATGCATTTCCAGCGATAATCTTGGTGAGACTTCTGTCCGAAGTATGCTGAATCATCGAGATCGCTCTTTTCGAGCTAGTTAATGCGAGAAACACGTTCTCTGGTTGTTTTCACCACCTCCACAGTGCGTTTGATATGCAGAACAGGCGATATCTTGATTTTCGTAGTATTTCCAGCTGAGATATGCATTTTCTGCGATAATCTTGGTGGGTCTTTTGTCAGAAGTATGCAGAATCAACTAGATCGCTCTTTTCGAGCTACTTAATGCACGAAACACGTTTTCTGGTGTTTTCACCACTCCACAGTACGTTTGACATGCAGAACCGGAGATATCTTGGTTTTTAGGTCGGGTTTCAAGCTGAGATATGCATTTCCTGCGATAATCTTGGTGAAACATCTGTCCGAAGTATGCAGAAACATCGAGAGCGCTCTTTTCGAGCTATTTAATGCGAGAAACTCGTTTTCTGGGGTTTTCACCGCTCCACAGTGCGTCTGATATGCAGAACAGGCGATATCTTGGTTTTCGTGGGGTTTCAAGCAGAGATATGCATTTTCTGCGATAATCTTGGTGAGACACCTGTTAGAAGTATGCAAAATCATCGAGATCGCACTTTTCGAGCTATTTAATGCGATAATCACGTTTTCTGGTGTTTTCACCACTCCACAGTTGGTTTGATATGCAGAACCGGCGATATTTTGGTTTTCGTCGGGTTTCAAGCTGAGATATGCATTTTCTACGATAATCTTGGTGAAACATCTGTCCGAAGTATGCAGAAACGTCGAGAGCGCACTTTTCGAGCTATTTAATGCAAGAAACACGTTTTCTGGGGTTTTCACCACTCCACGGTACGTTTGATGTGCAGAACCGGAGATAACTCGGTTTTCGTCGGGTTTCAAGCTGAGATGTGCATTTTCTACGATAATCTTGGTGAGACTTCTGTCAGAAGTATGCAGGATATTCGAGAACGCTCTTTTCGAGCTATTTAATGGGAGAAACACGTTATCTGGTGTTTTCACCACTCCACAGTGCGTATGATATGCAGAACCGGCGATATCTTGGTTTTCGCGGGGTTTCAAGCTGAGATATGCATTTTCTACGATAAGCTTGGTGAAACATCTGTCCGAAGTATGCAGAAACATCGAGAGCGCTCTTTTCGAGCTATTTAATGCGTGAAACACGTTTCCTGGGGTTTTCACCACTCCACAGATCGTTGGATATGCAGAACAGTAGATATCTTGGTTTTCGTGGGGTTTCAAGCAGAGATATGCATTTTCTGCGATAATCTTGGTGAGACTTCTGTTAGAAGTATGCAGAATCATCTAGATCGCTCTTCTCGAGCTACTTAATGCACGAAACACGTTATCTGGTGTTTTCACCACTCCACAGTGCGTATCATATGCAGAACCGGCGATATCTTGGTTTTCGTGGGGTTTCAAGCTGAGATATGTATTTTCTGCGATAATCTTGGTGAGACTTCTGTCCGAAGCATGCTGAAACATCGAGATCGCTCTTTTCGAGCTAGTTAATGTGAGAAAAACCTTATCCGGTGTTTTCACCACTCCACAGTGCATTTGATATGCAGAACCGGCGATATCTTGGTTTTCGTGGGGTTTCAAGCTGAGATATGCATTTTCTGCGATAATCTTGGTGAGACTTCTGTCCGAAGTATGCTGAATCATCTAGATCGCTCTTCTCGAGCTACTTAATGCACGAAACACGTTATCTGGTGTTTTCACCACTCCACAGTGCATTTGATATGCAGAACCGGCGATATCTTGGTTTTCGTGGGGTTTCAAGCTGAGATATGCATTTTCTGCGATAATCTTGGTGAGACTTCTGTCCGAAGCATGCTGAATCATCGAGATCGCTCTTTTCGAGCTAGTTAGTGCGAGCAACACGTTATCTGGTGTTTTCACCACTCCACAGTGCGTTTGATATGCAGAACAGTAGATATCTTGGTTTTCGTGGGGTTTCAAGCTGAGATATGCATTTTCTGCGATAATCTTGTTGAGACTTCTGTCCGAAGTATGCAGAATCATCGAGATCGCTCGTTTCGAGCTACTTAATGCGAGAAACACGTTATCTGGTGTTTTCACCACTCCACAGTGCGTTGGATATGCAGAAACGGAGATATTTTGGTTTTCGTCAGGTTTCAAGCTGAGATATGCATTTTCTGCGATAATCTTGTTGAGACTTCTGTCCGAAGTATGCAGAATCATCGAGATCGCCCTTTTCGAGCTAGTTAATGTGAGAAAAACCTTATCCGGTGTTTTCACCACTCCACAGTGCATTTGATATGCAGAACCGGCGATATCTTGGTTTTCGTGGGGTTTCAAGCTGAGATATGCATTTTCTGCGATAATCTTGGTGAAACATCTGTCCGAAGTATGCAGAAACATCGAGAGCGCTCTTTTCGAGCTATTTAATGCGAGAAACACGTTTTCTGGGGTTTTCACCACTCCACAGTGCGTTGGATATGCAGAAACGGCGATATTTTGGTTTTCGTCGGGTTTCAAGCTGAGATATGCATTTTCTACGATAAGCTTGGTGAAACATCTGTCCGAAGTATGCAGAAACATCGAGAGCGCTCTTTTCGAGCTATTTAATACGAGAAACACGTTTTCTGGGGTTTTCACCACTCCACAGATCGTTGGATATGCAGAACAGTAGATATCTTGGTTTTCGTGGGGTTTCAAGCAGAGATATGCATTTTCTGCGATAATCTTGGTGAGACTTCTGTTAGAAGTATGCAGAATCATGGAGATCGCGCTTTTCGAGCTATTTAATGCGAGAAACACGTTATCTGGTGTTTTCACCACTCCACAGTGCGTTTGATAAGCAGAACAGGCGATATCTTGATTTTCATGGTGTTTCCAGCTGAGATATGCATTTTCTGCGATAATCTTGGTGGGTCTTTTGTCAGAAGTATGCAGAATCATCTAGATCGCTCTTTTCGAGCTACTTAATGCACGGAACACGTTTTCTGGAGTTTTCACGACTCCACAGTACGTTTGACATGCAGAACCGGAGATATCTTGGTTTCGGTCGGGTTTCAAGCTGAGATATGCATTTTCTACGATAATCCTGGTGAGACTTCTGTCAGAAGTATGCAGAATCTTCGAGAACGCTCTTTTCGAGCTACTTATTGCGCGAAACACGTTCTCTGGTTGTTATCACCATTCCACAGTGCGTTTGATATGCAGAACAGGCGATATCTTGATTTTCATGGTGTTTCCAGCTGAGATATGCATTTTCTGCGATAATCTTGGTGGGTCTTTTGTCAGAAGTACGCAGAATCATCTAGGTCGCTCTTTTCGAGCTACTTAATGCAGGAAACACGTTTTCTTGTGTTTTCACCACTCCACAGTACGTTTGACATGCAGAACCGGAGATATATTGGTTTCGGTCGGGTTTCAAGCTGAGATATGCATTTTCTACGATAATCTTGGTGAAACATCTGTCCGAAGTATGCAGAAACATCGAGAGCGCTCTTTTCGAGCTATTTAATGCGAGAAACTCGTTTTCTGGGGTTTTCACCACTCCACAGATCGTTGGATATGCAGAACCGGAGATATCTTGGTTTTCGTGGGGTTTCAAGCTGAGATATTCATTTTCTGCGATAATCTTGGTGAGACTTCTGTCCGAAGTATGCTCAAACATCGAGATCGCTCTTTTCGAGCAAGTTAATGCGAGAAAAACCTTATCCGGTGTTTTCACCACTCCACAGAGCGTTTGATATGCAGAACCGGAGATATCTTGGTTTTCGTGGGGTTTCAAGCCGAGATATGCATTTTCTGCGAGAATCTTGGTGAGACTTCTGTTAGAAGTATGCAGAATCATCGAGATCGCACTTTTCGAGCTATTTAATGCGAGAAACACGTTATCTGGTGTTTTCACCACTCCACAGTACGTTTGACATGCAGAACCGGAGATATTTTGGTTTTCGTCGGGTTTCAAGCTGAGATATGCATTTTCTACGATAAGCTTGGTGAAACATCTGTCCGAAGTATGCAGAAACATCCAGAGCGCTCTTTTCGAGCTATTTAATGCGAGAAACACGTCTTCTGGGGTTTTCACCACTCCACAGATCGTTGGATATGCAGAACAGTAGATATCTTGGTTTTCGTGGGGTTTCAAGCAGAGATATGCATTTTCTGCGATAATCTTGGTGAGACTTCTGTCCGAAGTATGCTGAAACATCGAGATCGCTCTATTCGAGCTAGTTAGTGCGAGAAACACGTTATCTGGTGTTTTCACCACTCCACAGTGCGTTTGATATGCAGAACAGTAGATATCTTGGTTTTCGTGGGGTTTCAAGCTGAGATATGCATTTTCTGCGACAATCTTTGTGACACTTCTGTCCGAAGTATGCTGAATCATCGAGATCGCTCTATTCGAGCTAGTTAGTGCGAGAAACACGTTATCTGGTGTTTTCACCACTCCACAGTGCGTTTGATATGCAGAACAGTAGATATCTTGGTTTTCGTGGGGTTTCAAGCTGAGATATGCATTTTCTGCGATAATCTTGTTGAGACTTCAGTCCGAAGTACGCAGAATCATCGAGATCGCTCGTTTCGAGCTACTTAATGCGAGAAACACGTTATCTGGTGTTTTCACCACTCCACAGTGCGTTGGATATGCAGAAACGGCGATATTTTGGTTTTCGTCGAGTTTCAAGCTGAGATATGCATTTTCTACGATAAGCTTGGTGAAACATCTGTCCGAAGTATGCAGAAACATCGAGAGCGCTCTTTTCGAGCTATTTAATGCGTGAAACACGTTTTCTGGGGTTTTCACCACTCCACAGATCGTTGGATATGCAGAACAGTAGATATCTTGGTTTTCGTGGGGTTTCAAGCAGAGATATGCATTTTCTCCGATAATCTTGGTGAGACTTCTGTTAGAAGTATGCAGAATCATGGAGATCGCGCTTTTCGAGCTATTTAATGCGAGAAACACGTTATCTGGTGTTTTCACCACTCCACAGTGCGTTTGATAAGCAGAACAGGCGATATCTTTATTTTCATGGTGTTTCCAGCTGAGATATGCATTTTCTGCGATAATCTTGGTGGGTCTTTTGTCAGAAGTATGCAGAATCATCTAGATCGCTCTTTTCGAGCTACTTAATGCACGGAACACGTTTTCTGGTGTTTTCACGACTCCACAGTACGTTTGACATGCAGAACCGGAGATATCTTGGTTTCGGTCGGGTTTCAAGCTGAGATATCCATTTTCTACGATAATCCTGGTGAGACTTCTGTCAGAAGTATGCAGAATCTTCGAGAACGCTCTTTTCGAGCTACTTAATGCGCGAAACACGTTTTCTGGTGTTTTCACCACTCCACAGTTCGTTGGATATGCAGAACAGTAGATATCTTGGATTTCGTGGGGTTTCAAGCAGAGATATGCATTTTCTGCTATAATCTTGGTGAGACTTCTGTCCGAAGTATGCTGAATCATCGATATCGCGCTTTTCGAGGTATTTCATGCGAGAAACACGTTCTCTGGTTGTTATCACCATTCCACAGTGCGTTTGATATGCAGAACAGGCGATATCTTGATTTTCATGGTGTTTCCAGGTGAGATATGCATTTTCTGCGATAATCTTGGTGGGTCTTTTGTCAGAAGTACGCAGAATCATCTAGGTCGCTCTTTTCGAGCTACTTAATGCAGGAAACACGTTTTCTTGTGTTTTCACCACTCCACAGTACGTTTGGCATGCAGAACCGGAGATATCTTGGTTTCGGT
Source organism: Anthophora plumipes (assembly GCA_951804975.1). Taxonomy (NCBI): domain Eukaryota; kingdom Metazoa; phylum Arthropoda; class Insecta; order Hymenoptera; family Apidae; genus Anthophora; species Anthophora plumipes. Next base: position 254,329 of record CATORF010000749.1, read on the forward strand.
CGGGTTTCAAGCTGAGATATGCATTTTCTACGATAATCTTGGTGAAACATCTGTCCGAAGTATGCAGAAACATCGAGAGCGCACTTTTCGAGCTATTTAATGCGAGAAAACCTTATCCGGTGTTTTCACCACTCCACAGAGCGTTTGATATGCAGAACCGGCGATATCTTGGTTTTCGTGGGGTTTCAAGCTGAGATATGCATTTTCTGCGATAATCATGGTGAGACTTCTGTTAGAAGTATGCAGAATCAACTAGATCGCTCTTTTCGAGCTACTTAATGCACGAAACAAGATTTCTGGTGTTTTCACCACTCCACAGTACGTTTGACATACAGAACCGGAGATATCTTGGTTTCGGTCGGGTTTTAAGCTGAGATATGCATTTTCTACGATTATCTTGGTGAAACATCTGTCCGAAGCATGCAGAAACATCGAGAGCGCTCTTTTCGAGCTATTTAATGCGAGAAACTCATTTTCTGGGGGTTTCACCACTCCACAGTTCGCTGGATATGCAGAACCGGAGATATCTTGGTTTTCGTGGGGTTTCCAGCTGAGATATGCATTTTCTGCGATAATCTTGGTGGGTCTTTTGTCAGAAGTATGCAGAATCAACTAGATCGCTCTTTTCGAGCTACTTAATGCACGAAACACGTTTTCTGGTGTTTTCACCACTCCACAGTACGTTTGACATGCAGAACCGGAGATATCTTGGTTTAGGTCGGGTTTCACGCTGAGATATGCATTTTCTACGATTATCTTGGTGAAACATCTGTCCGAAGCATGCAGAAACATCGAGCGCGCTCTTTTCGAGCTATTTAATGCGAGAAACTCGTTTTCTGGGGTTTTCACCACTCCACAGTACGTTTGACATGCAGAACGGGAGATATCTTGGTTTCGGTCGGGTTTCAAGCTGAGATATGCATTTCCTGCGATAATCTTGGTGAGACTTCTGTCCGAAGTATGCTGAATCATCGAGATCGCTCTTCTCGAGCTATTTAATGCGAGAATCACATTCTCTGGTTGATTTCACCACTCCACAGTGCGTTTGATATGCAGAACCGGAGGTATCTTGGTTTCGGTCGGGTTTCAAGCTGTGATATGCATTTTCTACGATAATCTTGGTGAAACATCCGTCAGCAGTATGCAGAATCTTCGAGAACGCTCTTTTCGACCTACTTAATGCGCGAAACACGTTTCCTGGTGTTTTCACCATTCCACGGTACGTTTGATGTGCAGAACCGGAGATAACTCGGTTTTCGTCGGGTTGCAAGCTGAGATGTGCATTTTCTACGATAATCTTGGTGAGACTTCTGTCAGAAGTATGCAGGATCTTCGAAAACGCTCTTTTCGAGCTATTTAATGGGAGAAACACGTTATGTGGTGTTTTCACCACTCCACAGTGCGTATGATATGCAGAACCGGCGATATCTTGGTTTTCGCGGCGTTTCAAGCTGAGATATGCATTTTCTGCGATAATCTTGGTGAGACTTCTGTCCGAAGTATGCTGAAACGTCGAGATCGCTCTTTTCGAGCTTGTTAATGCGAGAAAAACCTTATCCGGTGTTTTCACCACTCCATAGTGCGTTTGATATGCAGAACCGGCGATATCTTGGTTTTCGTGGGGTTTAAGCTGAGATATGCATTTTCTGCGATAATCTTGGTGAGACTTCTGTTAGAAGTATGCAGAATCATCCAGATCGCACTTTTCGAGCTATTTAATGCGAGAAACACGTTATCTTGTGTTTTCACCACTCCACAGTTCGTTGGATATGCAGAACCGGAGATATCTTTTTTTTCGTGGGGTTTCAAGCTGAGATATGCATTTCCAGCGATAATCTTGGTGAGACTTCTGTCCGAAGTATGCTGAATCATCGAGATCGCTCTTTTCGAGCTAGTTAATGCGAGAAACACGTTCTCTGGTTGTTTTCACCACCTCCACAGTGCGTTTGATATGCAGAACAGGCGATATCTTGATTTTCGTGGTATTTCCAGCTGAGATATGCATTTTCTGCGATAATCTTGGTGGGTCTTTTGTCAGAAGTATGCAGAATCAACTAGATCGCTCTTTTCGAGCTACTTAATGCACGAAACACGTTTTCTGGTGTTTTCACCACTCCACAGTACGTTTGACATGCAGAACCGGAGATATCTTGGTTTAGGTCGGGTTTCAAGCTGAGATATGCATTTCCTGCGATAATCTTGGTGAAACATCTGTCCGAAGTATGCAGAAACATCGAGAGCGCTCTTTTCGAGCTATTTAATGCGAGAAACTCGTTTTCTGGGGTTTTCACCGCTCCACAGTGCGTCTGATATGCAGAACAGGCGATATCTTGGTTTTCGTGGGGTTTCAAGCAGAGATATGCATTTTCTGCGATAATCTTGGTGAGACACCTGTTAGAAGTATGCAAAATCATCGAGATCGCACTTTTCGAGCTATTTAATGCGATAATCACGTTTTCTGGTGTTTTCACCACTCCACAGTTGGTTTGATATGCAGAACCGGCGATATTTTGGTTTTCGTCGGGTTTCAAGCTGAGATATGCATTTTCTACGATAATCTTGGTGAAACATCTGTCCGAAGTATGCAGAAACGTCGAGAGCGCACTTTTCGAGCTATTTAATGCAAGAAACACGTTTTCTGGGGTTTTCACCACTCCACGGTACGTTTGATGTGCAGAACCGGAGATAACTCGGTTTTCGTCGGGTTTCAAGCTGAGATGTGCATTTTCTACGATAATCTTGGTGAGACTTCTGTCAGAAGTATGCAGGATATTCGAGAACGCTCTTTTCGAGCTATTTAATGGGAGAAACACGTTATCTGGTGTTTTCACCACTCCACAGTGCGTATGATATGCAGAACCGGCGATATCTTGGTTTTCGCGGGGTTTCAAGCTGAGATATGCATTTTCTGCGATAATCTTGGTGAGACTTCTGTCCGAAGTATGCTGAAACATCGAGATCGCTCTTTTCGAGCTTGTTAATGCGAGAAAAACCTTATCCGGTGTTTTCACCACTCCACAGTGCGTTTGATATGCAGAACCGGCGATATCTTGGTTTTCGTGGGGTTTCAAGCTGAGATATGCATTTTCTGCGATAATCTTGGTGAGACTTCCGTTAGAAGTATGCAGAATCATCGAGATCGCACTTTTCGAGCTATTTAATGCGAGAAACACGTTATCTTGTGTTTTCACAACTCCACAGTTCGTTGGATATGCAGAACCGGAGATATCTTGGTTTTCGTGGGGTTTCAAGCTGAGATATGCATTTCCAGCGATAATCTTGGTGAGACTTCTGTCCGAAGTATGCTGAATCATCGAGATCGCTCTTTTCGAGCTAGTTAATGCGAGAAACACGTTCTCTGGTTGTTTTCACCACTCCACAGTGCGTTTGATATGCAGAACAGGCGATATCTTGATTTTCGTGGTATTTCCAGCTGAGATATGCATTTTCTGCGATAATCTTGGTGGGTCTTTTGTCAGAAGTATGCAGAATCAACTAGATCGCTCTTTTCGAGCTACTTAATGCACGAAACACGTTTTCTGGTATTTTCACCACTCCACAGTACGTTTGACATGCAGAACCGGAGATATCTTGGTTTAGGTCGGGTTTCACGCTGAGATATGCATTTTCTACGATTATCTTGGTGAAACATCTGTCCGAAGCATGCAGAAACATCGAGCGCGCTCTTTTCGAGCTATTTAATGCGAGAAACTCGTTTTCTGGGGTTTTCACCACTCCACAGTACGTTTGACATGCAGAACGGGAGATATCTTGGTTTCGGTCGGGTTTCAAGCTGAGATATGCATTTCCTGCGATAATCTTGGTGAGACTTCTGTCCGAAGTATGCTGAATCATCGAGATCGCTCTTCTCGAGCTATTTAATGCGAGAAACACGTTCTCTGGTTGATTTCACCACTCCACAGTGCGTTTGATATGCAGAACCGGAGGTATCTTGGTTTCGGTCGGGTTTCAAGCTGTGATATGCATTTTCTACGATAATCTTGGTGAAACATCTGTCCGAAGTATGCAGAAACATCGAGAGCGCTCTTTTCGAGCTATTTAGTGCGAGAAACTCGTTTTCTGGGGTTTTCACCACTCCACAGTGCGTCTGATATGCAGAACAGGCGATATCTTGGTTTTCGTGGGGTTTCAAGCAGAGATATGCATTTTCTGCGATAATCTTGGTGAGACACCTGTTAGAAGTATGCAAAATCATCGAGATCGTACTTTTCGAGCTATTTAATGCGATAAACACGTTTTCTGGTATTTTCACCACTCCACAGTTGGTTTGATATGCAGAACCGGCGATATTTTGGTTTTCGTCGGGTTTCAAGCTGAGATATGCATTTTCTACGATAATCTTGGTGAAACATCTGTCCGAAGTATGCAGAAACGTCGAGAGCGCACTTTTCGAGCTATTTAATGCAAGAAACACGTTTTCTGGGGTTTTCACCACTCCACGGTACGTTTGATGTGCAGAACCGGAGATAACTCGGTTTTCGTCGGGTTTCAAGCTGAGATGTGCATTTTCTACGATAATCTTGGTGAGACTTCTGTCAGAAGTATGCAGGATATTCGAGAACGCTCTTTTCGAGCTATTTAATGGGAGAAACACGTTATCTGGTGTTTTCACCACTCCACAGTGCGTATAATATGCAGAACCGGCGATATCTTGGTTTTCGCGGGGTTTCAAGCTGAGATATGCATTTTCTGCGATAATCTTGGTGAGACTTCTGTCCGAAGTATGCTGAAACATCGAGATCGCTCTTTTCGAGCTTGTTAATGCGAGAAAAACCTTATCCGGTGTTTTCACCACTCCACAGTGCGTTTGATATGCAGAACCGGCGATATCTTGGTTTTCGTGGGGTTTCAAGCTGAGATATGCATTTTCTGCGATAATCTTGGTGAGACTTCCGTTAGAAGTATGCAGAATCATCGAGATCGCACGTTTCGAGCTATTTAATGCGAGAAACACGTTATCTTGTGTTTTCACAACTCCACAGTTCGTTGGATATGCAGAACCGGAGATATCTTGGTTTTCGTGGGGTTTCAAGCTGAGATATGCATTTCCAGCGATAATCTTGGTGAGACTTCTGTCCGAAGTATGCTGAATCATCGAGATCGCTCTTTTCGAGCTAGTTAGTGCGAGAAACACGTTCTCTGGTTGTTTTCACCACTCCACAGTGCGTTTGATATGCAGAACAGGCGATATCTTGATTTTCGTGGTATCTCCAGCTGAGATATGCATTTTCTGCGATAATCTTGGTGGGTCTTTTGTCAGAAGTATGCAGAATCAACTAGATCGCTCTTTTCGAGCTACTTAATGCACGAAACACGTTTTCTGGTGTTTTCACCACTCCACAGTACGTTTGACATGCAGAACCGGAGATATCTTGGTTTAGGTCGGGTTTCACGCTGAGATATGCATTTTCTACGATTATCTTGGTGAAACATCTGTCCGAAGCATGCAGAAACATCGAGCGCGCTCTTTTCGAGCTATTTAATGCGAGAAACTCGTTTTCTGGGGTTTTCACCACTCCACAGTACGTTTGACATGCAGAACGGGAGATATCTTGGTTTCGGTCGGTTTTCAAGCTGAGATATGCATTTCCTGCGATAATCTTGGTGAGACTTCTGTCCGAAGTATGCTGAATCATCGAGATCGCTCTTCTCGAGCTATTTAATGCGAGAAACACGTTCTCTGGTTGATTTCACCACTCCACAGTGCGTTTGATATGCAGAACCGGAGGTATCTTGGTTTTGGTCGGGTTTCAAGCTGTGATATGCATTTTCTACGATAATCTTGGTGAAACATCTGTCCGAAGTATGCAGAAACATCGAGAGCGCTCTTTTCGAGCTATTTAATGCGAGAAACTCGTTTTCTGGGGGTTTCACCACTCCACAGTGCGTTTGATATGCAGAACAGGCGATATCTTGGTTTTCGTGGGGTTTCAAGCAGAGATATGCATTTTCTGCGATAATCTTGGTGAGACACCTGTTAGAAGTATGCAAAATCATCGAGATCGCACTTTTCGAGCTATTTAATGCGATAAACACGTTTTCTGGTGTTTTCACCACTCCACAGTTGGTTTGATATGCAGAACCGGCGATATTTTGGTTTTCGTCGGGTTTCAAGCTGAGATATGCATTTTCTACGATAATCTTGGTGAAACATCTGTCCGAAGTATGCAGAAACGTCGAGAGCGCACTTTTCGAGCTATTTAATGCAAGAAACACGTTTTCTGGGGTTTTCACCACTCCACGGTACGTTTGATGTGCAGAACCGGAGATAACTCGGTTTTCGTCGGGTTTCAAGCTGAGATATGCATTTTCTACGATAATCTTGGTGAAACATCTGTCCGAAGTGTGCAGAAACATCGAGAGCGCTCTTTTCGAGCTATTTAATGCGAGAAACTCGTTTTCTGGGGTTTTCACCACTCCACAGTGCGTTTGATATGCAGAACAGGCGATATCTTGGTTTTCGTGGGGTTTCAAGCAGAGATATGCATTTTCTGCGATAATCTTGGTGAGACACCTGTTAGAAGTATGCAAAACCATCGAGAGCGCTCTTTTCGAGCTGTTTAATGCGAGAAACACGTTATCTGGTGTTTTCACCACTCCACAGTGCGTTTGATATGCAGAATAGTCTATATCTTGGTTTTCGTGGTGTTTCAAGCAGAAATATGCATTTTCTGCGATAATCTTGGTGAGACTTCTGTCCGAAGTATGCTGAATCATCGAGATCGCCCTTTTCGAGCTATATAATGCGAGAAACACGTTCTCTGGTTGTTTTCACCATTCCACAGTGCGTTTGATATGCAGAACAGGCGATATCTTGATTTTCATGGTGTTTCCAGCTGAGATATGCATTTTCTGCGATAATCTTGGTGGGTCTTATGTCAGAAGTATGCAGAATCATCTAGATCGCTCTTTTCGAGCTACTTAATTCACGAAACACGTTTTCTTGTGTTTTCACCACTCCACAGTACGTTTGACATGTAGAACCGGAGATATCTTGGTTTCGGTCGGGTTTCAAGCTGAGATATGCATTTTCTACGATAATCTTGGTGAAACATCTGTCCGAAGTATGCAGAAATATCGAGAGCGCTCTTTTCGAGCTATTTAATGCGAGAAACTCGTTTTCTGGTGTTTTCACCACTCCACGGTACGTTTGATGTGCAGAACCGGAGATAACTCGGTTTTCGTCGGGTTTCAAGCTGAGATATGCATTTTCTGCGATAATCTTGGTGAGACTTCTGTCCGAAGTATGGTGAATCATCGAGATCGCTCTTTTCGAGCAAGTTAGTGCGAGCAACACGTTATCTGGTGTTTTCACCACTCCACAGTGCGTTTGATATGCAGAACAGTAGATATCTTGGTTTTCGTGGGGTTTCGAGCTGAGATATGCATTTTCCGCGATAATCTTGTTGAGACTTCTGTCCGAAGTATGCAGAATCATCGAGATCGCTCGTTTCGAGCTACTTAATGCGAGAAACACGTTATCTGGTGTTTTCACCACTCCACAGTGCGTTGGATATGCAGAAACGGCGATATTTTGGTTTTCGTCGGGTTTCAAGCTGAGATATGCATTTTCTACGATAAGCTTGGTGAAACATCTGTCCGAAGTATGCAGAAACATCGAGAGCGCTCTTTTCGAGCTATTTAATGCGAGAAACACGTCTTCTGGGGTTTTCACCACTCCACAGATCGTTGGATATGCAGAACAGTAGATATCTTGGTTTTCGTGGGGTTTCAAGCAGAGATATGCATTATCTGCGATAATCTTGGTAAGACTTCTGTTAGAAGTATGCAGAATCATCTAGATCGCTCTTCTCGAGCTACTTAATGCACGAAACACGTTATCTGGTGTTTTCACCACTCCACAGTGCGTATCATATGCAGAACCGGCGATATCTTGGTTTTCGTGGGGTTTCAAGCTGAGATATGCATTTTCTGCGATAATCTTGGTGAGACTTCTGTCCGAAGTATGCTGAAACATCGAGATCGCTCTTTTCGAGCTAGTTAATGTCAGAAAAACCTTATCCGGTGTTTTCACCACTCCACAGTGCATTTGATATGCAGAACCGGCGATATCTTGGTTTTCGTGGGGTTTCAAGCTGAGATATGCATTTTCTGCGATAATCTTGGTGAGACTTCTGTCAGAAGTATGCTGAATCATCTAGATCGCTCTTTTCGAGCTAGTTAGTGCGAGAAACACGTTATCTGGTGTTTTCACCACTCCACAGTGCGCTTGATATGCAGAACAGTAGATATCTTGGTTTTCGTGGGGTTTCAAGCTGAGATATGCATTTTCTGCGATAATCTTGTTGAGACTTCTGTCCGAAGTATGCAGAATCATCGAGATCGCTCTTTTCGAGCTATTTAATGCGAGAAACACGTTATCTGGTGTTTTCACCATTCCACGGTACGTTTGATGTGCAGAACCGGAGATAACTCGGTTTTCGTGGTGTTTCCAGCTGAGATATGCATTTTCTGCGATAATCTTGGTGGGTCTTTTGTCAGAAGTATGCAGAATCACCTGGTTCGCTCTTTTCGAGCTACTTAATGCACGAAACACGTTTTCTGGTGTTTTCACCACTCCACAGTACGTTTGACATGCAGAACCGGAGATATCTTGGTTTCGGTCGGGTTTTAAGCTGAGATATGCATTTTCTACGATGATCTTGGTGAAACATCTGTCCGAAGTATGCAGAAACATCGAGAGCGCTCTTTTCGAGCTATTTAATGCGAGAAACTCGTTTTCTGGGGGTTTCACCACTCCACAGTGCGTTTGATATGCAGAACAGGCGATATCTTGGTTTTCGTGGGGTTTCAAGCAGAGATATGCATTTTCTGCGATAATCTTGGTGAGACACCTGTTAGAAGTATGCAAAATCATCGAGATCGCACTTTTCGAGCTATTTAATGCGATAAACACGTTTTCTGGTGTTTTCACCACTCCACAGTTGGTTTGATATGCAGAACCGGCGATATTTTGGTTTTCGTCGGGTTTCAAGCTGAGATATGCATTTTCTACGATAATCTTGGTGAAACATCTGTCCGAAGTATGCAGAAACGTCGAGAGCGCACTTTTCGAGCTATTTAATGCAAGAAACACGTTTTCTGGGGTTTTCACCACTCCACGGTACGTTTGATGTGCAGAACCGGAGATAACTCGGTTTTCGTCGGGTTTCAAGCTGAGATATGCATTTTCTACGATAATCTTGGTGAAACATCTGTCCGAAGTGTGCAGAAACATCGAGAGCGCTCTTTTCGAGCTATTTAATGCGAGAAACTCGTTTTCTGGGGTTTTCACCACTCCACAGTGCGTTTGATATGCAGAACAGGCGATATCTTGGTTTTCGTGGGGTTTCAAGCAGAGATATGCATTTTCTGCGATAATCTTGGTGAGACACCTGTTAGAAGTATGCAAAACCATCGAGAGCGCTCTTTTCGAGCTATTTAATGCGAGAAACACGTTATCTGGTGTTTTCACCACTCCACAGTGCGTTTGATATGCAGAATAGTCTATATCTTGGTTTTCGTGGTGTTTCAAGCAGAAATATGCATTTTCTGCGATAATCTTGGTGAGACTTCTGTCCGAAGTATGCTGAATCATCGAGATCGCCCTTTTCGAGCTATATAATGCGAGAAACACGTTCTCTGGTTGTTTTCACCATTCCACAGTGCGTTTGATATGCAGAACAGGCGATATCTTGATTTTCATGGTGTTTCCAGCTGAGATATGCATTTTCTGCGATAATCTTGGTGGGTCTTATGTCAGAAGTATGCAGAATCATCTAGATCGCTCTTTTCGAGCTACTTAATTCACGAAACACGTTTTCTTGTGTTTTCACCACTCCACAGTACGTTTGACATGTAGAACCGGAGATATCTTGGTTTCGGTCGGGTTTCAAGCTGAGATATGCATTTTCTACGATAATCTTGGTGAAACATCTGTCCGAAGTATGCAGAAATATCGAGAGCGCTCTTTTCGAGCTATTTAATGCGAGAAACTCGTTTTCTGGTGTTTTCACCACTCCACGGTACGTTTGATGTGCAGAACCGGAGATAACTCGGTTTTCGTCGGGTTTCAAGCTGAGATATGCATTTTCTGCGATAATCTTGGTGAGACTTCTGTCCGAAGTATGGTGAATCATCGAGATCGCTCTTTTCGAGCAAGTTAGTGCGAGCAACACGTTATCTGGTGTTTTCACCACTCCACAGTGCGTTTGATATGCAGAACAGTAGATATCTTGGTTTTCGTGGGGTTTCGAGCTGAGATATGCATTTTCCGCGATAATCTTGTTGAGACTTCTGTCCGAAGTATGCAGAATCATCGAGATCGCTCGTTTCGAGCTACTTAATGCGAGAAACACGTTATCTGGTGTTTTCACCACTCCACAGTGCGTTGGATATGCAGAAACGGCGATATTTTGGTTTTCGTCGGGTTTCAAGCTGAGATATGCATTTTCTACGATAAGCTTGGTGAAACATCTGTCCGAAGTATGCAGAAACATCGAGAGCGCTCTTTTCGAGCTATTTAATGCGAGAAACACGTCTTCTGGGGTTTTCACCACTCCACAGATCGTTGGATATGCAGAACAGTAGATATCTTGGTTTTCGTGGGGTTTCAAGCAGAGATATGCATTATCTGCGATAATCTTGGTAAGACTTCTGTTAGAAGTATGCAGAATCATCTAGATCGCTCTTCTCGAGCTACTTAATGCACGAAACACGTTATCTGGTGTTTTCACCACTCCACAGTGCGTATCATATGCAGAACCGGCGATATCTTGGTTTTCGTGGGGTTTCAAGCTGAGATATGCATTTTCTGCGATAATCTTGGTGAGACTTCTGTCCGAAGTATGCTGAAACATCGAGATCGCTCTTTTCGAGCTAGTTAATGTCAGAAAAACCTTATCCGGTGTTTTCACCACTCCACAGTGCATTTGATATGCAGAACCGGCGATATCTTGGTTTTCGTGGGGTTTCAAGCTGAGATATGCATTTTCTGCGATAATCTTGGTGAGACTTCTGTCAGAAGTATGCTGAATCATCTAGATCGCTCTTTTCGAGCTAGTTAGTGCGAGAAACACGTTATCTGGTGTTTTCACCACTCCACAGTGCGCTTGATATGCAGAACAGTAGATATCTTGGTTTTCGTGGGGTTTCAAGCTGAGATATGCATTTTCTGCGATAATCTTGTTGAGACTTCTGTCCGAAGTATGCAGAATCATCGAGATCGCACTTTTCGAGCTATTTAATGCGAGAAACACGTTATCTGGTGTTTTCACCACTCCACAGTTCGTTGGGTATGCAGAACCGGAGATATCTTGGTTTTCGTGGGGTTTCAAGCTGAGATATGCATTTCCTGCGATAATCTTGGTGAGACTTCTGTCCGAAGTATGCTGAATCATCGAGATCGCACTTTTCGAGCTAGTTAATGCGAGAAACACGTTCTCTGGTTGTTTTCACCACTCCACAGTGCGTTTGATATGCAGAACAGGCGATATCTTGATTTTCGTGGTGTTTCCAGCTGAGATATGCATTTTCTGCCATAATCTTGGTGGGTCTTTTGTCAGAAGTATGCAGAATCAACTAGATCGCTCTTTTCGAGCTATTTAATGCACGAAACAAGTTTTCTGGTGTTTTCACCACTCCACAGTACGTTTGACATACAGAACCGGAGATATCTTGGTTTCGGTCGGGTTTTAAGCTGAGATATGCATTTTCTACGATGATCTTGGTGAAACATCTGTCTGAAGCATGCAGAAACATCGAGAGCGCTCTTTTCGAGCTATTTAATGCGAGAAATTCATTTTCTGGGGTTTTCACCACTCCACAGTTCGCTGGATATGCAGAACCGGAGATATCTTGGTTTTCGTGGGGTTTCCAGCTGAGATATGCATTTTCTGCGATAATCTTGGTGGGTCTCTTGTCAGAAGTATGCAGAATCATCTAGATCGCTCTTTTCGAGCTACTTAATGCACGAAACACGTTTTCTGGTGTTTTCACCACTCCACAGTACGTTTGACATGCAGAACCGGAGATATCTTGGAGTCGGTCTGGTTTCAAGCTGAGATATGCATTTTCTACGATAATCCTGGTGAGACATCCGTCAGCAGTATGCAGAATCTTCGAGAACGCTCTTTTCGAGCTACTTAATGCGCGAAACACGTTTTCTGGTGTTTTCACCATTCCACGGTACGTTTGATGTGCAGAACCGGAGATAACTCGGTTTTCGTGGTGTTTCCAGCTGAGATATGCATTTTCTGCGATAATCTTGGTGGGTCTTTTGTCAGAAGTATGCAGAATCACCTGGTTCGCTCTTTTCGAGCTACTTAATGCACGAAACACGTTTTCTGGTGTTTTCACCACTCCACAGTACGTTTGACATGCAGAACCGGAGATATCTTGGTTTCGGTCGGGTTTCAAGCTGAGATATGCATTTTCTACGATAATCCTGGTGAGACTTCTATCAGAAGTATGCAGAATCTTCGAGAACGCTCTTTTCGAGCTACTTAATGCGCGAAATACGTTTTCTGGTGTTTTCACCACTCCACAGTGCGTATGATATGCAGAACCAGCGATATCTTGGTGTTCGTGGGGTTTCAAGCTGAGATATGCATTTTATACGATAATCTTGGTGAGACTTCTGTCAGAAGTATGCAGGATATTCGAGAACGCATTTTTCGAGCTATTTAATGCGAGAAAAACCTTATCCGGTGTTTTCACCACTCCACAGTGCATTTGATATGCAGAACCGGCGATATCTTGGTTTTCGTGGGGTTTCAAGCTGAGATATGCATTTTCTGCGACAATCTTGGTGACACTTCTGTCCGAAGTATGCTGAATCATCGAGATCGCTCTTTTCGAGCTAGTTAGTGCGAGAAACACGTTATCTGGTGTTTTCACCACTCCACAGTGCGTTTGATATGCAGAACAGGCGATATCTTGATTTTCGTGGTGTTTCCAGCTGAGATATGCATTTTCTGCGATAATCTTGGTGGGTCTTTTGTCAGAAGTATGCAGAATCAACTAGATCGCTCTTTTCGAGCTACTTAATGCACGAAACAAGTTTTCTGGTGTTTTCACCACTCCACAGTACGTTTGACATACAGAACCGGAGATATCTTGGTTTCGGTCGGGTTTTAAGCTGAGATATGCATTTTCTACGATTATCTTGGTGAAACATCTGTCCGAAGCATGCAGAAACATCGAGAGCGCTCTTTTCGAGCTATTTAATGCGAGAAACTCATTTTCTGGGGTTTTCACCACTCCACAGTTCGCTGGATATGCAGAACCGGAGATATCTTGGTTTTCGTGGGGTTTCCAGCTGAGATATGCATTTTCTGCGATAATCATGGTGGGTCTCTTGTCAGAAGTATGCAGAATCATCTAGATCGCTCTTTTCGAGCTACTTAATGCACGAAACACGTTTTCTGGTGTTTTCACCACTCCACAGTACGTTTGACATGCAGAACCGGAGATATCTTGGAGTCGGTCGGGTTTCAAGCTGAGATATGCATTTTCTACGATAATCCCGGTGAGACATCCGTCAGCAGTATGCAGAATCTTCGAGAACGCTCTTTTCGAGCTACTTAATGCGCGAAACACGTTTTCTGGTGTTTTCACCATTCCACGGTACGTTTGATGTGCAGAACCGGAGATAACTCGGTTTTCGTCGGGTTGGAAGCTGAGATGTGCATTTTCTACGATAATCTTGGTGAGACATCTGTCAGAAGTATGCAGGATCTTCGAGAACGCTCTTTTCGAGCTATTTAATGGGAGAAACACGTTATGTGGTGTTTTCACCACTCCACAGTGCGTATGATATGCAGAACCGGCGATATCTTGGTTTTCGCGGGGTTTCAAGCTGAGATATGCATTTCCTGCGATAATCTTGGTGAGACTTCTGTCCGAAGTATGCTGAATCATCGAGATCGCACTTTTCGAGCTAGTTAATGCGAGAAACACGTTCTCTGGTTGTTTTCACCACTCCACAGTGCGTTTGATATGCAGAACAGGCGATATCTTGATTTTCGTGGTGTTTCCAGCTGAGATATGCATTTTCTGCCATAATCTTGGTGGGTCTTTTGTCAGAAGTATGCAGAATCAACTAGATCGCTCTTTTCGAGCTACTTAATGCACGAAACAAGTTTTCTGGTGTTTTCACCACTCCACAGTACGTTTGACATACAGAACCGGAGATATCTTGGTTTCGGTCGGGTTTTAAGCTGAGAAATGCATTTTCTACGATGATCTTGGTGAAACATCTGTCCGAAGCATGCAGAAACATCGAGAGCGCTCTTTTCGAGCTATTTAATGCGAGAAACTCATTTTCTGGGGTTTTCACCACTCCACAGTTCGCTGGATATGCAGAACCGGAGATATCTTGGTTTTCGTGGGGTTTCCAGCTGAGATATGCATTTTCTGCGATAATCTTGGTGGGTCTCTTGTCAGAAGTATGCAGAATCATCTAGATCGCTCTTTTCGAGCTACTTAATGCACGAAACACGTTTTCTGGTGTTTCACCACTCCACAGTACGTTTGACATGCAGAACCGGAGATATCTTGGAGTCGGTCTGGTTTCAAGCTGAGATATGCATTTTCTACGATAATCCTGGTGAGACATCCGTCAGCAGTATGCAGAATCTTCGAGAACGCTATTTTCGAGCTACTTAATGCGCGAAACACGTTTTCTGGTGTTTTCACCATTCCACGGTACGTTTGATGTGCAGAACCGGAGATAACTCGGTTTTCGTGGTGTTTCCAGCTGAGATATGCATTTTCTGCGATAATCTTGGTGGGTCTTTTGTCAGAAGTATGCAGAATCACCTGGATCGCTCTTTTCGAGCTACTTAATGCACGAAACACGTTTTCTGGTGTTTTCACCACTCCACAGTACGTTTGACATGCAGAACCGGAGATATCTTGGTTTCGGTCGGGTTTCAAGCTGAGATATGCATTTTCTACGATAATCCTGGTGAGACTTCTGTCAGAAGTATGCAGAATCTTCGAGAACGCTCTTTTCGAGCTACTTAATGCGCGAAATACGTTTTCTGGTGTTTTCACCACTCCACAGTGCGTATGATATGCAGAACCAGCGATATCTTGGTGTTCGTGGGGTTTCAAGCTGAGATATGCATTTTATACGATAATCTTGGTGAGACTTCTGTCAGAAGTATGCAGGATATTCGAGAACGCACTTTTCGAGCTATTTAATGCGAGAAAAACCTTATCCGGTGTTTTCACCACTCCACAGTGCATTTGATATGCAGAACCGGCGATATCTTGGTTTTCGTGGGGTTTCAAGCTGAGATATGCATTTTCTGCGACAATCTTGGTGACACTTCTGTCCGAAGTATGCTGAATCATCGAGATCGCTCTTTTCGAGCTAGTTAGTGCGAGAAACACGTTATCTGGTGTTTTCACCACTCCACAGTGCGTTTGATATGCAGAACAGTAGATATCTTGGTTTTCGTGGGGTTTCAAGCTGAGATATGCATTTTCTGCGATAATCTTGTTGAGACTTCAGTCCGAAGTACGCAGAATCATCGAGATCGCTCGTTTCGAGCTACTTAATGCGAGAAACACGTTATCTGGTGTTTTCACCACTCCACAGTGCGTTGGATATGCAGAAACGGCGATATTTTGGTTTTCGTCGAGTTTCAAGCTGAGATATGCATTTTCTACGATAAGCTTGGTGAAACATCTGTCTGAAGCATGCAGAAACATCGAGAGCGCTCTTTTCGAGCTGTTTAATGCGAGAAACTCATTTTCTGGGGTTTTCACCACTCCACAGTGCGTTTGATAAGCAGAACAGGCGATATCTTTATTTTCATGGTGTTTCCAGCTGAGATATGCATTTTCTGCGATAATCTTGGTGGGTCTTTTGTCAGAAGTATGCAGAATCATCTAGATCGCTCTTTTCGAGCTACTTAATGCGCGAAACACGTTTTCTGGTGTTTTCACCATTCCACGGTACGTTTGATGTGCAGAACCGGAGATAACTCGGTTTTCGTGGT
The DNA here is from genome assembly GCA_951804975.1 of Anthophora plumipes. NCBI lineage: Eukaryota > Metazoa > Arthropoda > Insecta > Hymenoptera > Apidae > Anthophora > Anthophora plumipes. Next base: position 270,360 of record CATORF010000749.1, read on the forward strand.
GTTTCCAGCTGAGATATGCATTTTCTGCGATAATCTTGGTGAGACTTCTGTCCGAAGTATGCTGAATCATCGAGAACGCTCTTTTCGAGCTACTTAATGCGCGAAACACGTTTTCTGGTGTTTTCACCACTCCACAGTTCGTTGGATATGCAGAACAGTAGATAACTTGGTTTTCGTGGGGTTTCAAGCAGAGATATGCATTTTCTGCGATAATCTTGGTGAGACTTCTGTCCGAAGTATGCTGAATCATCGATATCGCGCTTTTCGAGGTATTTCATGCGAGAAACACGTTCTCTGGTTGTTATCACCATTCCACAGTGCGTTTGATATGCAGAACAGGCGATATCTTGATTTTCATGGTGTTTCCAGGTGAGATATGCATTTTCTGCGATAATCTTGGTGGGTCTTTTGTCAAAAGTACGCAGAATCATCTAGGTCGCTCTTTTCGAGCTACTTAATGCAGGAAACACGTTTTCTTGTGTTTTCACCACTCCACAGTACGTTTGACATGCAGAACCGGAGATATCTTGGTTTCGGTCGGGTTTCAAGCTGAGATATGCATTTTCTACGATAATCTTGGTGAAACATCTGTCCGAAGTATGCAGAAACATCGAGAGCGCACTTTTCGAGCTATTTAATGCGAGAAACTCGTTTTCTGGTGTTTTCACCACTCCACAGTTCGTTGGATATGCAGAACCGGAGATATCTTGGTTTTCGTGGGGTTTCAAGCTGAGATATGCATTTTCTGCGATAATCTTGGTGAGACTTCTGTCCGAAGTATGCTCAAACATCGAGATCGCTCTTTTCGAGCAAGTTAATGCGACAAAAACCTTATCCGGTGTTTTCACCACTCCACAGAGCGTTTGATATGCAGAACCGGCGATATCTTGGTTTTCGTGGGGTTTCAAGCTGAGATATGCATTTTCTGCGATAATCTTGGTGAGACTTCTGTTAGAAGTATGCAGAATCATCGAGATCGCACTTTTCGAGCTATTTAATGCGAGAAACACGTTATCTGGTGTTTTCACCACTCCACAGTTCGTTGGGTATGCAGAACCGGAGATATCTTGGTTTTCGTGGGGTTTCAAGCTGAGATATGCATTTCCTGCGATAATCTTGGTGAGACTTCTGTCCGAAGTATGCTGAATCATCGAGATCGCACTTTTCGAGCTAGTTAATGTCAGAAAAACCTTATCCGGTGTTTTCACCACTCCACAGTGCATTTGATATGCAGAACCGGCGATATCTTGGTTTTCGTGGGGTTTCAAGCTGAGATATGCATTTTCTGCGATAATCTTGGTGAGACTTCTGTCAGAAGTATGCTGAATCATCTAGATCGCTCTTTTCGAGCTAGTTAGTGCGAGAAACACGTTATCTGGTGTTTTCACCACTCCACAGTGCGCTTGATATGCAGAACAGTAGATATCTTGGTTTTCGTGGGGTTTCAAGCTGAGATATGCATTTTCTGCGATAATCTTGTTGAGACTTCTGTCCGAAGTATGCAGAATCATCGAGATCGCACTTTTCGAGCTATTTAATGCGAGAAACACGTTATCTGGTGTTTTCACCACTCCACAGTTCGTTGGGTATGCAGAACCGGAGATATCTTGGTTTTCGTGGGGTTTCAAGCTGAGATATGCATTTCCTGCGATAATCTTGGTGAGACTTCTGTCCGAAGTATGCTGAATCATCGAGATCGCACTTTTCGAGCTAGTTAATGCGAGAAACACGTTCTCTGGTTGTTTTCACCACTCCACAGTGCGTTTGATATGCAGAACAGGCGATATCTTGATTTTCGTGGTGTTTCCAGCTGAGATATGCATTTTCTGCCATAATCTTGGTGGGTCTTTTGTCAGAAGTATGCAGAATCAACTAGATCGCTCTTTTCGAGCTATTTAATGCACGAAACAAGTTTTCTGGTGTTTTCACCACTCCACAGTACGTTTGACATACAGAACCGGAGATATCTTGGTTTCGGTCGGGTTTTAAGCTGAGATATGCATTTTCTACGATGATCTTGGTGAAACATCTGTCTGAAGCATGCAGAAACATCGAGAGCGCTCTTTTCGAGCTATTTAATGCGAGAAATTCATTTTCTGGGGTTTTCACCACTCCACAGTTCGCTGGATATGCAGAACCGGAGATATCTTGGTTTTCGTGGGGTTTCCAGCTGAGATATGCATTTTCTGCGATAATCTTGGTGGGTCTCTTGTCAGAAGTATGCAGAATCATCTAGATCGCTCTTTTCGAGCTACTTAATGCACGAAACACGTTTTCTGGTGTTTTCACCACTCCACAGTACGTTTGACATGCAGAACCGGAGATATCTTGGAGTCGGTCTGGTTTCAAGCTGAGATATGCATTTTCTACGATAATCCTGGTGAGACATCCGTCAGCAGTATGCAGAATCTTCGAGAACGCTCTTTTCGAGCTACTTAATGCGCGAAACACGTTTTCTGGTGTTTTCACCATTCCACGGTACGTTTGATGTGCAGAACCGGAGATAACTCGGTTTTCGTGGTGTTTCCAGCTGAGATATGCATTTTCTGCGATAATCTTGGTGGGTCTTTTGTCAGAAGTATGCACAATCACCTGGTTCGCTCTTTTCGAGCTACTTAATGCACGAAACACGTTTTCTGGTGTTTTCACCACTCCACAGTACGTTTGACATGCAGAACCGGAGATATCTTGGTTTCGGTCGGGTTTCAAGCTGAGATATGCATTTTCTACGATAATCCTGGTGAGACTTCTATCAGAAGTATGCAGAATCTTCGAGAACGCTCTTTTCGAGCTACTTAATGCGCGAAATACGTTTTCTGGTGTTTTCACCACTCCACAGTGCGTATGATATGCAGAACCAGCGATATCTTGGTGTTCGTGGGGTTTCAAGCTGAGATATGCATTTTATACGATAATCTTGGTGAGACTTCTGTCAGAAGTATGCAGGATATTCGAGAACGCATTTTTCGAGCTATTTAATGCGAGAAAAACCTTATCCGGTGTTTTCACCACTCCACAGTGCATTTGATATGCAGAACCGGCGATATCTTGGTTTTCGTGGGGTTTCAAGCTGAGATATGCATTTTCTGCGACAATCTTGGTGACACTTCTGTCCGAAGTATGCTGAATCATCGAGATCGCTCTTTTCGAGCTAGTTAATGCGAGAAACACGTTCTCTGGTTGTTTTCACCACTCCACAGTGCGTTTGATATGCAGAACAGGCGATATCTTGATTTTCGTGGTGTTTCCAGCTGAGATATGCATTTTCTGCCATAATCTTGGTGGGTCTTTTGTCAGAAGTATGCAGAATCAACTAGATCGCTCTTTTCGAGCTACTTAATGCACGAAACAAGTTTTCTGGTGTTTTCACCACTCCACAGTACGTTTGACATACAGAACCGGAGATATCTTGGTTTCGGTCGGGTTTTAAGCTGAGAAATGCATTTTCTACGATGATCTTGGTGAAACATCTGTCCGAAGCATGCAGAAACATCGAGAGCGCTCTTTTCGAGCTATTTAATGCGAGAAACTCATTTTCTGGGGTTTTCACCACTCCACAGTTCGCTGGATATGCAGAACCGGAGATATCTTGGTTTTCGTGGGGTTTCCAGCTGAGATATGCATTTTCTGCGATAATCTTGGTGGGTCTCTTGTCAGAAGTATGCAGAATCATCTAGATCGCTCTTTTCGAGCTACTTAATGCACGAAACACGTTTTCTGGTGTTTCACCACTCCACAGTACGTTTGACATGCAGAACCGGAGATATCTTGGAGTCGGTCTGGTTTCAAGCTGAGATATGCATTTTCTACGATAATCCTGGTGAGACATCCGTCAGCAGTATGCAGAATCTTCGAGAACGCTATTTTCGAGCTACTTAATGCGCGAAACACGTTTTCTGGTGTTTTCACCATTCCACGGTACGTTTGATGTGCAGAACCGGAGATAACTCGGTTTTCGTGGTGTTTCCAGCTGAGATATGCATTTTCTGCGATAATCTTGGTGGGTCTTTTGTCAGAAGTATGCAGAATCACCTGGATCGCTCTTTTCGAGCTACTTAATGCACGAAACACGTTTTCTGGTGTTTTCACCACTCCACAGTACGTTTGACATGCAGAACCGGAGATATCTTGGTTTCGGTCGGGTTTCAAGCTGAGATATGCATTTTCTACGATAATCCTGGTGAGACTTCTGTCAGAAGTATGCAGAATCTTCGAGAACGCTCTTTTCGAGCTACTTAATGCGCGAAATACGTTTTCTGGTGTTTTCACCACTCCACAGTGCGTATGATATGCAGAACCAGCGATATCTTGGTGTTCGTGGGGTTTCAAGCTGAGATATGCATTTTATACGATAATCTTGGTGAGACTTCTGTCAGAAGTATGCAGGATATTCGAGAACGCACTTTTCGAGCTATTTAATGCGAGAAAAACCTTATCCGGTGTTTTCACCACTCCACAGTGCATTTGATATGCAGAACCGGCGATATCTTGGTTTTCGTGGGGTTTCAAGCTGAGATATGCATTTTCTGCGACAATCTTGGTGACACTTCTGTCCGAAGTATGCTGAATCATCGAGATCGCTCTTTTCGAGCTAGTTAGTGCGAGAAACACGTTATCTGGTGTTTTCACCACTCCACAGTGCGTTTGATATGCAGAACAGTAGATATCTTGGTTTTCGTGGGGTTTCAAGCTGAGATATGCATTTTCTGCGATAATCTTGTTGAGACTTCAGTCCGAAGTACGCAGAATCATCGAGATCGCTCGTTTCGAGCTACTTAATGCGAGAAACACGTTATCTGGTGTTTTCACCACTCCACAGTGCGTTGGATATGCAGAAACGGCGATATTTTGGTTTTCGTCGAGTTTCAAGCTGAGATATGCATTTTCTACGATAAGCTTGGTGAAACATCTGTCTGAAGCATGCAGAAACATCGAGAGCGCTCTTTTCGAGCTGTTTAATGCGAGAAACTCATTTTCTGGGGTTTTCACCACTCCACAGTGCGTTTGATAAGCAGAACAGGCGATATCTTTATTTTCATGGTGTTTCCAGCTGAGATATGCATTTTCTGCGATAATCTTGGTGGGTCTTTTGTCAGAAGTATGCAGAATCATCTAGATCGCTCTTTTCGAGCTACTTAATGCGCGAAACACGTTTTCTGGTGTTTTCACCATTCCACGGTACGTTTGATGTGCAGAACTGGAGATAACTCGGTTTTCGTGGTGTTTCCAGCTGAGATATGCATTTTCTGCGATAATCTTGGTGAGACTTCTGTCCGAAGTATGCTGAATCATCGAGAACGCTCTTTTCGAGCTACTTAATGCGCGAAACACGTTTTCTGGTGTTTTCACCACTCCACAGTTCGTTGGATATGCAGAACAGTAGATAACTTGGTTTTCGTGGGGTTTCAAGCAGAGATATGCATTTTCTGCGATAATCTTGGTGAGACTTCTGTCCGAAGTATGCTGAATCATCGATATCGCGCTTTTCGAGGTATTTCATGCGAGAAACACGTTCTCTGGTTGTTATCACCATTCCACAGTGCGTTTGATATGCAGAACAGGCGATATCTTGATTTTCATGGTGTTTCCAGGTGAGATATGCATTTTCTGCGATAATCTTGGTGGGTCTTTTGTCAAAAGTACGCAGAATCATCTAGGTCGCTCTTTTCGAGCTACTTAATGCAGGAAACACGTTTTCTTGTGTTTTCACCACTCCACAGTACGTTTGACATGCAGAACCGGAGATATCTTGGTTTCGGTCGGGTTTCAAGCTGAGATATGCATTTTCTACGATAATCTTGGTGAAACATCTGTCCGAAGTATGCAGAAACATCGAGAGCGCACTTTTCGAGCTATTTAATGCGAGAAACTCGTTTTCTGGTGTTTTCACCACTCCACAGTTCGTTGGATATGCAGAACCGGAGATATCTTGGTTTTCGTGGGGTTTCAAGCTGAGATATGCATTTTCTGCGATAATCTTGGTGAGACTTCTGTCCGAAGTATGCTCAAACATCGAGATCGCTCTTTTCGAGCAAGTTAATGCGACAAAAACCTTATCCGGTGTTTTCACCACTCCACAGAGCGTTTGATATGCAGAACCGGCGATATCTTGGTTTTCGTGGGGTTTCAAGCTGAGATATGCATTTTCTGCGATAATCTTGGTGAGACTTCTGTTAGAAGTATGCAGAATCATCGAGATCGCACTTTTCGAGCTATTTAATGCGAGAAACACGTTATCTGGTGTTTTCACCACTCCACAGTTCGTTGGGTATGCAGAACCGGAGATATCTTGGTTTTCGTGGGGTTTCAAGCTGAGATATGCATTTCCTGCGATAATCTTGGTGAGACTTCTGTCCGAAGTATGCTGAATCATCGAGATCGCACTTTTCGAGCTAGTTAATGCGAGAAACACGTTCTCTGGTTGTTTTCACCACTCCACAGTGCGTTTGATATGCAGAACAGGCGATATCTTGATTTTCGTGGTGTTTCCAGCTGAGATATGCATTTTCTGCGATAATCTTGGTGGGTCTTTTGTCAGAAGTATGCAGAATCAACTAGATCGCTCTTTTCGAGCTACTTAATGCACGAAACAAGTTTTCTGGTGTTTTCACCACTCCACAGTACGTTTGACATACAGAACCGGAGATATCTTGGTTTCGGTCGGGTTTTAAGCTGAGATATGCATTTTCTACGATTATCTTGGTGAAACATCTGTCCGAAGCATGCAGAAACATCGAGAGCGCTCTTTTCGAGCTATTTAATGCGAGCAACTCATTTTCTGGGGTTTTCACCACTCCACAGTTCGCTGGATATGCAGAACCGGAGATATCTTGGTTTTCGTGGGGTTTCCAGCTGAGATATGCATTTTCTGCGATAATCTTGGTGGGTCTCTTGTCAGAAGTATGCAGAATCATCTAGATCGCTCTTTTCGAGCTACTTAATGCACGAAACACGTTTTCTGGTGTTTTCACCACTCCACAGTTGGTTTGATATGCAGAACCGGCGATATTTTGGTTTTCGTCGGGTTTCAAGCTGAGATATGCATTTTCTACGATAATCTTGGTGAAACATCTGTCCGAAGTATGCAGAAACGTCGAGAGCGCACTTTTCGAGCTATTTAATGCAAAAAACACGTTTTCTGGGGTTTTCACCACTCCACGGTACGTTTGATGTGCAGAACCGGAGATAACTCGGTTTTCGTCGGGTTTCAAGCTGAGATGTGCATTTTCTACGATAATCTTGGTGAGACTTCTGTCAGAAGTATGCAGGATATTCGAGAACGCTCTTTTCGAGCTATTTAATGGGAGAAACACGTTATCTGGTGTTTTCACCACTCCACAGTGCGTATGATATGCAGAACCGGCGATATCTTGGTTTTTGCGGGGTTTCAAGCTGAGATATGCATTTTCTGCGATAATCTTGGTGAGACTTCTGTCCGAAGTATGCTGAAACATCGAGATATCTCTTTTCGAGCTTGTTAATGCGAGAAAAACCTTATCCGGTGTTTTCACCACTCCACAGTGCGTTTGATATGCAGAACAGGCGATATCTTGATTTTCGTGGTATTTCCAGCTGAGATATGCATTTTCTGCGATAATCTTGGTGGGTCTTTTGTCAGAAGTATGCAGAATCAACTAGATCGCTCTTTTCGAGCTACTTAATGCACGAAACACGTTTTCTGGTGTTTTCACCACTCCACAGTACGTTTGACATGCAGAACCGGAGATATCTTGGTTTTCGTGGGGTTTCAAGCTGTGATATGCATTTCCAGCGATAATCTTGGTGAGACTTCTGTCCGAAGTATGCTGAATCATCGAGATCGCTCTTTTCGAGCTAGTTAATGCGAGAAACACGTTCTCTGGTTGTTTTCACCACTCCACAGTGCGTTTGATATGCAGAACAGGCGATATCTTGATTTTCGTGGTATTTCCAGCTGAGATATGCATTTTCTGCGATAATCTTGGTGGGTCTTATGTCAGAAGTATGCAGAATCATCTAGATCGCACTTTTCGAGCTATTTAATGCATGAAACACGTTTTCTGGGGTTTTCACCACTCCACGGTACGTTTGATTTGCAGAACCGGAGATAACTCGGTTTTCGTCGGGTTTCAAGCTGAGATATGCATTTTCTACGATAATAATGGTGAAACATCTGTCCGAAGTATGCAGAAACATCGAGAGCGCTCTTTTCGAGCTATTTAATGCGAGAAACTCGTTTTCTGGGGTTTTCACCACTCCACAGTGCGTTTGATATGCAGAACAGGCGATATCTTGGTTTTCGTGGGGTTTCAAGCAGAGATATGCATTTTCTGCGATAATCTTGGTGAGACACCTGTTAGAAGTATGCAAAACCATCGAGAACGCTCTTTTCGAGCTATTTAATGCGAGAAACACGTTATCTGGTGTTTTCACCACTCCACAGTGCGTTTGATATGCTGAATAGTCTATATCTTGGTTTTCGTGGTGTTTCAAGCAGAAATATGCATTTTCTGCGATAATCTTGGTGAGACTTCTGTCCGAAGTATGCTGAATCATCGAGATCGCCCTTTTCGAGCTATATAATGCGAGAAACACGTTCTCTGGTTGTTTTCACCATTCCACAGTGCGTTTGATTAGCAGGACAGGCGATATCTTGATTTTCATGGTGTTTCCAGCTGAGATATGCATTTTCTGCGATAATCTTGGTGGGTCTTTTGTCAGAAGTATGCAGAATCAACTAGATCGCTCTTTTCGAGCTACTTAATGCACGAAACAAGTTTTCTGGTGTTTTCACCACTCCACAGTACGTTTGACATACAGAACCGGAGATATCTTGGTTTCGGTCGGGTTTTAAGCTGAGATATGCATTTTCTACGATTATCTTGGTGAAACATCTGTCCGAAGCATGCAGAAACATCGAGAGCGCTCTTTTCGAGCTATCTAATGCGAGCAACTCATTTTCTGGGGTTTTCACCACTCCACAGTTCGCTGGATATGCAGAACCGGAGATATCTTGGTTTTCGTGGGGTTTCCAGCTGAGATATGCATTTTCTGCGATAATCTTGGTGGGTCTCTTGTCAGAAGTATGCAGAATCATCTAGATCGCTCTTTTCGAGCTACTTAATGCACGAAACACGTTTTCTGGTGTTTTCACCACTCCACAGTACGTTTGACATGCAGAACCGGAGATATCTTGGAGTCGGTCGGGTTTCAAGCTGAGATATGCATTTTCTGCGATAAACTTGGTGAGACTTCTGTCCGAAGTATGCTGAAACATCGAGATCGCTCTTTTCGAGCTTGTTAATGCAAGAAAAACCTTATCCGGTGTTTTCACCACTCCACAGTGCGTTTGATATGCAGAACCGGCGATATCTTGGTTTTGGTGGGGTTTCAAGCTGAGATATGCATTTTCTGCGATAATCTTGGTGAGACACCTGTTAGAAGTATGCAAAATCATCGAGATCGCACTTTTCGAGCTATTTAATGCGATAAACACGTTTTCTGGTGTTTTCACCACTCCACAGTTGGTTTGATATGCAGAACCGGCGATATTTTGGTTTTCGTCGGGTTTCAAGCTGAGATATGCATTTTCTACGATAATCTTGGTGAAACATCTGTCCGAAGAATGCAGAAACGTCGAGAGCGCACTTTTCGAGCTATTTAATGCAAGAAACACGTTTTCTGGGGTTTTCACCACTCCACGGTACGTTTGATGTGCAGAACCGGAGATAACTCGGTTTTCGTCGGGTTTCAAGCTGAGATGTGCATTTTCTACGATAATCTTGGTGAGACTTCTGTCAGAAGTATGCAGGATATTCGAGAACGCTCTTTTCGAGCTATTTAATGGGAGAAACACGTTATCTGGTGTTTTCACCACTCCACAGTGCGTATGATATGCAGAACCGGCGATATCTTGGTTTTCGCGGGGTTTCAAGCTGAGATATGCATTTTCTGCGATAATCTTGGTGAGACTTCTGTCCCAAGTATGCTGAAACATCGAGATCGCTCTTTTCGAGCTTGTTAATGCGAGAAAAACCGTATCCGGTGTTTTCACCACTCCACAGTGCGTTTGATATGCAGAACCGGCGATATCTTGGTTTTCGTGGGGTTTCAAGCTGAGATATGCATTTTCTGCGATAATCTTGGTGAGACACCTGTTAGAAGTATGCAAAATCATCGAGATCGCACTTTTCGTGCTATTTAATGCGATAAACACGTTTTCTGGTGTTTTCACCACTCCACAGTTGGTTTGATATGCAGAACCGGCGATATTTTGGTTTTCGTCGGGTTTCAAGCTGAGATATGCATTTTCTACGATAATCTTGGTGAAACATCTGTCCGAAATTGCAGAAACGTCGAGAGCGCACTTTTCGAGCTATTTAATGCAAGAAACACGTTTTCTGGGGTTTTCACCACTCCACGGTACGTTTGATTTGCAGAACCGGAGATAACTCGGTTTTCGTCGGGTTTCAAGCTGAGATATGCATTTTCTACGATAATAATGGTGAAACATCTGTCCGAAGTATGCAGAAACATCGAGAGCGCTCTTTTCGAGCTATTTAATGCGAGAAACTCGTTTTCTGGGGTTTTCACCACTCCACAGTGCGTTTGATATGCAGAACAGGCGATATCTTGGTTTTCGTGGGGTTTCAAGCAGAGATATGCATTTTCTGCGATAATCTTGGTGAGACACCTGTTAGAAGTATGCAAAACCATCGAGAACGCTCTTTTCGAGCTATTTAATGCGAGAAACACGTTATCTGGTGTTTTCACCACTCCACAGTGCGTTTGATATGCAGAATAGTCTATATCTTGGTTTTCGTGGTGTTTCAAGCAGAAATATGCATTTTCTGCGATAATCTTGGTGAGACTTCTGTCCGAAGTATGCTGAATCATCGAGATCGCCCTTTTCGAGCTATATAATGCGAGAAACACGTTCTCTGGTTGTTTTCACCATTCCACAGTGCGTTTGAATAGCAGGACAGGCGATATCTTGATTTTCATGGTGTTTCCAGCTGAGATATGCATTTTCTGCGATAATCTTGGTGGGTCTTATTTCAGAAGTATGCAGAATCATCTAGATCGCTCTTTTCGAGCTACTTAATTCACGAAACACGTTTTCTTGTGTTTTCACCACTCCACAGTACGTTTGACATGTAGAACCGGAGATATCTTGGTTTCGGTCGGGTTTCAAGCTGAGATATGCATTTTCTACGATAATCTTGGTGAAACATCTGTCCGAAGTATGCAGAAATATCGAGAGCTCTCTTTTCGAGCTATTTAATGCGAGAAACTCGTTTTCTGGTGTTTTCGCCACTCCACGGTACGTTTGATGTGCAGAACCGGAGATAACTCGGTTTTCGTCGGGTTTCAAGCTGAGATATGCATTTTCTACGATAATCTTGGTGAGACTTCTGTCAGAAGTATGCAGGTTCTTCGAGAACGCTCTTTTCGAGCTATTTAATGCGAGAAACACGTTATCTGGTGTTTTCACCACTCCACAGTTCGTTGGATATGCAGAACAGTAGATATCTTGGTTTTCGTGGGGTTTCAAGCTGAGATATGCATTTTCTACGATAATCCTGGTGAGACTTCTGTCAGATGTATGCAGAATCTTCGAGAACGCTCTTTTCGAGCTACTTAATGTGCGAAACACGTTTTCTGGTGTTTTCACCACTCCACGGTACGTTTGATGTGCAGAACCGGAGATAACTCGGTTTTCGTCGGGTTTCAAGCTGAGATATGCATTTTCTACGATAATCTTGGTGAGACTTCTGTCAGAAGTTTGCAGGATCTTAGAGAACGCTCTTTTCGAGCTATTTAATTCGAGAAACACGTTATCTGGTGTTTTCACCACTCCACAGTGCATTTGATATGCAGAACCGGCGATATCTTGGTTTTCGTGGGGTTTCAAGCTGAGATATGCATTTTCTGCGATAATCTTGGTGAGACTTCTGTCCGAAGTATGGTGAATCATCGAGATCGCTCTTTTCGAGCTAGTTAGTGCGAGCAACACGTTATCTGGTGTTTTCACCACTCCACAGTGCGTTTGATATGCAGAACAGTAGATATCTTGGTTTTCGTGGGGTTTCGAGCTGAGATATGCATTTTCCGCGATAATCTTGTTGAGACTTCTGTCCGAAGTATGCAGAATCATCGAGATCGCTCGTTTCGAGCTACTTAATGCGAGAAACACGTTATCTGGTGTTTTCACCACTCCACATTGCGTTGGATATGCAGAAACGGCGATATTTTGGTTTTCGTCGGGTTTCAAGCTGAGATATGCATTTTCTACGATAAGCTTAGTGAAACATCTGTCCGAAGTATGCAGAAACATCGAGAGCGCTCTTTTCGAGCTATTTAATGCGAGAAACTCGTTTTCTGGTTGATTTCACCACTCCACAGTGCGTTTGATATGCAGAACCGGAGGTATCTTGGTTTCGGTCGGGTTTCAAGCTGTGATATGCATTTTCTACGATAATCTTGGTGCAACATCTGTCCGAAGTATGCAGAAACATCGAGAGCGCTCTTTTCGAGCTATTTAATGCGAGAAACTCGTTTTCTGGGGTTTTCACCACTCCACAGTGCGTTTGATATGCAGAACAGGCGATATCTTGGTTTTCGTGGGGTTTCAAGCAGAGATATGCATTTTCTGCGATAATCTTGGTGAGACACCTGTTAGAAGTATGCAAAATCATCGAGATCGCACTTTTCGAGCTATTTAATGCAAGAAACACGTTTTCTGGGGTTTTCACCACTCCACGGTACGTTTGATTTGCAGAACCGGAGATAACTCGGTTTTCGTCGGGTTTCAAGCTGAGATATGCATTTTCTACGATAATAATGGTGAAACATCTGTCCGAAGTATGCAGAAACATCGAGAGCGCTCTTTTCGAGCTATTTAATGCGAGAAACTCGTTTTCTGGGGTTTTCACCACTCCACAGTGCGTTTGATATGCAGAACAGGCGATATCTTGGTTTTCGTGGGGTTTCAAGCAGAGATATGCATTTTCTGCGATAATCTTGGTGAGACACCTGTTAGAAGTATGCAAAACCATCGAGAACGCTCTTTTCGAGCTATTTAATGCGAGAAACACGTTATCTGGTGTTTTCACCACTCCACAGTGCGTTTGATATGCAGAATAGTCTATATCTTGGTTTTCGTGGTGTTTCAAGCAGAAATATGCATTTTCTGCGATAATCTTGGTGAGACTTCTGTCCGAAGTATGCTGAATCATCGAGATCGCCCTTTTCGAGCTATATAATGCGAGAAACACGTTCTCTGGTTGTTTTCACCATTCCACTGTGCGTTTGAATAGCAGGACAGGCGATATCTTGATTTTCATGGTGTTTCCAGCTGAGATATGCATTTTCTGCGATAATCTTGGTGGGTCTTATGTCAGAAGTATGCAGAATCATCTAGATCGCTCTTTTCGAGCTACTTAATTCACGAAACACGTTTTCTTGTGTTTTCACCACTCCACAGTACGTTTGACATGTAGAACCGGAGATATCTTGGTTTCGGTCGGGTTTCAAGCTGAGATATGCATTTTCTACGATAATCTTGGTGAAACATCTGTCCGAAGTATGCAGAAATATCGAGAGCGCTCTTTTCGAGCTATTTAATGCGAGAAACACGTTTTCTGGTGTTTTCACCACTCCACGGTACGTTTGATGTGCAGATCGGGAGATAACTCGGTTTTCGTCGGGTTTCAAGCTGAGATATGCATTTTCTACGATAATCTTGGTGAGACTTCTGTCAGAAGTATGCAGGTTCTTCGAGAACGCTCTTTTCGAGCTATTTAATGCGAGAAACACGTTATCTGGTGTTTTCACCACTCCACAGTTCGTTGGATATGCAGAACAGTAGATATCTTGGTTTTCGTGGGGTTTCAAGCTGAGATATGCATTTTCTACGATAATCCTGGTGAGACTTCTGTCAGATGTATGCAGAATCTTCGAGAACGCTCCTTTCGAGCTACTTAATGTGCGAAACACGTTTTCTGGTGTTTTCACCACTCCACGGTACGTTTGATGTGCAGAACCGGAGATAACTCGGTTTTCGTCGGGTTTCAAGCTGAGATATGCATTTTCTACGATAATCTTGGTGAGACTTCTGTCAGAAGTTTGCAGGATCTTAGAGAACGCTCTTTTCGAGCTATTTAATTCGAGAAACACGTTATCTGGTGTTTTCACCACTCCACAGTGCATTTGATATGCAGAACCGGCGATATCTTGGTTTTCGTGGGGTTTCAAGCTGAGATATGCATTTTCTGCGATAATCTTGGTGAGACTTCTGTCCGAAGTATGGTGAATCATCGAGATCGCTCTTTTCGAGCTAGTTAGTGCGAGCAACACGTTATCTGGTGTTTTCACCACTCCACAGTGCGTTTGATATGCAGAACAGTAGATATCTTGGTTTTCGTGGGGTTTCGAGCTGAGATATGCATTTTCCGCGATAATCTTGTTGAGACTTCTGTCCGAAGTATGCAGAATCATCGAGATCGCTCGTTTCGAGCTACTTAATGCGAGAAACACGTTATCTGGTGTTTTCACCACTCCACAGTGCGTTGGATATGCAGAAACGGCGATATTTTGGTTTTCGTCGGGTTTCAAGCTGAGATATGCATTTTCTACGATATGCTTGGTGAAACATCTGTCCGAAGTATGCAGAAACATCGAGAGCGCTCTTTTCGAGCTATTTAATGCGAGAAACACGTTTTCGGGGGTTTTCACCACTCCACAGATCGTTGGATATGCAGAACAGTAGATATCTTGGTTTTCGTGGGGTTTCAAGCAGAGATATGCATTATCTGCGATAATCTTGGTAAGACTTCTGTTAGAAGTATGCAGAATCATCTAGATCGCTCTTCTCGAGCTACTTAATGCACGAAACACGTTATCTGGTGTTTTCACCACTCCACAGTGCGTATCATATGCAGAACCGGCGATATCTTGGTTTTCGTGGGGTTTCAAGCTGAGATATGCATTTTCTGCGATAATCTTGGTGAGACTTCTGTCCGAAGTATGCTGAAACATCGAGATCGCTCTTTTCGAGCTAGTTAATGTCAGAAAAACCTTATCCGGCGTTTTCACCACTCCACAGTGCATTTGATATGCAGAACCGGCGATATCTTGGTTTTCGTGGGGTTTCAAGCTGAGATATGCATTTTCTGCGATAATCTTGGTGAGACTTCTGTCAGAAGTATGCTGAATCATCTAGATTGCTCTTTTCGAGCTAGTTAGTGCGAGAAACACGTTATCTGGTGTTTTCACCACTCCACAGTGCGTTTGATATGCAGAACAGTAGATATCTTGGTTTTCGTGGGGTTTCAAGCTGAGATATGCATTTTCTGCGATAATCTTGTTGAGACTTCTGTCCGAAGTATGCAGAATCATCGAGATCGCACTTTTCGAGCTATTTAATGCGAGAAACACGTTATCTGGTGTTTTCACCACTCCACAGTTCGTTGGGTATGCAGAACCGGAGATATCTTGGTTTTCGTGGGGTTTCAAGCTGAGATATGCATTTCCTGCGATAATCTTGGTGAGACTTCTGTCCGAAGTATGCTGAATCATCGAGATCGCACTTTTCGAGCTAGTTAATGCGAGAAACACGTTCTCTGGTTGTTTTCACCACTCCACAGTGCGTTTGATATGCAGAACAGGCGATATCTTGATTTTCGTGGTGTTTCCAGCTGAGATATGCATTTTCTGCCATAATCTTGGTGGGTCTTTTGTCAGAAGGATGCAGAATCAACTAGATCGCTCTTTTCGAGCTACTTAATGCACGAAACATGTTTTCTGGTGTTTTCACCACTCCACAGTACGTTTGACATACAGAACCGGAGATATCTTGGTTTCGGTCGGGTTTTATGCTGAGATATGCATTTTCTACGATGATCTTGGTGAAACATCTGTCCGAAGCATGCAGAAACTTCGAGAGCGCTCTTTTCGAGCTATTTAATGCGAGAAACTCATTTTCTGGGGTTTTCACCACTCCACAGTTCGCTGGATATGCAGAACCGGAGATATCTTGGTTTTCGTGGGGTTTCCAGCTGAGATATGCATTTTCTGCGATAATCTTGGTGGGTCTCTTGTCAGAAGTATGCAGAATCATCTAGATCGCTCTTTTCGAGATACTTAATGCACGAAACACGTTTTCTGGTGTTTTCACCACTCCACAGTACGTTTGACATGCAGAACCGGAGATATCTTGGAGTCGGTCTGGTTTCAAGCTGAGATATGCATTTTCTACGATAATCCTGGTGAGACATCCGTCAGCAGTATGCAGAATCTTCGAGAACGCTCTTTTCGAGCTACTTAATGCGCGAAACACGTTTTCTGGTGTTTTCACCATTCCACGGTACGTTTGATGTGCAGAACCGGAGATAACTCGGTTTTCGTCGGGTTTCAAGCTGAGATGTGCATTTTCTACGATAATCTTGGTGAGACTTCTGTCAGAAGTATGCAGGATCTTCGAGAACGCTCTTGTCGAGCTATTTAATGGGAGAAACACGTTATCTGGTGTTTTCACCACTCCACAGTGCGTATGATATGCAGAACCTGCGATATCTTGGTTTTCGCGGGGTTTCAAGCTGAGATATGCATTTTCTGCGATAATCTTGGTGAGACTTCTGTCCGAAGTATGCTGAAACATCGAGATCGCTCTTTTCGAGCTTGTTAATGCGAGAAAAACCTTATCCGGTGTTTTCACCACTCCACAGTGCGTTTGATATGCAGAACCGGCGATATCTTGGTTTTCGTGGGGTTTCAAGCTGAGATATGCATTTTCTGCGATAATCTTGGTGAGACTTCTGTTAGAAGTATGCAGAATCATCGAGATCGCACTTTTCGAGCTATTTAATGCGAGAAACACGTTATCTTGTGTTTTCACCACTCCACAGTTCGTTGGATATGCAGAACCGGAGATATCTTGGTTTTCGTGGGGTTTCAAGCTGAGATATGCATTTCCAGCGATAATCTTGGTGAGACTTCTGTCCGAAGTATGCTGAATCATCGAGATCGCTCTTTTCGAGCTAGTTAATGCGAGAAACACGTTCTCTGGTTGTTTTCACCACTCCACAGTGCGTTTGATATGCAGAACAGGCGATATCTTGATTTTCGTGGTATTTCCAGCTGAGATATGCATTTTCTGCGATAATCTTGGTGGGTCTTTTGTCAGAAGTATGCAGAATCAACTAGATCGCTCTTTTCGAGCTACTTAATGCACGAAACACGTTTTCTGGTGTGTTCACCACTCCACAGTACGTTTGACATGCAGAACCGGAGATATCTTGGTTTAGGTCGGGTTTCACGCTGAGATATGCATTTTCTACGATTATCTTGGTGAAACATCTGTCCGAAGCATGCAGAAACATCGAGCGCGCTCTTTTCGAGCTATTTAATGCGAGAAACTCGTTTTCTGGGGTTTTCACCACTCCACAGTACGTTTGACATGCAGAACGGGAGATATCTTGGTTTCGGTCGGGTTTCAAGCTGAGATATGCATTTCCTGCGATAATCTTGGTGAGACTTCTGTCCGAAGTATGCTGAATCATCGAGATCGCTCTTCTCGAGCTATTTAATGCGAGAAACACGTTCTCTGGTTGATTTCACCACTCCACAGTGCGTTTGATATGCAGAACCGGAGGTATCTTGGTTTCGGTCGGGTTTCAAGCTGTGATATGCATTTTCTACGATAATCTTGGTGAAACATCTGTCCGAAGTATGCAGAAACATCGAGAGCGCTCTTTTCGAGCTATTTAATGCGAGAAACTCGTTTTCTGGGGTTTTCACCACTCCACAGTGCGTTTGATATGCAGAACAGGCGATATCTTGGTTTTCGTGGGGTTTCAAGCAGAGATATGCATTTTCTGCGATAATCTTGGTGAGACACCTGTTAGAAGTATGCAAAATCATCGAGATCGCACTTTTCGAGCTATTTAATGCGATAAACACGTTTTCTGGTGTTCTCACCACTCCACAGTTGGTTTGATATGCAGAACCGGCGATATTTTGGTTTTCGTCGGGTTTCAAGCTGAGATATGCATTTTCTACGATAATCTTGGTGAAACATCTGTCCGAAATATGCAGAAACGTCGAGAGCGCACTTTTCGAGCTATTTAATGCAAGAAACACGTTTTCTGGGGTTTTCACCACTCCACGGTACGTTTGATGTGCAGAACCGGAGATAACTCGGTTTTCGTCGGGTTTCAAGCTGAGATGTGCATTTTCTACGATAATCTTGGTGAGACTTCTGTCAGAAGTATGCAGGATATTCGAGAACGCTCTTTTCGAGCTATTTAATGGGCGAAACACGTTATCTGGTGTTTTCACCACTCCACAGTGCGTATGATATGCAGAACCGGCGATATCTTGGTTTTTGCGGGGTTTCAAGCTGAGATATGCATTTTCTGCGATAATCTTGGTGAGACTTCTGTCCGAAGTATGCTGAAACATCGAGATATCTCTTTTCGAGCTTGTTAATGCGAGAAAAACCTTATCCGGTGTTTTCACCACTCCACAGTGCGTTTGATATGCAGAACAGGCGATATCTTGATTTTCGTGGTATTTCCAGCTGAGATATGCATTTTCTGCGATAATCTTGGTGGGTCTTTTGTCAGAAGTATGCAGAATCAACTAGATCGCTCTTTTCGAGCTACTTAATGCACGAAACACGTTTTCTGGTGTTTTCACCACTCCACAGTACGTTTGACATGCAGAACCGGAGATATCTTGGTTTAGGTCGGGTTTCACGCTGAGATATGCATTTTCTACGATTATCTTGGTGAAACATCTGTCCGAAGCATGCAGAAACATCGAGCGCGCTCTTTTCGAGCTATTTAATGCGAGAAACTCGTATTCTGGGGTTTTTACCACTCCACAGTACGTTTGACATGCAGAACGGGAGATATCTTGGTTTCGGTCGGGTTTCAAGCTGAGATATGCATTTCCTGCGATAATCTTGGTGAGACTTCTGTCCGAAGTATGCTGAATCATCGGGATCGCTCTTCTCGAGCTATTTAATGCGAGAAACACGTTCTCTGGTTGATTTCACCACTCCACAGTGCGTTTGATATGCAGAACCGGAGGTATCTTGGTTTCGGTCGGGTTTCAAGCTGTGATATGCATTTTCTACGATAATCTTGGTGAAACATCTGTCCGAAGTATGCTGAAACATCGAGATCGCTCTTTTCGAGCTTGTTAATGCGAGAAAAACCTTATCCGGTGTTTTCACCACTCCACAGTGCGTTTGATATGCAGAACCGGCGATATCTTGGTTTTCGTGGGGTTTCAAGCTGAGATATGCATTTTCTGCGATAATCTTGGTGAGACTTCTGTTAGAAGTATGCAGAATCATCGAGATCGCACTTTTCGAGCTATTTAATGCGAGAAACACGTTATCTTGTGTTTTCACCACTCCACAGTTCGTTGGATATGCAGAACCGGAGATATCTTGGTTTTCGTGGGGTTTCAAGCTGAGATATGCATTTCCAGCGATAATCTTGGTGAGACTTCTGTCCGAAGTATGCTGAATCATCGAGATCGCTCTTTTCGAGCTAGTTAATGCGAGAAACACGTTCTCTGGTTGTTTTCACCACTCCACAGTGCGTTTGATATGCAGAACAGGCGATATCTTGATTTTCGTGGTATTTCCAGCTGAGATATGCATTTTCTGCGATAATCTTGGTGGGTCTTTTGTCAGAAGTATGCAGAATCAACTAGATCGCTCTTTTCGAGCTACTTAATGCACGAAACACGTTTTCTGGTGTGTTCACCACTCCACAGTACGTTTGACATGCAGAACCGGAGATATCTTGGTTTAGGTCGGGTTTCACGCTGAGATATGCATTTTCTACGATTATCTTGGTGAAACATCTGTCCGAAGCATGCAGAAACATCGAGCGCGCTCTTTTCGAGCTATTTAATGCGAGAAACTCGTTTTCTGGGGTTTTCACCACTCCACAGTACGTTTGACATGCAGAACGGGAGATATCTTGGTTTCGGTCGGGTTTCAAGCTGAGATATGCATTTCCTGCGATAATCTTGGTGAGACTTCTGTCCGAAGTATGCTGAATCATCGAGATCGCTCTTCTCGAGCTATTTAATGCGAGAAACACGTTCTCTGGTTGATTTCACCACTCCACAGTGCGTTTGATATGCAGAACCGGAGGTATCTTGGTTTCGGTCGGGTTTCAAGCTGTGATATGCATTTTCTACGATAATCTTGGTGAAACATCTGTCCGAAGTATGCAGAAACATCGAGAGCGCTCTTTTCGAGCTATTTAATGCGAGAAACTCGTTTTCTGGGGTTTTCACCACTCCACAGTGCGTTTGATATGCAGAACAGGCGATATCTTGGTTTTCGTGGGGTTTCAAGCAGAGATATGCATTTTCTGCGATAATCTTGGTGAGACACCTGTTAGAAGTATGCAAAATCATCGAGATCGCACTTTTCGAGCTATTTAATGCGATAAACACGTTTTCTGGTGTTCTCACCACTCCACAGTTGGTTTGATATGCAGAACCGGCGATATTTTGGTTTTCGTCGGGTTTCAAGCTGAGATATGCATTTTCTACGATAATCTTGGTGAAACATCTGTCCGAAATATGCAGAAACGTCGAGAGCGCACTTTTCGAGCTATTTAATGCAAGAAACACGTTTTCTGGGGTTTTCACCACTCCACGGTACGTTTGATGTGCAGAACCGGAGATAACTCGGTTTTCGTCGGGTTTCAAGCTGAGATGTGCATTTTCTACGATAATCTTGGTGAGACTTCTGTCAGAAGTATGCAGGATATTCGAGAACGCTCTTTTCGAGCTATTTAATGGGCGAAACACGTTATCTGGTGTTTTCACCACTCCACAGTGCGTATGATATGCAGAACCGGCGATATCTTGGTTTTTGCGGGGTTTCAAGCTGAGATATGCATTTTCTGCGATAATCTTGGTGAGACTTCTGTCCGAAGTATGCTGAAACATCGAGATATCTCTTTTCGAGCTTGTTAATGCGAGAAAAACCTTATCCGGTGTTTTCACCACTCCACAGTGCGTTTGATATGCAGAACAGGCGATATCTTGATTTTCGTGGTATTTCCAGCTGAGATATGCATTTTCTGCGATAATCTTGGTGGGTCTTTTGTCAGAAGTATGCAGAATCAACTAGATCGCTCTTTTCGAGCTACTTAATGCACGAAACACGTTTTCTGGTGTTTTCACCACTCCACAGTACGTTTGACATGCAGAACCGGAGATATCTTGGTTTAGGTCGGGTTTCACGCTGAGATATGCATTTTCTACGATTATCTTGGTGAAACATCTGTCCGAAGCATGCAGAAACATCGAGCGCGCTCTTTTCGAGCTATTTAATGCGAGAAACTCGTATTCTGGGGTTTTCACCACTCCACAGTGCGTTTGATATGCAGAACAGGCGATATCTTGGTTTTCGTGGGGTTTCAAGCAGAGATATGCATTTTCTGCGATAATCTTGGTGAGACACCTGTTAGAAGTATGCAAAATCATCGAGATCGCACTTTTCGAGCTATTTAATGCAAGAAACACGTTTTCTGGGGTTTTCACCACTCCACGGTACGTTTGATTTGCAGAACCGGAGATAACTCGGTTTTCGTCGGGTTTCAAGCTGAGATATGCATTTTCTACGATAATAATGGTGAAACATCTGTCCGAAGTATGCAGAAACATCGAGAGCGCTCTTTTCGAGCTATTTAATGCGAGAAACTCGTTTTCTGGGGTTTTCACCACTCCACAGTGCGTTTGATATGCAGAACAGGCGATATCTTGGTTTTCGTGGGGTTTCAAGCAGAGATATGCATTTTCTGCGATAATCTTGGTGAGACACCTGTTAGAAGTATGCAAAACCATCGAGAACGCTCTTTTCGAGCTATTTAATGCGAGAAACACGTTATCTGGTGTTTTCACCACTCCACAGTGCGTTTGATATGCAGAATAGTCTATATCTTGGTTTTCGTGGTGTTTCAAGCAGAAATATGCATTTTCTGCGATAATCTTGGTGAGACTTCTGTCCGAAGTATGCTGAATCATCGAGATCGCCCTTTTCGAGCTATATAATGCGAGAAACACGTTCTCTGGTTGTTTTCACCATTCCACTGTGCGTTTGAATAGCAGGACAGGCGATATCTTGATTTTCATGGTGTTTCCAGCTGAGATATGCATTTTCTGCGATAATCTTGGTGGGTCTTATGTCAGAAGTATGCAGAATCATCTAGATCGCTCTTTTCGAGCTACTTAATTCACGAAACACGTTTTCTTGTGTTTTCACCACTCCACAGTACGTTTGACATGTAGAACCGGAGATATCTTGGTTTCGGTCGGGTTTCAAGCTGAGATATGCATTTTCTACGATAATCTTGGTGAAACATCTGTCCGAAGTATGCAGAAATATCGAGAGCGCTCTTTTCGAGCTATTTAATGCGAGAAACTCGTTTTCTGGTGTTTTCACCACTCCACGGTACGTTTGATGTGCAGATCGGGAGATAACTCGGTTTTCGTCGGGTTTCAAGCTGAGATATGCATTTTCTACGATAATCTTGGTGAGACTTCTGTCAGAAGTATGCAGGTTCTTCGAGAACGCTCTTTTCGAGCTATTTAATGCGAGAAACACGTTATCTGGTGTTTTCACCACTCCACAGTTCGTTGGATATGCAGAACAGTAGATATCTTGGTTTTCGTGGGGTTTCAAGCTGAGATATGCATTTTCTACGATAATCCTGGTGAGACTTCTGTCAGATGTATGCAGAATCTTCGAGAACGCTCCTTTCGAGCTACTTAATGTGCGAAACACGTTTTCTGGTGTTTTCACCACTCCACGGTACGTTTGATGTGCAGAACCGGAGATAACTCGGTTTTCGTCGGGTTTCAAGCTGAGATATGCATTTTCTACGATAATCTTGGTGAGACTTCTGTCAGAAGTTTGCAGGATCTTAGAGAACGCTCTTTTCGAGCTATTTAATTCGAGAAACACGTTATCTGGTGTTTTCACCACTCCACAGTGCATTTGATATGCAGAACCGGCGATATCTTGGTTTTCGTGGGGTTTCAAGCTGAGATATGCATTTTCTGCGATAATCTTGGTGAGACTTCTGTCCGAAGTATGGTGAATCATCGAGATCGCTCTTTTCGAGCTAGTTAGTGCGAGCAACACGTTATCTGGTGTTTTCACCACTCCACAGTGCGTTTGATATGCAGAACAGTAGATATCTTGGTTTTCGTGGGGTTTCGAGCTGAGATATGCATTTTCCGCGATAATCTTGTTGAGACTTCTGTCCGAAGTATGCAGAATCATCGAGATCGCTCGTTTCGAGCTACTTAATGCGAGAAACACGTTATCTGGTGTTTTCACCACTCCACAGTGCGTTGGATATGCAGAAACGGCGATATTTTGGTTTTCGTCGGGTTTCAAGCTGAGATATGCATTTTCTACGATATGCTTGGTGAAACATCTGTCCGAAGTATGCAGAAACATCGAGAGCGCTCTTTTCGAGCTATTTAATGCGAGAAACACGTTTTCGGGGGTTTTCACCACTCCACAGATCGTTGGATATGCAGAACAGTAGATATCTTGGTTTTCGTGGGGTTTCAAGCAGAGATATGCATTATCTGCGATAATCTTGGTAAGACTTCTGTTAGAAGTATGCAGAATCATCTAGATCGCTCTTCTCGAGCTACTTAATGCACGAAACACGTTATCTGGTGTTTTCACCACTCCACAGTGCGTATCATATGCAGAACCGGCGATATCTTGGTTTTCGTGGGGTTTCAAGCTGAGATATGCATTTTCTGCGATAATCTTGGTGAGACTTCTGTCCGAAGTATGCTGAAACATCGAGATCGCTCTTTTCGAGCTAGTTAATGTCAGAAAAACCTTATCCGGCGTTTTCACCACTCCACAGTGCATTTGATATGCAGAACCGGCGATATCTTGGTTTTCGTGGGGTTTCAAGCTGAGATATGCATTTTCTGCGATAATCTTGGTGAGACTTCTGTCAGAAGTATGCTGAATCATCTAGATTGCTCTTTTCGAGCTAGTTAGTGCGAGAAACACGTTATCTGGTGTTTTCACCACTCCACAGTGCGTTTGATATGCAGAACAGTAGATATCTTGGTTTTCGTGGGGTTTCAAGCTGAGATATGCATTTTCTGCGATAATCTTGTTGAGACTTCTGTCCGAAGTATGCAGAATCATCGAGATCGCACTTTTCGAGCTATTTAATGCGAGAAACACGTTATCTGGTGTTTTCACCACTCCACAGTTCGTTGGGTATGCAGAACCGGAGATATCTTGGTTTTCGTGGGGTTTCAAGCTGAGATATGCATTTCCTGCGATAATCTTGGTGAGACTTCTGTCCGAAGTATGCTGAATCATCGAGATCGCACTTTTCGAGCTAGTTAATGCGAGAAACACGTTCTCTGGTTGTTTTCACCACTCCACAGTGCGTTTGATATGCAGAACAGGCGATATCTTGATTTTCGTGGTGTTTCCAGCTGAGATATGCATTTTCTGCCATAATCTTGGTGGGTCTTTTGTCAGAAGGATGCAGAATCAACTAGATCGCTCTTTTCGAGCTACTTAATGCACGAAACATGTTTTCTGGTGTTTTCACCACTCCACAGTACGTTTGACATACAGAACCGGAGATATCTTCGTTTCGGTCGGGTTTTATGCTGAGATATGCATTTTCTACGATGATCTTGGTGAAACATCTGTCCGAAGCATGCAGAAACTTCGAGAGCGCTCTTTTCGAGCTATTTAATGCGAGAAACTCATTTTCTGGGGTTTTCACCACTCCACAGTTCGCTGGATATGCAGAACCGGAGATATCTTGGTTTTCGTGGGGTTTCCAGCTGAGATATGCATTTTCTGCGATAATCTTGGTGGGTCTCTTGTCAGAAGTATGCAGAATCATCTAGATCGCTCTTTTCGAGATACTTAATGCACGAAACACGTTTTCTGGTGTTTTCACCACTCCACAGTACGTTTGACATGCAGAACCGGAGATATCTTGGAGTCGGTCTGGTTTCAAGCTGAGATATGCATTTTCTACGATAATCCTGGTGAGACATCCGTCAGCAGTATGCAGAATCTTCGAGAACGCTCTTTTCGAGCTACTTAATGCGCGAAACACGTTTTCTGGTGTTTTCACCATTCCACGGTACGTTTGATGTGCAGAACCGGAGATAACTCGGTTTTCGTCGGGTTTCAAGCTGAGATGTGCATTTTCTACGATAATCTTGGTGAGACTTCTGTCAGAAGTATGCAGGATCTTCGAGAACGCTCTTGTCGAGCTATTTAATGGGAGAAACACGTTATCTGGTGTTTTCACCACTCCACAGTGCGTATGATATGCAGAACCTGCGATATCTTGGTTTTCGCGGGGTTTCAAGCTGAGATATGCATTTTCTGCGATAATCTTGGTGAGACTTCTGTCCGAAGTATGCTGAAACATCGAGATCGCTCTTTTCGAGCTTGTTAATGCGAGAAAAACCTTATCCGGTGTTTTCACCACTCCACAGTGCGTTTGATATGCAGAACCGGCGATATCTTGGTTTTCGTGGGGTTTCAAGCTGAGATATGCATTTTCTGCGATAATCTTGGTGAGACTTCTGTTAGAAGTATGCAGAATCATCGAGATCGCACTTTTCGAGCTATTTAATGCGAGAAACACGTTATCTTGTGTTTTCACCACTCCACAGTTCGTTGGATATGCAGAACCGGAGATATCTTGGTTTTCGTGGGGTTTCAAGCTGAGATATGCATTTCCAGCGATAATCTTGGTGAGACTTCTGTCCGAAGTATGCTGAATCATCGAGATCGCTCTTTTCGAGCTAGTTAATGCGAGAAACACGTTCTCTGGTTGTTTTCACCACTCCACAGTGCGTTTGATATGCAGAACAGGCGATATCTTGATTTTCGTGGTATTTCCAGCTGAGATATGCATTTTCTGCGATAATCTTGGTGGGTCTTTTGTCAGAAGTATGCAGAATCAACTAGATCGCTCTTTTCGAGCTACTTAATGCACGAAACACGTTTTCTGGTGTGTTCACCACTCCACAGTACGTTTGACATGCAGAACCGGAGATATCTTGGTTTAGGTCGGGTTTCACGCTGAGATATGCATTTTCTACGATTATCTTGGTGAAACATCTGTCCGAAGCATGCAGAAACATCGAGCGCGCTCTTTTCGAGCTATTTAATGCGAGAAACTCGTTTTCTGGGGTTTTCACCACTCCACAGTACGTTTGACATGCAGAACGGGAGATATCTTGGTTTCGGTCGGGTTTCAAGCTGAGATATGCATTTCCTGCGATAATCTTGGTGAGACTTCTGTCCGAAGTATGCTGAATCATCGAGATCGCTCTTCTCGAGCTATTTAATGCGAGAAACACGTTCTCTGGTTGATTTCACCACTCCACAGTGCGTTTGATATGCAGAACCGGAGGTATCTTGGTTTCGGTCGGGTTTCAAGCTGTGATATGCATTTTCTACGATAATCTTGGTGAAACATCTGTCCGAAGTATGCAGAAACATCGAGAGCGCTCTTTTCGAGCTATTTAATGCGAGAAACTCGTTTTCTGGGGTTTTCACCACTCCACAGTGCGTTTGATATGCAGAACAGGCGATATCTTGGTTTTCGTGGGGTTTCAAGCAGAGATATGCATTTTCTGCGATAATCTTGGTGAGACACCTGTTAGAAGTATGCAAAATCATCGAGATCGCACTTTTCGAGCTATTTAATGCGATAAACACGTTTTCTGGTGTTCTCACCACTCCACAGTTGGTTTGATATGCAGAACCGGCGATATTTTGGTTTTCGTCGGGTTTCAAGCTGAGATATGCATTTTCTACGATAATCTTGGTGAAACATCTGTCCGAAATATGCAGAAACGTCGAGAGCGCACTTTTCGAGCTATTTAATGCAAGAAACACGTTTTCTGGGGTTTTCACCACTCCACGGTACGTTTGATGTGCAGAACCGGAGATAACTCGGTTTTCGTCGGGTTTCAAGCTGAGATGTGCATTTTCTACGATAATCTTGGTGAGACTTCTGTCAGAAGTATGCAGGATATTCGAGAACGCTCTTTTCGAGCTATTTAATGGGCGAAACACGTTATCTGGTGTTTTCACCACTCCACAGTGCGTATGATATGCAGAACCGGCGATATCTTGGTTTTTGCGGGGTTTCAAGCTGAGATATGCATTTTCTGCGATAATCTTGGTGAGACTTCTGTCCGAAGTATGCTGAAACATCGAGATATCTCTTTTCGAGCTTGTTAATGCGAGAAAAACCTTATCCGGTGTTTTCACCACTCCACAGTGCGTTTGATATGCAGAACAGGCGATATCTTGATTTTCGTGGTATTTCCAGCTGAGATATGCATTTTCTGCGATAATCTTGGTGGGTCTTTTGTCAGAAGTATGCAGAATCAACTAGATCGCTCTTTTCGAGCTACTTAATGCACGAAACACGTTTTCTGGTGTTTTCACCACTCCACAGTACGTTTGACATGCAGAACCGGAGATATCTTGGTTTAGGTCGGGTTTCACGCTGAGATATGCATTTTCTACGATTATCTTGGTGAAACATCTGTCCGAAGCATGCAGAAACATCGAGCGCGCTCTTTTCGAGCTATTTAATGCGAGAAACTCGTATTCTGGGGTTTTTACCACTCCACAGTACGTTTGACATGCAGAACGGGAGATATCTTGGTTTCGGTCGGGTTTCAAGCTGAGATATGCATTTCCTGCGATAATCTTGGTGAGACTTCTGTCCGAAGTATGCTGAATCATCGGGATCGCTCTTCTCGAGCTATTTAATGCGAGAAACACGTTCTCTGGTTGATTTCACCACTCCACAGTGCGTTTGATATGCAGAACCGGAGGTATCTTGGTTTCGGTCGGGTTTCAAGCTGTGATATGCATTTTCTACGATAATCTTGGTGAAACATCTGTCCGAAGTATGCAGAAACATCGAGAGCGCTCTTTTCGAGCTATTTAATGCGAGAAACTCGATTTCTGGGGTTTTCACCACTCCACAGTGCGTTTGATATGCAGAACAGGCGATATCTTGGTTTTCGTGGGGTTTCAAGCAGAGATATGCATTTTCTGCGATAATCTTGGTGAGACACCTGTTAGAAGTATGCAAAATCATCGAGATCGCACTTTTCGAGCTATTTAATGCGATAAACACGTTTTCTGGTGTTTTCACCACTCCACAGTTGGTTTGATATGCAGAACCGGCGATATTTTGGTTTTCGTCGGGTTTCAAGCTGAGATATGCATTTTCTACGATAATCTTGGTGAAACATCTGTCCGAAGTATGCAGAAACGTCGAGAGCGCACTTTTCGAGCTATTTAATGCGAGAAACTCATTTTCTGGGGTTTTCACCACTCTACGGTACGTTTGATGTGCAGAACCGGAGATAACTCGGTTTTCGTCGGGTTTCAAGCTGAGATGTGCATTTTCTACGATAATCTTGGTGAGACTTCTGTCAGAAGTATGCAGGATCTTCGAGAACGCTCTTTTCGAGCTATTTAATGCGAGAAACACGTTATCTGGTGTTTTCACCACTCCACAGTGCGTATGATATGCAGAACCGGCGATATCTTGGTTTTCGTGGGGTTTCAAGCTGAGATATGCATTTCCTGCGATAATCATGGTGAGACTTCTGTCCGAAGTATGCTGAATCATCGAGATCGCTCTTTTCGAGCTAGTTAATGCGAGAAACACGTTCTCTGGTTGTTTTCACCACTCCACAGTGCGTTTGATATGCAGAACAGGCGATATCTTGGTTTTCGTGGGGTTTCAAGCTGAGATATGCATTTCCTGCGATAATCTTGGTGAGACTTCTGTCCGAAGTATGCTGAATCATCGAGATCGCTCTTTTCGAGCTAGTTAATGCGAGAAACACGTTCTCTGGTTGTTTTCACCACTCCACAGTGCGTTTGATATGCAGAACAGGCGATATCTTGATTTTCGTGGTGTTTCCAGCTGAGATATGCATTTTCTGCGATAATCTTGGTGGGTCTTTTGTCAGAAGTATGCAGAATCAACTAGATCGCTCTTTTCGAGCTACTTAATGCACGAAACAAGTTTTCTGGTGTATTCACCACTCCACAGTACGTTTGACATGCAGAACCGGAGATATCTTGGAGTCGGTCGGGTTTCAAGCTGAGATATGCATTTTCTACGATAATCCTGGTGAGACTTCCGTCAGAAGTATGCAGAATCTTCGAGAACGCTCTTTTCGAGATACTTAATGCGCGAAACACGTTTTCTGGTGTTTTCACCATTCCACGGTACGTTTGATGTGCAGAACCGGAGATAACTCGGTTTTCGTCGGGTTTCAAGCTGAGATATGCATTTTCTGCGATAATCTTGGTGAGACTTCTGTCCGAAGTATGCTGAATCATCGAGATCGCTCTTTCGAGCTAGTTAGTGCGAGAAACACGTTATCTGGTGTTTTCACCACTCCACAGTGCGTTTGATATGCAGAACAGTAGATATCTTGGTTTTCGTGGGGTTTCAAGCTGAGATATGCATTTTCTGCGATAATCCTGGTGAGACTTCTGTCAGAAGTATGCAGAATCTTCGAGAACGCTCTTTTCGAGCTACTTAATGCGCGAAACACGTTTTCTGGTGTTTTCACCACTCTACGGTACGTTTGATGTGCAGAACCGGAGATAACTCGGTTTTCGTCGGGTTTCAAGCTGAGATGTGCATTTTCTACGATAATCTTGGTGAGACTTCTGTCAGAAGTATGCAGGATCTTCGAGAACGCTCTTTTCGAGCTATTTAATGCGAGAAACATGTTATCTGGTGTTTTCACCACTCCACAGTGCGTATGATATGCAGAACCGGCGATATCTTGGTTTTCGTGGGGTTTCAAGCTGAGATATGCATTTCCTGCGATAATCATGGTGAAACATCTGTCCGAAGCATGCAGAAACATCGAGAGCGCTCTTTTCGAGCTATTTAATGCTAGAAACTCATTTTCTGGTGTTTTCACCACTCCACAGTTCGCTGGATATGCAGAACCGGAGATATCTTGGTTTTCGTGGGGTTTCAAGCTGAGATATGCATTTCCAGCGATAATCTTGGTGAGACTTCTGTCCGAAGTATGCTGAATCATCGAGATCGCTCTTTTCGAGCTAGTTAATGCGAGAAACACGTTCTCTGGTTGTTTTCACCACTCCACAGTTCGTTGGATATGCAGAACCGGAGATATCTTGGTTTTCGTGGGGTTTCAAGCTGAGATATGCATTTCCAGCGATAATCTTGGTGAGACTTCTGTCCGAAGTATGCAGAATCGTCGAGATCGCTCTATTCGAGCTATTTAATGCGAGAAACACGTTCTCTGGTTGTTTTCACCACTCCACAGTGCGTTTGATATGCAGAACGGGCGATATCTTGATTTTCCTGGTGTTTCCAGCTGAGATATGCATTTTCTACGATAATCCTGGTGAGACTTCTGTCAGAAGAATGCAGAATCTTCGAGAACGCTCTTTTCGAGCTACTTAATGCGCGAAACACGTTTTCTGGTGTTTTCACCACTCCACGGTACGTTTGATGTGCAGAACCGGCGACATCGTGGTTTTCGTCGGGTTTCAAGCTGAGATATGCATTTTCTGCGATCATATTGGTGAGACTTCAGTCAGAAGTATGCAGAATCATCTAGATCGCTCGTTTCGAGCTATTTAAAGCGAGAAACACGTTATCTGGTTGTTTTGACCACTCCACAGTGCGTTTGATATGTAGAGCCGCCGATAAGTTGGTTTTCGTGGGGTTTCCAGCTGAGATATGCAATTTCTGTGATAATCTTGGTGAGTCTTCTGTCAGAAGTATGCAGAATCATCGAGATCGCTCTATTCGAGCTATTTAATGCGAGAAACACGTTATCTGTTTGCTTTCACCACTCCACAGTGCGTTTGATATGCAGAACCGGCGATATCTTGGTTTTCGTGGGGTTTCCAGCTGAGATATGCATTTTCTGCGATAATCTTGGTGAGTCTTCTGTCAGAAGTATGCAGAATCATCGAGATCGCTCTATTCGAGCTATTTAATGCGAGAAACACGTTATCTGGTTGTTTTCACCACTCCACAGTGCGTTTGATATGCAGAAACGGAGATATCTTGGTTTCGGTCGGGTTTCAAGCTGAGATATGCATTTTCTACGATAATCCTGGTGAGACTTCTGTCAGAATTATGCAGAATCTTCGCGAACGCTCTTTTCGAGCTACTTAATGCGAGAAACACGTTATCTGCGGTTTTCACCACTCCACAGTTGGTTTGATATGCAGAACCGGCGATATTTTGGTTTTCGTCGGGTTTCAAGCTGAGATATGCATTTTCTACGATAATCTTGGTGAAACATCTTTCCGAAGTATGCTGAATCATCGAGATCGCTCTTTTCGAGCTATTTAACGCGAGAAACACGTTCTCTGGTTGTTTTCACCACTCCACAGTGCGTTTGATATGCAGAACCGGCAACATCTTGATTTTCGTGAGGTTTCGAGCTGAGATATGCATTTTCTGCGATAATACTGGTGAGACTTCAGTCAGAAGTATGCAGAATCATCTAGATCGCACTTTTCGAGCTATTTAATGCGAGAAACACGTTATCTGGTGTTTTCACCACTCCACAGTTGGTTTGATATGCAGAACCGGCGATATTTTAGTTTTCATCGGGTTTCAAGCTGAAATATGCATTTTCGACGATAATCTTGGTGAAACATCTGTCCGAAGTATGCAGAAACATCGAGAGCGCTCTTTTCGAGCTATTTAATGCGAGAAAAACCTTATCCGGTGTTTTCCCCACTCCACAGTGCGTTTGATATGCACAACCGGCGATATCTTGGTTTTCGTGGGGTTTCAAGCTGAGATCTGCATTTTTTACGATAATCTTGGTGAGACTTCTGTCCGAAGTATGCAGAATCGTCGAGATCGCTCTATTCGAGCTATTTAATGCGAGAAACACGTTCTCTGGTTGTTTTCACCACTCCACAGTGCGTTTGATATGCAGAACGGGCGATATCTTGATTTTCCTGGTGTTTCCAGCTGAGATATGCATTTTCTACGATAATCCTGGTGAGACTTCTGTCAGAAGAATGCAGAATCTTCGAGAACGCTCTTTTCGAGCTACTTAATGCGCGAAACACGTTTTCTGGTGTTTTCACCACTCCACGGTACGTTTGATGTGCAGAACCGGAGATAACTCGGTTTTCGTCGGGGTTCAAGCTGAGATATGCATTTTCTACGATAATCTTGGTGAGACTTCTGTCCGAAGTGTGCTGAATCATCTAGATCGCTCTTTTCGAGCTATTTAATGCACGAAACACGTTTTCTGGTGTTTTCACCACTCCACAGTACGTTTGACATGCAGAACCGGAGATATCTTGGTTTCGGTCGGGTTTCAAGCTGAGATATGCATTTTCTACGATAATCCTGGTGAGACTTCTGTCAGAAGTATGCAGAATCTTCGCGAACGCTCTTTTCGAGCTACTTAATGCGAGAAACACGTTATCTGGGGTTTTCACCACTCCACAGTTGGTTTGATATGCAGAACCGGCGATATTT
Organism: Anthophora plumipes; assembly: GCA_951804975.1. Taxonomy (NCBI): domain Eukaryota; kingdom Metazoa; phylum Arthropoda; class Insecta; order Hymenoptera; family Apidae; genus Anthophora; species Anthophora plumipes. The sequence goes on from CATORF010000749.1 coordinate 302,954, forward strand.
TGGTTTTCGTCGGGTTTCAAGCTGAGATATGCATTTCCTTTGATAATCTTGGTGAGACTCCTGTCCGAAATATGCTGAATCATCGAGATCGCTCTTTTCGAGCTATTTAATGCGAGAAACACGTTCTCTGGTTGTTTTCACCACTCCACAGTACGTTTTACATGCAGAACGGGAGATATCTCGGTTTCGGTCGGGTTTCAAGCTAAGATATGCATTTCCTGCGATAATCTTGGTGAGACTTCTGTCCGAAGTATGCTGAATCACCGAGATCGCTCTTCTCGAGCTATTTAAAGCGAGAAACACGTTCTCTGGTTCTTTCACCACTCCACTGTGCGTTTGATATGCAGAACAGGCGATATCTTGATTTTCGTGGTGTTTCCAGCTGAGATATGCATTTTCTACGATAATCCTGGTGAGACTTCTGTCCGAAGTATGCTGAAACATCGAGATCGCTCTTCTCGTGCTAGTTAATGCGAGAAAAACCTTATCCGGTGTTTTCCCCACTCCACAGTGCGTTTGATATGCACAACCGGCGATATCTTGGTTTTCGTGGGGTTTCAAGCTGAGATATGCATTTTCTGCGATAATCTTGGTGAGAGTTCTGTCCGAAGTATGCTGAATCATCGAGATCGCTCTTTTCGAGCTAGTTAGTGCGAGAAACACGTTATCTGGTGATTTCACCACTCCACAGTGCGTTTGATATGCAGAACAGGCGATATCTTGATTTTCGTGGTGTTTCCAGCTGAGATATGCATTTTCTACGATAATCTTGTTGAGACTTCTGTCCGAAGTATGCAGAATCATCGAGATCGCTCGTTTCGAGCTACTTAATGCGAGAAACACGTTATCTTGTGTTTTCACCACTCCACAGTGCGTTGGATTTGCAGAACCGGCGATATTTTGGTTTTCGTCGGGATTCAAGCTGAGATATGCATTTTCGACGATAAGCTTGGTGAAACATCTGTCCAAAGTATGCAGAAACATCGAGAGCGCTCTTTTCGCGCTATTTAATGCACGAAACACGTTTTCTGGTGTTTTCACCACTCCACAGTACGTTTGACATGCAGAACCGGAGATATCTTGGTTTCGGTCGGGTTTCAAGCTGATATATGCATTTTCTACGATAATCCTGGTGAGACTTCCGTCAGAAGTATGCAGAATCTTCGAGAACGCTCTTTTCGAGCTACTTAATGCGCGAAATACGTTTTCTGGTGTTTTCACCACTCCACGGTACGTTTGCTGTGCAGAACCGGAGATAACTCGGTTTTCGTCGGGTTTCAAGCTGAGATATGCATTTTCTACGATAATCTTGGTGAGATTTCTGTTACAAGTATGCAGAATCATCGAGATCGCACTTTTCGAGCTATTTAATTCGAGAAACACGTTATCTGGTGTTTTCACCACTCCACAGTTGGTTTGATATGCAGAACCGGCGATATTTTGGTTTTCGTCGGGTTTCAAGCTGAGATATGCATTTTCTACGATAATCTTGGTGAAACATCTGTCCGAAGTATGCTGAATCATCGAGATCGCTCTTTTCGAGCTACTTAATGCAGGAAACATGTTTTCTGGTGTTTTCACCACTCCACAGTACGTTTGACATGCAGAACCGGAGATATCTTGATTTCCGTCGGGTTTCAAGCTGAGATATGCATTTTCTACGATAATCCTGGTGAGATGTCTGTCAGAAGTATGCAGAATCTTCGAGAACGCTCTTTTCGAGCTACTTAATGCGCGAAACACGTTTTCGGGTGTTTTCACCACTCCACGGTACGTTTGATGTGCAGAACCGGAGATAACTCGGTTTTCGTCGGGTTTCACGCTGAGATATGCATTTTCCGCGATAATATTGTTGAGACTTCAGTCAGAAGTATGCAGAATCATCTAGATCGCTCTTTTCGAGTTACTTAATGCACGAAACACGTTTTCTGGTGTTTTCACCACTCCACAGTACGTTTGACATGCAGAACCGGAGATATCTTGGTTTCGGTCGGGTTTCAAGCTGAGATATGCATTTTCTACGATAATCCTGGTGAGACTTCTGTCAGAAGTATGCAGAATCTTCGAGAACGCTCTTTTCGAGCTACTTAATGCGCGAAATACGTTTTCTGGTGTTTTCACCACTCCACGGTACGTTTGCTGTGCAGAACCGGAGATAACTCGGTTTTCGTCGGGTTTCAAGCTGAGATATGCATTTTCTACGATAATCTTGGTGAGACTTCTGTCAGAAGTGTGCAGGATCTTCGAGAACGCTCTTTTCGAGCTATTTAATGCGAGAAACACGTTATCTGGTGTTTTCACCTCTCCACAGTGCGTATGATATGCAGAACCGGCGATATCTTGGTTTTCGTGGGGTTTCAAGCTGAGATATGCATTTTCTGCGATAATCTTGGTGATACTTCTGTTACAAGTATGCAGAATCATCGAGATCGCACTTTTCGAGCTATTTAATGCGAGAAACACGTTATCTGGTGTTATCACCACTCCACAGTTGGTTTGATATGCAGAAGCGGCGACATCTTGATTTTCGTGAGATTTCAAGCTGAGGTATGCATTTTCTGCGATAATCTTGGTGAGACGTCTGTCAGAAGTATGCAGAATCTTCGAGATCGCTCATTTCGAGCTAGTTAATGCGAGATACATGTTATCTGGTGTTTTCACCACTCCACAGTGCGTTTGATATGCAGAACCTGCCACATATTTGCTGTCGTAGGGTATCAAGCTGAGATATGCATTTTCTACGATAATCTTGCTGAGACTTCTGTCAGAAGTTTGCAGAATCATCGGGATCGCTCTTTTCGAGCTATTTAATGCGAGAAACACGTTATCCGGTGTTTTCACCACTCCGCAGTGCGTTTGATATGCTGAACCGGCGACATCTTAGATTTCGTCGGATTTCAAGCCGAGATATGCATTTTCTACGATAATCTTTTTGAGACGTCTGTCAGAAGTATGCAGAATCTTCGAGATCGCTCTTTTCGAGCAACTTAATGCGAGAAACACGATAACTGGTTGTTTTCACCACTCCACAGTGCGTTTGATATGCAGAACCGGCATTATCTTGATTTTCGTGGTGTTTCCAGCTGAGATATGCATTCTCTGCGATAATCTTGGTGAGTCTTCTGTCAGAAGTATGCAGAATCATCGAGATCCCTCTTTTCGAGCTATTTAGTGCGAGAAACACGTTAACTGGTGCTTTCACCACTCCACAGTGCGTTAGATATGCGGAACCAGCGACATCTTGGATTTCGTCGGGTTTCAAGCTGAGACATGCATTTTCTACGATAATCTTGGTGAGACTTCTGTAAGAAGTCTGCAGAATCTCCGAGTTCGCTCTTTTCGAGCAACTTAATGCGAGAAACACGTTATCTGGTGTTTTCCCCACTCCACAGTGCGTTGGATATGCAGAACAGGTGATATCTTGGTTTTCGTGGGGTTTCAAGCTGAGATATGCATTTTCTGCGATAAACTTGTAGAGACTTCTGTCCGAAGTATGCTGAAACTTCGAGATCTCACTTTTCAAGCTAGTTAATGCGAGAAAAACCTTATCTGGTGTTTTCACCACTCCACAGTGCGTATGATATGCAGAACCCGCGATGTGTGGTTTTCGTCGGGTTTCAAGTTGAGATATGCATTTTCTACGATAATCTTGGTGAAACATCTGTCCGAAGTATGCAGAAACATCAACAGCGCACTTTTCGAGCTATTTAATGCGAGAAACGCGTTTTCTGGGGTTTTCACCACACCACAGTTCGTTGGATATGCAGAACAGGTGATATCTTGGGTTTCGAGGGGTTTCAAGCTGAGATATGCATTTTCTGCGATTAACTTGGTGAGACTTCTGTCCGAAGTATGCTGAATCATCGAGATCGCTCTTCTCGAGCTAGTTAATGCGAGAAAAACCTTGTCTGGTGTTTTCACCACTCCACAGTGCGTTTGATATGCAGAACCAACGATATCTTGGCTTTCGTTGGGTTTCAAGCTGAGATATGCATTTTTTACGATAATCTTGGTGATTCTTCGGTCAGAAGGATGCAGAAACATCGAGAACGCTCTTTTCGAACTACCTAATGCGAGAAACACGTTTTCTGGTTTTTTCACCACTCCACAGTGCGTCTGAAATGCAGAACCGGCGATATCTTGGTTTTCGTGGGGTTTGTAGCTGAGATATGCATTTTCTGCGATAATCTTGGTGAGACTTGTGTCCGAAGTGTGCAGAATCATCGAGATCGCTCATTTCGAGCTATTTAATGCGAGAAACACGTTTTCTGGGGTTTTCACCACACCACAGTTCGTTGGATATGCAGAACAGGTGATATCTTGGTTTTCGAGGGGTTTCAAGCTGAGATATGCATTTTCTGCGATAAACTTGTAGAGACTTCTGTCCGAAGTATGCTGAATCATCGAGATCGCACTTTTCAAGCTAGTTAATGCGAGAAAAACCTTATCTGGTGTTTTCACCACTCCACAGTGCGTTTGATATGCAGAACCCGCGATGTTTGGTTTTCGTCGGGTTTCAAGTTGAGATATGCATTTTCTACGATAATCTTGGTGAGACTTCTGTCCGAAGTATGCAGAATCATCGAGATCGCTCATTTCGAGCTATTTAATGCGGGAAACACGTTATCTGGTGTTTTGACCACTCCACAGTGCGTTTGATATGTAGAGCCGCCGACAACTTGGTTTTCGTGGGGTTACCAGCTGATATATGCATTTTCTGCGATCAGCTTGGTGTTTCAGCTATGAGAAGTATGCAGAATCATCGAGCACGCTCTTTTCGAGCTACTTAATGCGAGAAACACGTTTTCTGGTTTTTTCACCACTCCACAGTGCGTCTGAAATGCAGAACCGGCGATATCTTGGCTTTCGTCGGGTATCAAGCTGAGACATGCATTTTCTGCGATAATCTTGGTGATTCTTCTGTCAGAAGGATGCAGAAACATCGAGAACGCTCTTTTCGAACTACCTAATGCGAGAAACACGTTTTCTGGTTTTTTCACCACTCCACAGTGCGTCTGAAATGCAGAACCGGCGATATCTTGGTTTTCGTGGGGTTTGTAGCTGAGATATGCATTTTCTGCGATAATCTTGGTGAGTCTTCTGTCAGAAGTATGCAGAATCGTCTAGATCTCTCTTTTCGAGCTATTTAATGCGAGAAACACGTTTTCTTGTGTTTTCACCACCCCACAGTGCGTTTGATATGCAGAACCGGAGATATCTTGGTTTTCGTCGGGTTTCAAGTTGAGATATGCATTTTCTACGATAATCTTGGTGAGACTTCTGTCCGAAGTATGCAGAATCATCGAGATCGCTCATTTCGAGCTATTTAATGCGGGAAACACGTTATCTGGTGTTTTGACCACTCCACAGTGCGTTTGATATGTAGAGCCGCCGACAACTTGGTTTTCGTGGGGTTACCAGCTGATATATGCATTTTCTGCGATCAGCTTGGTGTTTCAGCTATGAGAAGTATGCAGAATCATCGAGCACGCTCTTTTCGAGCTACTTAATGCGAGAAACACGTTTTCTGGTTTTTTCACCACTCCACAGTGCGTCTGAAATGCAGAACCGGCGATATCTTGGCTTTCGTCGGGTATCAAGCTGAGACATGCATTTTCTGCGATAATCTTGGTGATTCTTCTGTCAGAAGGATGCAGAAACATCGAGAACGCTCTTTTCGAACTACCTAATGCGAGAAACACGTTTTCTGGTTTTTTCACCACTCCACAGTGCGTCTGAAATGCAGAACCGGCGATGTCTTGGTTTTCGTGGGGTTTGTAGCTGAGATATGCATTTTCTGCGATAATCTTGGTGAGTCTTCTGTCAGAAGTATGCAGAATCGTCTAGATCTCTCTTTTCGAGCTATTTAATGCGAGAAACACGTTTTCTTGTGTTTTCACCACCCCACAGTGCGTTTGATATGCAGAACCGGAGATATCTTGGTTTTCGTGGGGTTTGTAGCTGAGATATGCATTTTCTGCGATAATCTTGGTGAGTCTTCTGTCAGAAGTATGCAGAATCATCTAGATCGCTCTTTTCGAGCTATTTAATGCGAGAAACACGTTTTCTTGTGTGTTCACCACCCCACAGTGCGTTTGATATGCAGAACCGGAGATATCTTGGTTTCGGTCGGGTTTCAAGCTGAGATATGCATTTTCTGCGATAATCTTGCTGAGACTTCAGTCAGAAGTATGCAGAATAATCGAGATCGCTCTTTTCGAGCTAGTTGATGCGAGAAACACGTTATCTGGTGTTATCACCACTCCACAGTTGGTTTGATATGCAGAAGCGGCGACATCTTGATTTTCGTGAGATTTCAAGCTGAGGTATGCATTTTCTGCGATAATCTTGGTGAGACTTCAGTCAGAAGTATGCAGAATCATCGAGAACGCTCTTTTCGAGCTACTTAATGCGAGAAACACGTTTTCTGGTGTATTCACCACTCCACAGTACGTTTGACATGCGGAACCGGAGATATCTTGGTTTCGGTCGGGTTTCAAGCTGAGATATGCATTTTCTACGATAATCTTGGTGAGACGTCTGTCAGAAGTATGCAGAATCTTCGAGATCGCTCTTTTCGAGCAACTTAATGCGAGAAACACGATAACTGGTTGTTTTCACCACTCCACAGTGCGTTTGATATGCAGAACCGGCATTATCTTGATTTTCGTGGTGTTTCCAGCTGAGATATGCATTTTCTGCGATAATCTTGGTGAGTCTTCTGTCAGAAGTATGCAGAATCATCGAGATCCCTCTTTTCGAGCTATTTAGTGCGAGAAACACGTTAACTGGTGCTTTCACCACTCCACAGTGCGTTAGATATGCGGAACCAGCGACATCTTGGATTTCGTCGGGTTTCAAGCTGAGACATGCATTTTCTACGATAATCTTGGTGAGACTTCTGTAAGAAGTCTGCAGAATCTCCGAGTTCGCTCTTTTCGAGCAACTTAATGCGAGAAACACGTTATCTGGTGTTTTCCCCACTCCACAGTGCGTTGGATATGCAGAACAGGTGATATCTTGGTTTTCGTGGGGTTTCAAGCTGAGATATGCATTTTCTGCGATAAACTTGTAGAGACTTCTGTCCGAAGTATGCTGAAACATCGAGATCTCACTTTTCAAGCTAGTTAATGCGAGAAAAACCTTATCTGGTGTTTTCACCACTCCACAGTGCGTATGATATGCAGAACCCGCGATGTGTGGTTTTCGTCGGGTTTCAAGTTGAGATATGCATTTTCTACGATAATCTTGGTGAAACATCTGTCCGAAGTATGCAGAAACATCAACAGCGCACTTTTCGAGCTATTTAATGCGAGAAACGCGTTTTCTGGGGTTTTCACCACACCACAGTTCGTTTGATATGTAGAGCCGCCGACAACTTGGTTTTCGTGGGGTTACCAGCTGATATATGCATTTTCTGCGATCAGCTTGGTGTTTCAGCTATGAGAAGTATGCAGAATCATCGAGCACGCTCTTTTCGAGCTACTTAATGCGAGAAACACGTTTTCTGGTTTTTTCACCACTCCACAGTGCGTCTGAAATGCAGAACCGGCGATATCTTGGCTTTCGTGGGGTTTGTAGCTGAGATATGCATTTTCTGCGATAATCTTGGTGAGTCTTCTGTCAGAAGTATGCAGAATCGTCTAGATCTCTCTTTTCGAGCTATTTAATGCGAGAAACACGTTTTCTTGTGTTTTCACCACCCCACAGTGCGTTTGATATGCAGAACCGGAGATATCTTGGTTTTCGTGGGGTTTGTAGCTGAGATATGCATTTTCTGCGATAATCTTGGTGAGTCTTCTGTCAGAAGTATGCAGAATCATCTAGATCGCTCTTTTCGAGCTATTTAATGCGAGAAACACGTTTTCTTGTGTGTTCACCACCCCACAGTGCGTTTGATATGCAGAACCGGAGATATCTTGGTTTCGGTCGGGTTTCAAGCTGAGATATGCATTTTCTGCGATAATCTTGCTGAGACTTCAGTCAGAAGTATGCAGAATAATCGAGATCGCTCTTTTCGAGCTAGTTGATGCGAGAAACACGTTTTCTGGCGTTTTCACCACTCCACAGTGCGTCTGATATGCAGAACCGGCGATATCTTGGTTTTCGTGGGGTTCCCAGCTGGGATATGCATTTTCAGCGGCAATCTTGGTGAGACTTCTGTCCGAAGTATGCCGAATCATCGAGAACGCTCCTTTCGAGCTATTTAATGCGAGAAACACGTTTTCTGGTGTATTCACCACTCCACAGTACGTTTGACATGCAGAACCGGAGATATCTTGGTTTCGGACGGGTTTCAAGCTGAGATATGCATTTTCTGCGATAATCTTGGTGAGTGTTCTGTCAGAAGAATGCAGAATCATCGAGATCGCTCTTTTCGAGCTATTTAATGCGAGAAACACGTTATCTGGCGTTTTCACCACTCCACAGTGCGTTTGATATGCAGAACCGGCGACATCTTGGCTGTCGTAGGGTATCAAGCTGAGATATGCATTTTCTACGATAATCTTGGTGAGACTTCTGTCAGAAGTATGCTGAATCATCTAGATCGCTCTTTTCGAGCTATTTAATGCGAGAAACATGTTTTCTGGGGTTTTCACCACTCCACAGTTCGTTGGATATGCAGAACAGGAGATATCTTGGTTTTCGTGGAGTTTCTAGCAGAGATATGCATTTTCTGCGATAATGATGGTGAGACTTCTGTCCGAAGTATGCAGAATCATCGAGAACGCTCTTTTCGAGATAGTTAATGCGAGAAACACGTTTTCTGGTGTTTTCACCACTCCACAGTGCGTCTGATATGCTGAACCGGCGATATCTTGGTTTTCGTGGGGTTTCAAGATGAGATATGCTTTTTCAGCGATAATCTTGGTGAGTCTTTTGTCAGAAGTATGCAGAATCATCTAGATCGCTCTTTTCGAGCGATTTAATGCGAAAAAACAATTTTTCTGGTTGTTTTCACCACTTTACAGTTGGTTTGATATGCAGAACCGGCGATATCTGGGTTTTCGTGGGGTTTCAAGCTGAGATATGCATTTTCAGCGATAATCTTGGTGAGTCTTTTGTCAGAAGTATGCAGAATCAACGGGATCTCGCTTTTCGAGCTATTTAATGCGAGAAACACGTTCTGTGGTTGTTTTCACCACTCCACAGTGCGTTTGATATGCAGAACCAGCGATATCTTGGCTTTCGTGGGGTTTCAAGCTGAGATATGCATTTTTTACGATAATCTTGGTGAGACTTCTGTCCGAAGTATGCAGAATCATCGAGATCGCTCTTTTCGAGCTATTTAGTGCGAGAAACACGTTATCTGGTGTTTTCACCACTCCACAGAGCGTTTGCTATGCAGAACCGGCGACATCTTGATTTTCGTGAGGTTTCAAGCTGAGATATGCAATTTCTGCGATAATCTTGGTGAGACATCTGTCCGAAGTATGCTTAATCATCGAGATCGCTCGTTTCGAGCTGTTTAATGCGAGAAACACGTTATCTGGTGTTTTCACCACTCCACAGTTCGTATGATATGCAGAACCGACGATATCTTGATTTTGGTGGTGTTTCCAGCTGAGATATGCATTTTCTGCGCTAATGATGGTGATACTTCTGTTAGAAGTATGCAGAATCATCGAGATCGCACATTTCGATCTATTTAATGCGAGAAACACGTTGTCTGGTGTTTTCACCACTCCACAGTTGGTTTGATATGCAGAACCGGCGATATCTGGGTTTTCGTGGGGATTCAAGCTGAGATATGCATTTTCTGCGATAATCTTGGTGAGACTTCAGTCAGAAGTATGCAGAATCATCTAGATCGCTCTTTTCGAGCTATTTAATGCGAGAAACACGTTTTCTGGGGTTTTCACCACACCACAGTTCGTTGGATGTGCAGAACCGCAAATATCTTGGTTTTCGTGGGGTTTCAAGCTGAGATATGCATTTTCTGCGATAATCTTGGTGAGACCTCTGTCCGAAGTATGCAGAAACATCGAGATCGTTATTTTCGAGCTATTTAATGCGAGAAAGACGTTATCTGGTTGGTTTCACCACTCTACAGTGCGTTTGATATGCAGAACCGGCGATATCTTAATTTTCGTGGTGTTTCCAGCTGAGATATGCATTTTTTACGATAATCATGGTGAGACTTCTGTCCGAAGTATGCAGAATCATCGAGATCGCACTTTTCGAGCTATTTAATGCGAGAAACACGTTATCTGGTGTTTCCACCACTCCACAGAGCGTTTGATATGCAGTACCATCGATATCTTGGTTTTCGTGGGGTTTCAAGCTGAGATATGCATTTTCTAGGATAATCTTGGTGAGACTTCTGTCCGAAGTATGCTGAATCATCTAGATCGCTCTTTTCGAGCTATTTAATGCGAGAAACACGTTATCTGGTGTTTTCACCACTCCACAGTGCGTTTGATATGCAGAACCGGCGATATCTTGGTTTTCGTGGGGTTTCAAGCTGAGATATGCATTTTTTACGATAATCTTGGTGAGACTTCTGTCCGAAGTATGCAGAATCATCGAGATCGCTCGTTTCGAGCTATTTAATGCGAAAAAACAAGTTTTCTGGTGTTTTCAACATTCCACAGTGCGTTTGATATGCAGAACCGGCGATATCTTGATTCTCGTGGTGTTTCCAGCTGAGATATGCATTTTCTGCGATAATCTTGGAGAGTCTTCTGTCAGAAGAATGCAGAATCATCGAGATCGCTCTTTTCGAGCTATTTAATGCGTGAAACACGTTATCTGGTGTTTTGACCAGTCCACAGTGCGTTTGATATGCAGAACCGGCGATATCTTGGTTTTCGTGGGGTTTCCAGCTGAGATATGCATTTTCTGCGATAATCTTGGTGATTCTTCTGTCAGAAGTATGCAGAATCATCGAGAACGCTCCTTTCGAGCTATTTGATGCGAGAAACACGTTTTCTGGTGTATTCACCACTCCACAGTACGTTTGATATGCAGAACCGGAGATATCTTGGTTTCGGACGGGTTTCAAGCTGAGATATGCATTCTCTACGATAATCTTGGTGAGACTTCTGTCAGAAGTATGCTGGATCATCGAGATCGCTCTTTTCGAGCTACTTAATGCGAGAAACACGTTATCTGGTGTTTTCGCCACTCCACAGTGCGTTTGATATGCAGAACCGGCGATGTTTGGTTTTCGTCGGGTTTCAAGTTGAGATATGCATCTTCTACGATAATCTTGGTGTAACATCTGACCGAAGTATGCAGAAACATCAAGAGCGCTCTTTTCGAGCTATTTAAAGTGAGAAACACGTTTTCTGGGGTTTTCACCACACCACAGTTCGTTGGATGTGGAGAACCGGAGATATCTTGGTTTCCGTGGGGTTTCAAGCTGAGATATGCATTTTCTGCGATAATCTTGGTGTGACCTCTGTCCGAAGTATGCAGAAACATCGAGATCGCTCTTTTCGACCTATTTAATGCGAGAAACACGTTATCTGGTGTTTTCACCACTCCACAGTACGTTTGATATGCAGAACCGGCGACATCTTGATTTTCGTAATGTTTCTAGCTGAGATATGCATTTTCTTCGATAATATTGTTGAGACTTCAGTCAGAAGTATGCAGAATCATCTAGATCGCTCGTTTCGAGCTATTTAATGCGAAAAAAACCAGTTTTCTGGTGTTTTGACCACTCCACAGTGCGTCTGATATGCAGAACCGGCGATATCTTGGTTTTCGTGGGGATTCAAGCTCAGATATGCATTTTCTGCGATAATCTTGGTGAGACTTCTGTCCGAAGTATGCAGAGTCATCGAGATCGTACTTTTCGAGCTATTTAATGCGAGGAACACGATTTCTGGGGTTTTCACCACTCCACATTTGGTTTGATATGGAGAACCAGCGATATCTTGGTTTTCGTGTGGTTTCAAGCTGAGATATGCAATTCCTGCGATAATCTTGGTGAGACTTCTGTCCGAAGTATGCTTAATCATCGAGATCGCTCTTTTCGAGCTATTTAATGCGAGAAACACGTTATCTGGTGTTTTCACCACTCCACAGTGCGTTTAATATGCAGAACCGACGATATCCTGGTTTTCGTGGGGTTTCAAGCTGAGATATGCATTTTTTACGATAATCATGGTGAGACTTCTGTACGAAGTATGCAGAATCATCGAGACCGCACTTTTCGAGCTATTTAATTCCAGAAACACGTTATCTGGTGTTTTCAGCAATCCACAGTGCGTTTGATATGCAGAACCAGCGAAATCATGGTTTTCGTGGGGTTTCAAGTTGAGATATGCATGTTCTACGATAATCTTGGTGAAACATCTGTCCGAAATATGCAGAAACATCAAGAGCGCTCTTTTCGAGCTATTTAATGCGAGAAACACGTTTTCTGGGGTTTTCACCACACCACAGTTCGTTGGATGTGCAGAACCGGAGATATCTTGGTTTTCGTGGGGTTTCAAGCTGAGATATGCATTTTCTGCGATAATCTTGGTGAGACTTCTGTCCGAAGTATGCAGAATCATCCAGATCGCTCTTTTCGAGCTATTTAATGCGAGAAGCACGTTATCTGGTGTTTTGACCACTCCACAGTTGGTTTGATATGCAGAACCGGAGATATCTTGGTTTTCGTGGGGATTCTAGCTGAGATATGCATTTTCTGCGATAATCTTGGTGAGACTTCTGTCCGAAGAATGCAGAATCATCGAGATCGCTCTTTTCGAGCTATTTAATGCGAGAAACACGTTATCTGGTGTTTTCAGCATTCCACAGTGCGTTTGATATGCAGAACCAGCGATATCTTGGTTTTCGTGGGGTTTCAAGCTGAGATATGCAATTCCTTCGATAATCTTGGTGAGACTTCTGTACGAAGTATGCTTAATCATCGAGATCGCTCTTTTCGAGCTATTTAATGCGAAAAAACAAGTTTTCTGGTGTTTTCAACATTCCACAGTGCGTTTGATATGCAGAACCGGAGATATCTTGGTTTTCGTGGTGTTTCCAGCTGAGATATGCATTTTCTGCGATAATCTTGGTGAGTCTTCTGTCAGAAGTATGCAGAATCATCGAGATCCCTCTTTTCGAGCTAGTTAATAAAAGAAACACGTTATCTGGTGTTTTCACCACTCCACAGTGCGTTTAATATGCAGAACCGGCTACATCTTGGCTGTCGTAGGGTATCAAGTTGAGATATGCATTTTCTGCGATAATCATGGTAAGACTTCTGTCAGAAGTATGCAGAATCATCGGGATCGCTCTTTTCGAGCTATTTAATGCGAGAAACACGTTTTCTGGGGTTTTCACCACTCCACATTTCGTTGGATATGCAGAACAGGAGATATCTTGGTTTTCGTGGGGTTTCAAGCTGAAATGTGCATTTTCTGCGATAATCTTGGTGAGACTTCTGTCCGATGTATGCAGAATCATCGAGATCGATCTTTTCGAGCTATTTAATGCGAGAAACACGTTATCCGGTGTTTTCACCACTCCACAGTGGGTTTGATATGCAGAACTGGCGACATCTTGGATTTCGTCGGGTTTCTAGCAGAGATATGCATTTTCTGCGATAATCTTGGTGAGACTTCAGTCAGAGGTATGCAGAATCTACGAGATCGCTCATTTCGAGCTAGTTAATGCGAGAAACACGTTATCTGGTGTTTTCACCACTCCACAGTGGGTTTGATATGCAGAACTGGCGACATCTTGGATTTCGTCGGGTTTCTAGCAGAGATATGCATTTTCTGCGATAATCTAGGTGAGTCTTCTGCCAGAAGTATGCAGAATCATCTAGATCGCTCTTTTCGAGCTATTTAATGCGAGAAACACGATATCTGGTGTTTTCAGCACTCCACAGTGCGTATGATATGCAGAACCGGCGATATCTTGGTTTTCGTGGGGTTTCAAGCTGAAATATGCATTTTCTGCGATAATCTTGGTGAGACTTAAGTCAGAAGTATGCAGAATCTTCGAGATCGCTCATTTCGAGCTAGTTAATGCGAGAAACACGTTATCTGGTGTTTTCACCACTCCACAGTTCGTTGTATATGCAGAAGGGAGATATCTTGGTATTCGTGGGGTTTCTAGCAGAGATATGCATTTTCTGCGATAATCTAGGTGAGTCTTCTGCCAGAAGTATGCAGAATCTTCGAGATCGTTCTTTTCGAGCAACTTAATGCGAGAAACACGATATCTGGTTGTTTTCACCACTCCACAGTGCGTTTGATATGCAGAACGGGCGACATCTTGATTTTCGTGAGGTTTCAAGCTGAGATATGCATTTTCTGCGATAATCTTGGTGAGACATCATGTCAGAAATATGCAGAATCTTCTATATCGCTCTTTTCGAGCTATTTAATGCGAAAAAACAAGTTTTCTGGTGTTTTCAACATTCCACAGTGCGTTTGATATGCAGAACCGGCGATATCTTGATTTTCGTGGTGTTTCCAGCTGAGATATGCATTTTCTGCGATAATCTTGGAGAGCCTTCTGTCAGAAGAATGCAGAATCATCGAGATCGCTCTTTTCGAGCTATTTAATGCGTGAAATACGTTATCTGGTGTTTTGACCAGTCCACAGTGCGTTTGATATGCAGAACCGGCGATATCTTGGTTTTCGTGGGGTTTCCAGCTGAGATATGCATTTTCTGCGATAATCTTGGTGATTCTTCTGTCAGAAGTATGCAGAATTTTCTAGATCGCTCTTTTCGAGCTATTTAATGCGAGAAACACGTTTTCTGGTGTTTTCACCACCCCACAGTCCGTTTGATATGCAGAACCGGCGACATCGTGGTTTTCGTGGGGTTTCCAGCTGAGATAGGCATTTTCTGCGATAATCTTGGTGAGTCTTCTGTCAGAAGTATGCAGAATCATCGAGATCGCTCTATTCGAGCTATTTAATGCGAGAAACACGTTATCTGGTTGTTTTCACTACTCCACAGTGGGTTTGATATGCAGAACCGGCGACATCTTAATTTTCGTGATGTTTCTAGCTGAGATAGGCATTTTCAGCGATAATATTGGTGAGACTTCAGTCAGAAGTATGCAGAATCATCTAGATCGCTCTTTTCGAGCTATTTAATGCGAGAAACACGTTAATTGGTGTTTTCACCACTCCACAGTGCGTTTGATATGCGGAACCAGCGACATCTTGGATTTCGTCGGTTTTCAAGCTGAGACATGCATTTTCTGCGATAATCTTGGTGAGTCTTCTGTCAGAAGTATGCAGAATCATCGAGATCCCTCTTTTCGAGCTAGTTAATAAAAGAAACACGTTATCTGGTGTTTTCACCACTCCACAGTGCGTTTAATATGCAGAACCGGCTACATCTTGGCTGTCGTAGTGTATCAAGTTGAGATATGCATTTTCTGCGATAATCATGGTGAGACTTCTGTCAGAAGTATGCAGAATCATCGGGATCGCTCTTTTCGAGCTATTTAATGCGAGAAACACGTTTTCTGGGGTTTTCACCACTCCACATTTCGTTGGATATGCAGAACAGGAGATATCTTGGTTTTCGTGGGGTTTCTAGCAGAGAAATGCATTTTCTGCGATAATCATGGTGAGACTTCTGTTAGAAGTATGCAGAATCATCGAGATCGCATATTTCGATCTATTTAATGCGAGAAACACGTTATCTGGTGTTTTCACCACTCCACAGTGCGTTTGATATGCAGAACCAGCGATATCTTGGTTTTCGTGGGGTTTCAAGCTGAGATATGCATTTTTTACGATAATCATGGTGAGACTTCTGTCCGAAGTATGCAGAATCATCGAGATCGCACTTTTCGAGCTATTTAATGCGAGAAACAGGATATCTGGTGTTTTCAGCACTCCACAGTGCGTTTGATATGCAGAACCAGCGATATCTGGGTTTTCGTGGGGTTTGAAGCTGACATATGCATTTTCTGCGATAATCTTGGTGAGACTTCTGTCCGAAGTATGCAGAAACATCGAGAGCAATCTTTTCGAGCTATTTAATGCGAGAATCACGTTTTCTGGGGTTTTCACCACACCACAGTTCGTTGGATATGCAGAACCGGAGATATCTTGGTTTTCGTGGGGTTTCAAGTTGAGATATGCATTTTCTGCGATAATCATGGTGAGACTTCTGTCAGAAGTATGCAGAATCATCGGGATCGCTCTGTTCGAGCTATTTAATGCGAGAAACACGTTTTCTGGGGTTTTCACCACTCCACATTTCGTTGGATATGCAGAACAGGAGATATCTTGGTTTTCGTGGGGTTTCTAGCAGAGAAATGCATTTTCTGCGATAATCATGGTGAGACTTCTGTTAGAAGTATGCAGAATCATCGAGATCGCACATTTCGAGCTATTTAATGCGAGAAACACGTTTTCTGGGGTTTTCACCACTCCACAGTTCGTTGGATATGCAGAACAGGAGATATCTTGGTTTTCGTGGGGTTTCTAGCAGAGATATGCATTTTCTGCGATAATCATGGTGAGACTTCTGTTAGAAGTATGCAGAATCATCGAGATCGCACTTTTCGAACTATTTCATGCGAGAAACACGTTATCTGGTGTTTTCAGCAATCCACAGTGCGTTTGATATGCAGAACCAGCGAAATCTTGGTTTTCGTGGGGTTTCAAGTTGAGATATGCATGTTCTACGATAATCTTGGTGAAACATCTGTCCGAAATATGCAGAAACATCAAGAGCGCTCTTTTCGAGCTATTTAATGCGAGAAACACGTTTTCTGGGGTTTTCACCACACCACAGTTCGTTGGATGTGCAGAACCGGAGATATCTTGGTTTTCGTGGGGTTTCAAGCTGAGATATGCATTTTCTGCGATAATCTTGGTGAGACTTCTGTCCGAAGTATGCAGAATCATCCAGATCGCTCTTTTCGAGCTATTTAATGCGAGAAGCACGTTATCTGGTGTTTTGACCACTCCACAGTTGGTTTGATATGCAGAACCGGAGATATCTTGGTTTTCGTGGGGTTTCTAGCTGAGATATGCATTTTCTGCGATAATCTTGGTGAGACTTCTGTCCGAAGAATGCAGAATCATCGAGATCGCTCTTTTCGAGCTATTTAATGCGAGAAACACGTTATCTGGTGTTTTCAGCATTCCACAGTGCGTTTGATATGCAGAACCAGCGATATCTTGGTTTTCGTGGGGTTTCAAGCTGAGATATGCAATTCCTTCGATAATCTTGGTGAGACTTCTGTACGAAGTATGCTTAATCATCGAGATCGCTCTTTTCGAGCTATTTAATGCGAAAAAACAAGTTTTCTGGTGTTTTCAACATTCCACAGTGCGTTTGATATGCAGAACCGGAGATATCTTGGTTTTCGTGGTGTTTCCAGCTGAGATATGCATTTTCTGCGATAATCTTGGTGAGTCTTCTGTCAGAAGTATGCAGAATCATCGAGATCCCTCTTTTCGAGCTAGTTAATAAAAGAAACACGTTATCTGGTGTTTTCACCACTCCACAGTGCGTTTAATATGCAGAACCGGCTACATCTTGGCTGTCGTAGGGTATCAAGTTGAGATATGCATTTTCTGCGATAATCATGGTGAGACTTCTGTCAGAAGTATGCAGAATCATCGGGATCGCTCTTTTCGAGCTATTTAATGCGAGAAACACGTTTTCTGGGGTTTTCACCACTCCACATTTCGTTGGATATGCAGAACAGGAGATATCTTGGTTTTCGTGGGGTTTCAAGCTGAAATGTGCATTTTCTGCGATAATCTTGGTGAGACTTCTGTCCGATGTATGCAGAATCATCGAGATCGATCTTTTCGAGCTATTTAATGCGAGAAACACGTTATCCGGTGTTTTCACCACTCCACAGTGGGTTTGATATGCAGAACTGGCGACATCTTGGATTTCGTCGGGTTTCTAGCAGAGATATGCATTTTCTGCGATAATCTTGGTGAGACTTCAGTCAGAGGTATGCAGAATCTACGAGATCGCTCATTTCGAGCTAGTTAATGCGAGAAACACGTTATCTGGTGTTTTCACCACTCCACAGTGGGTTTGATATGCAGAACTGGCGACATCTTGGATTTCGTCGGGTTTCTAGCAGAGATATGCATTTTCTGCGATAATCTAGGTGAGTCTTCTGCCAGAAGTATGCAGAATCATCTAGATCGCTCTTTTCGAGCTATTTAATGCGAGAAACACGATATCTGGTGTTTTCAGCACTCCACAGTGCGTATGATATGCAGATCCGGCGATATCTTGGTTTTCGTGGGGTTTCAAGCTGAAATATGCATTTTCTGCGATAATCTTGGTGAGACTTCAGTCAGAAGTATGCAGAATCTTCGAGATCGCTCATTTCGAGCTAGTTAATGCGAGAAACACGTTATCTGGTGTTTTCACCACTCCACAGTTCGTTGTATATGCAGAACAGGAGATATCTTGGTATTCGTGGGGTTTCTAGCAGAGATATGCATTTTCTGCGATAATCTAGGTGAGTCTTCTGCCAGAAGTATGCAGAATCTTCGAGATCGTTCTTTTCGAGCAACTTAATGCGAGAAACACGATATCTGGTTGTTTTCACCACTCCACAGTGCGTTTGATATGCAGAACGGGCGACATCTTGATTTTCGTGAGGTTTCAAGCTGAGATATGCATTTTCTGCGATAATATTGGTGAGACTTCAGTCAGAAATATGCAGAATTTTCTAGATCGCTCTTTTCGAGCTATTTAATGCGAGAAACACGTTTTCTGGTGTTTTCACCACCCCACAGTCCGTTTGATATGCAGAACCGGCGACATCGTGGTTTTCGTGGGGTTTCCAGCTGAGATAGGCATTTTCTGCGATAATCTTGGTGAGTCTTCTGTCAGAAGTATGCAGAATCATCGAGATCGCTCTATTCGAGCTATTTAATGCGAGAAACACGTTATCTGGTTGTTTTCACTACTCCACAGTGGGTTTGATATGCAGAACCGGCGACATCTTAATTTTCGTGATGTTTCTAGCTGAGATAGGCATTTTCAGCGATAATATTGGTGAGACTTCAGTCAGAAGTATGCAGAATCATCTAGATCGCTCTTTTCGAGCTATTTAATGCGAGAAACACGTTAATTGGTGTTTTCACCACTCCACAGTGCGTTTGATATGCGGAACCAGCGACATCTTGGATTTCGTCGGTTTTCAAGCTGAGACATGCATTTTCTGCGATAATCTTGGTGAGTCTTCTGTCAGAAGTATGCAGAATCATCGAGATCCCTCTTTTCGAGCTAGTTAATAAAAGAAACACGTTATCTGGTGTTTTCACCACTCCACAGTGCGTTTAATATGCAGAACCGGCTACATCTTGGCTGTCGTAGGGTATCAAGTTGAGATATGCATTTTCTGCGATAATCATGGTGAGACTTCTGTCAGAAGTATGCAGAATCATCGGGATCGCTCTGTTCGAGCTATTTAATGCGAGAAACACGTTTTCTGGGGTTTTCACCACTCCACATTTCGTTGGATATGCAGAACAGGAGATATCTTGGTTTTCGTGGGGTTTCTAGCAGAGAAATGCATTTTCTGCGATAATCATGGTGAGACTTCTGTTAGAAGTATGCAGAATCATCGAGATCGCACATTTCGATCTATTTAATGCGAGAAACACGTTATCTGGTGTTTTCACCACTCCACAGTGCGTTTGATATGCAGAACCAGCGATATCTTGGTTTTCGTGGGGTTTCAAGCTGAGATATGCATTTTTTACGATAATCATGGTGAGACTTCTGTCCGAAGTATGCAGAATCATCGAGATCGCACTTTTCGAGCTATTTAATGCGAGAAACAGGATATCTGGTGTTTTCAGCACTCCACAGTGCGTTTGATATGCAGAACCAGCGATATCTGGGTTTTCGTGGGGTTTCAAGCTGAGATATGCATTTTCTGCGACAATCTTGGTGAGACTTCTGTCCGAAGTATGCAGAATCATCGGGATCGCTCTTATCGAGCTATTTAATGCGAGAAACACGTTTTCTGGCGATTTCACCACACCACTGTTCGTTGGATATGCAGAACCGGAGATATCTTGGTTTTCGTGGGGTTTCAAGCTGAAATGTGCATTTTCTGCGATAATCTTGGTGAGACTTCTGTCCGATGTATGCAGAATCATCGAGATCGATCTTTTCGAGCTATTTAATGCGAGAAACACGTTATCCGGTGTTTTCACCACTCCACAGTGGGTTTGATATGCAGAACTGGCAACAGCTTGGTTTTCGTGGGGTTTCCAGCTGAGACATACATTTTCTGCGATAATCATGGTGAGTCTTCTGTCAGAAGTATGCAGAATCTTCGAGATCGCTCTATTCGAGCTATTTAATGCGAGAAACACGTTATCTGGTTGTTTTCACCACTCCACAGTGCGTTTGATATGCAGAACCGGCGACATCTTGATTTTCGTGGGGTTTCTAGCTGAGATATGCATTTTCTGCGAAAATATTGGTGAGACTTCTGTCCGAAGTATGCAGAGTCATCGAGATCGTACTTTTCGAGCTATTTAATGCGAGAAACACGTTTTCTGGGGTTTTCCCCACTCCACAGTTGGTTTGATATGCAGAACCGGCGATGTTTGGTTTTCGTCGGGTTTCAAGTTGAGATATGCATTTTCTACGATAATCTTGGAGAAACATCTGTCCGAAGTATGCAGAATCATCAAGATCGCTCTTTTCGAGCTATTTAATGCGAAAAAACAAGTTTTCTGGTGTTTTCACCACTCCACAGTGCGTTTGATATGCAGAACCGGCGACATCTTGGATTTCGTCGGGGTTCAAGCTGAGATAGGCATTTTCAGCGATAATATTGGTGAGACTTCAGTCAGAAGTATGCAGAATCATCTAGATCGCTCTTTTCGAGCTATTTAATGCGAGAAACACGTTAATTGGTGTTTTCACCACTCCACAGTGCGTTTGATATGCGGAACCAGCGACATCTTGGATTTCGTCGGTTTTCAAGCTGAGACATGCATTTTCTGCGATAATCTTGGTGAGTCTTCTGTCAGAAGTATGCAGAATCATCGAGATCCCTCTTTTCGAGCTAGTTAATAAAAGAAACACGTTATCTGGTGTTTTCACCACTCCACAGTGCGTTTAATATGCAGAACCGGCTACATCTTGGCTGTCGTAGGGTATCAAGTTGAGATATGCATTTTCTGCGATAATCATGGTGAGACTTCTGTCAGAAGTATGCAGAATCATCGGGATCGCTCTTTTCGAGCTATTTAATGCGAGAAACACGTTTTCTGGGGTTTTCACCACTCCACATTTCGTTGGATATGCAGAACAGGAGATATCTTGGTTTTCGTGGGGTTTCTAGCAGAGAAATGCATTTTCTGCGATAATCATGGTGAGACTTCTGTTAGAAGTATGCAGAATCATCGAGATCGCACATTTCGATCTATTTAATGCGAGAAACACGTTATCTGGTGTTTTCACCACTCCACAGTGCGTTTGATATGCAGAACCAGCGATATCTTGGTTTTCGTGGGGTTTCAAGCTGAGATATGCATTTTTTACGATAATCATGGTGAGACTTCTGTCCGAAGTATGCAGAATCATCGAGATGGCACTTTTCGAGCTATTTAATGCGAGAAACAGGATATCTGGTGTTTTCAGCACTCCACAGTGCGTTTGATATGCAGAACCAGCGATATCTGGGTTTTCGTGGGGTTTCAAGCTGATATATGCATTTTCTGCGATAATCTTGGTGAGACTTCTGTCCGAAGTATGCAGAAACATCGAGAGCACTCTTTTCGAGCTATTTAATGCGAGAATCACGTTTTCTGGGGTTTTCACCACACCACAGTTCGTTGGATATGCAGAACCGGAGATATCTTGGTTTTCGTGGGGTTTCAAGTTGAGATATGCATTTTCTGCGATAATCATGGTGAGACTTCTGTCAGAAGTATGCAGAATCATCGGGATCGCTCTGTTCGAGCTATTTAATGCGAGAAACACGTTTTCTGGGGTTTTCACCACTCCACATTTCGTTGGATATGCAGAACAGGAGATATCTTGGTTTTCGTGGGGTTTCTAGCAGAGAAATGCATTTTCTGCGATAATCATGGTGAGACTTCTGTTAGAAGTATGCAGAATCATCGAGATCGCACATTTCGATCTATTTAATGCGAGAAACACGTTATCTGGTGTTTTCACCACTCCACAGTGCGTTTGATATGCAGAACCAGCGATATCTTGGTTTTCGTGGGGTTTCATGCTGAGATATGCATTTTTTACGATAATCATGGTGAGACTTCTGTCCGAAGTATTCAGAATCATCGAGATCGCACTTTTCGAGCTATTTAATGCGAGAAACAGGATATCTGGTGTTTTCAGCACTCCACAGTGCGTTTGATATGCAGAACCAGCGATATCTGGGTTTTCGTGGGGTTTCAAGCTGAGATATGCAATTTCTGCGATAATCTTGGTGAGACTTATGTCCGAAGTATGCAGAGTCATCGAGATCGTACTTTTCGAGCTATTTAATGCGAGAAACACGTTTTCTGGGGTTTTCACCACTCCACAGTTCGTTGGATATGCAGAACAGGAGATATCTTGGTTTTCGTGGGGTTTCTAGCAGAGATATGCATTTTCTGCGATAATCATGGTGAGACTTCTGTTAGAAGTATGCAGAATCATCGAGAGCGCACTTTTCGAACTATTTCATGCGAGAAACACGTTGTCTGGTGTTTTCACCACTCCACAGTTGATTTGATATGCAGAACCCGCGATGTTTGGTTTTCGTCGGGTTTCAAGTTGAGATATGCATTTTCTGCGACAATCTTGGTGAGACTTCTGTCAGAAGTTTGCAGAATCATCTAGATCGCTCTTTTCGAGCTATTTGATGCGAGAAACACGTTAACTGGTGTTTTCACCACTCCGCAGTGCGTTTGATATGTAGAACCAGCGATATCTGGGTTTTCGTGGGGTTTCAAGCTGACATATGCATTTTCTGCGATAATCTTGGTGAGACTTCTGTCCGAAGTATGCAGAAACATCGAGAGCACTCTTTTCGAGCTATTTAATGCGAGCATCACGTTTTCTGGGGTTTTCACCACACCACAGTTCGTTGGATATGCAGAACCGGAGATATCTTGGTTTTCGTGGGGTTTCAAGCTGAGATATGCATTTTCTGCAATAATCTTGTTGAGACTTCTGTCCGAAGTATGCAGAAAAATCGAGAGCGCTCTTTTCGAGCTATTTAATGCGAGAAACACGTTTTCTGGGGTTTTCACCACACCTCTGTTCGTTGGATATGCAGAACCGGAGATATCTTGGTTTTCCTGGGGTTTCAAGCTGAGATATACATTTTCTGCGACAATCTTGGTGAGACTTCTGTCCGAAGTATGCAGAATCATCGGGATCGCTCTTATCGAGCTATTTAATGCGAGAATCACGTTTTCTGGGGTTTTCACCACACCACAGTTCGTTGGATATGCAGAACCGGAGATATCTTGGTTTTCCTGGGGTTTCAAGCTGAGATATGCATTTTCTGCGACAATCTTGGTGAGACTTCTGTCCGAAGTATGCAGAATCATCGGGATCGCTCTTATCGAGCTATTTAATGCGAGAAACACGTTTTCTGGCGATTTCACCACACCACTGTTCGTTGGATATGCAGAACCGGAGATATCTTGGTTTTCGTGGGGTTTCAAGCTGAAATGTGCATTTTCTGCGATAATCTTGGTGAGACTTCTGTCCGATGTATGCAGAATCATCGAGATCGATCTTTTCGAGCTATTTAATGCGAGAAACACGTTATCCGGTGTTTTCACCACTCCACAGTGGGTTTGATATGCAGAACTGGCAACAGCTTGGTTTTCGTGGGGTTTCCAGCTGAGACATACATTTTCTGCGATAATCATGGTGAGTCTTCTGTCAGAAGTATGCAGAATCTTCGAGATCGCTCTATTCGAGCTATTTAATGCGAGAAACACGTTATCTGGTTGTTTTCACCACTCCACAGTGCGTTTGATATGCAGAACCGGCGACATCTTGATTTTCGTGGGGTTTCCAGCTGAGATATGCATTTTCTGCGAAAATATTGGTGAGACTTCTGTCCGAAGTATGCAGAGTCATCGAGATCGTACTTTTCGAGCTATTTAATGCGAGAAACACGTTTTCTGGGGTTTTCCCCACTCCACAGTTGGTTTGATATGCAGAACCGGCGATGTTTGGTTTTCGTCGGGTTTCAAGTTGAGATATGCATTTTCTACGATAATCTTGGAGAAACATCTGTCCGAAGTATGCAGAATCATCAAGATCGCTCTTTTCGAGCTATTTAATGCGAAAAAACAAGTTTTCTGGTGTTTTCACCACTCCACAGTGCGTTTGATATGCAGAACCGGCGACATCTTGGATTTCGTCGGGGTTCAAGCTGAGATATGCAATTCCTGCGATAATCTTGGTGAGACTTCTGTCCGAAGTATGCTGAATCATCGAGATTGCTCGTTTCGAACTATTTAATGCGAGAAACACGTTATCTGGTGTTTTCTCCACTCCACAGTGCGTATGATGTGCAGAACCAACGATATCTTGCTTTTCGTGGGGTTTCAAGCTCAGATATGCATTTTGTGCGATAATATTGGTGAGACTTCTGTCCAAAGTATGCATAATCATCGATATCGCTCTTTTAGAGCTATTTAATGCGAGAAACACGTTATCTGGTGTTTTCACTACTCCACAGTTGGTTTGATATGCAGAACCGGAGATAATTTGGTTTTCGTGGGGTTTCAAGCTGAGATATGCATTTTCTGCGATAATCTTGGTGAGACTTCTGTCCGTAGTATGCAGAATCATCGAGATCGCTCTTTTCGAGCTATTTAATGCGAGAAACACGTTATCTGGTGTTTTCAGCACTCCACAGTGCGTTTGATATGCAGAACCGGCGACATCTTGATTTTCGTGAGGGTTCAAGCTGAGATATGCATTTTCTGCGATAATATTGGTGAGACTTCTGTCCGAAGTATGCAGAATCATCGATATCGCTCTTTTAGAGCTATTTAATGCGAGCAACACGTTATCTGGTGTTTTGACCACTCCACAGTGCGTTTGATATGTAGAACCGCCGATAACTTGGTTTTCGTGGGGTTTCCAGCTGAAATATGCATTGTCTGCGATAATCTTGGTGTTTCATCTATGAGAAGTATGCAGAATCATCAAGAACGCTCTTTTCGAGCTAGTTAATGCGAGAAACACGTTATCTTGTGTTTTAACCACTCCACAGTGCGTATGATATGCAGAACCGACGATATCCTGGTTTTCGTGGGGTTTCAAGCTCAGATGTGCATTTTCTGCGATAATCTTGGTGAGACTTCTGTCCGAAGTATGCAGAATCATCGAGATCGCACATTTCGATCTATTTAATGCGAGAAACACGTTATCCGGTGTTTTCACCACTCCACAGTGGGTTTGATATGCAGAACTGGCGACATCTTGGATTTCGTCGGGTTTCAAGCTGAGATATGCATTTTCTACGATAATCTTGGTGAGACTTCTGTCCGATGTATGCAGAATCATCGAGATCGATCTTTTCGAGCTATTTAATGCGAGAAACACGTTATCCGGTGTTTTCACCACTCCACAGTGGGTTTGATATGCAGAACTGGCGACATCTTGGTTTTCGTGGGGTTTCCAGCTGAGACATACATTTTCTGCGATAATCATGGTGAGTCTTCTGTCAGAAGTATGCAGAATCTTCGAGATCGCTCTATTCGAGCTATTTAATGCGAGAAACACGTTATCTGGTTGTTTTCACCACTCCACAGTGCGTTTGAAATGCAGAACCGGCGACATCTTGATTTTCGTGGGGTTTCTAGCTGAGATATGCATTTTCTGCGAAAATATTGGTGAGACTTCTGTCCGAAGTATGCAGAGTCATCGAGATCGTACTTTTCGAGCTATTTAATGCGAGAAACACGTTTTCTGGGGTTTTCACCACTCCACAGTTGGTTTGATATGCAGAACCGGCGATGTTTGGTTTTCGTCGGGTTTCAAGTTGAGATATGCATTTTCTACGATAATCTTGGAGAAACATCTGTCCGAAGTATGCAGAATCATCAAGATCGCTCTTTTCGAGCTATTTAATGCGAAAAAACAAGTTTTCTGGTGTTTTCACCACTCCACAGTGCGTTTGATATGCAGAACCGGCTACATCTTGGATTTCGTCGGGGTTCAAGCTGAGATATGCAATTCCTGCGATAATCTTGGTGAGAAATCTGTCCGAAGCATGCTTAATCATAGAGATCGCTCGTTTCCAGCTATTTAATGCGAGAAACACGTTATCTGGTGTTTTCACCACTCCACAGTGCGTGTGATATGCAGAACCGACGATATCCTGGTTTTCGTGGGGTTTCAAGCTCAGATGTGCATTTTCTGCGATAATCTTGGTGAGAAATCTGTCCGAAGTATGCTTAATCATCGAGATCGCTCGTTTCCAGCTATTTAATGCGAGAAACACGTTATCCGGTGTTTTCACCACTCCACAGTTGGTTTGATATGCAGAACCGGCGATGTTTGGTTTTCGTCGGGTTTCAAGTTGAGATATGCTTTTTCTACGATAATCTTGGTGAAACATCTGTCCGAAGTATGCAGAAACATCAAGAGCGCTCTTTTCGAGCTATTTAATGCGAGAAACACGTTTTCTGGGGTTTTCACCACACCACAGTTCGTTGGATGTGCAGAACCGGAGATATCTTGGTTTTCGTGGGGTTTCTAGCAGAGATATGCATTTTCTGCGATAATCATGGTGAGACTTCGGTTAGAAGTATGCAGAATCATCGAGATCGCACTTTTCGATCTATTTAATGCGAGAAACACGTTGTCTGGTGTTTTCACCACTCCACAGTTGGTTTGATATGCAGAACCGGCGATATCTGGGTTTTCGTGGGGTTTCAAGCTGAGATATGCATTTTCAGCGATAATCTTGGTGAGAGTTCTGTCCGAAGCATGCTTAATCATAGAGATCGCTCGTTTCCAGCTATTTAATGCGAGAAACACGTTATCTGGTGTTTTCACCACTCCACAGTGCGTGTGATATGCAGAACCGACGATATCCTGGTTTTCGTGGGGTTTCAAGCTCAGATGTGCATTTTCTGCGATAATCTTGGTGAGAAATCTGTCCGAAGTATGCTTAATCATCGAGATCGCTCGTTTCCAGCTATTTAATGCGAGAAACACGTTATCCGGTGTTTTCACCACTCCACAGTTGGTTTGATATGCAGAACCGGCGATGTTTGGTTTTCGTCGGGTTTCAAGTTGAGATATGCTTTTTCTACGATAATCTTGGTGAAACATCTGTCCGAAGTATGCAGAAACATCAAGAGCGCTCTTTTCGAGCTATTTAATGCGAGAAACACGTTTTCTGGGGTTTTCACCACACCACAGTTCGTTGGATGTGCAGAACCGGAGATATCTTGGTTTTCGTGGGGTTTCTAGCAGAGATATGCATTTTCTGCGATAATCATGGTGAGACTTCGGTTAGAAGTATGCAGAATCATCGAGATCGCACTTTTCGATCTATTTAATGCGAGAAACACGTTGTCTGGTGTTTTCACCACTCCACAGTTGGTTTGATATGCAGAACCGGCGATATCTGGGTTTTCGTGGGGTTTCAAGCTGAGATATGCATTTTCAGCGATAATCTTGGTGAGAGTTCTGTCCGAAGTATGCAGAATCATCGAGATCGCTCTATTCGAGCTATTTAACGCGACAAAACGTTATCTGGTGTTTTCAGCACTCCACAGTGCGTTTGATATGCAGAACCAGCGATATCTTGGTTTTCGTGGGGTTTCAAGCTGAGATATGCATTTTCTCCGATAAACATGGAGAGACTTCTGTCCGAATTAGGCTGAATCATCGAGATCGCTCTTTTCGAGCTAGTTAAAGCGAGAAAAACCTTGTCAGGGGTTTTCACCACTCCACAGTGCGTTTGATATGCAGAACCAGCGATATCTTGGCTTTCGTTGGGTTTCAAGCTGAGATATGCATTTTTTACGATAATCTTGGTGAGACTTCTGTCCGAAGTATGCAGAATCATCGAGATCGCTCTTTTCGAGCTATTTGATGCGAGAAACACGTTAACTGGTGTTTCCACCACTCCACAGTGCGTTTGATATGCAGAACCGGCGACATCTTGGATTTCGTCGGGGTTCAAGCTGAGATATGCATTTTCTACGATAATCTTGGTGAGACTTCTGTCAGAAGTATGCAGAATCATTGGGATCGCTTTTTTCGAGATGTCTAATGCGAGAAACACGTTATCTTGCGTTTTCACCACTCCGCAGTGCGTTTGATATGTAGAACCAGCGATATCTGGGGTTTCGTGGGGTTTCAAGCTGAGATATGCATTTTCTGCGATAATCTTGGTGAGACTTCTGTCCGAAGTATGCAGAAACATCGAGAGCGCTCTTTTCGAGCTATTTAATGCGAGAAACACGTTTTCTGGGGTTTTCACCACACCACAGTTCGTTGGATATGCAGAACCGGAGATATCTTGGTTTTCGTGGGGTTTCAAGCTGAGATATGCATTTTCTGCAATAATCTTGTTGAGACTTCTGTCCGAAGTATGCAGAAAAATCGAGAGCGCTCTTTTCGAGCTATTTAATGCGAGAAACACGTTTTCTGGGGTTTTCACCACACCTCTGTTCGTTGGATATGCAGAACCGGAGATATCTTGGTTTTCCTGGGGTTTCAAGCTGAGATATGCATTTTCTGCGACAATCTTGGTGAGACTTCTGTCCGAAGTATGCAGAATCATCGGGATCGCTCTTATCGAGCTATTTAATGCGAGAAACACGTTTTCTGGCGATTTCACCACACCACTGTTCGTTGGATATGCAGAACCGGAGATATCTTGGTTTTCGTGGGGTGTCAAGCTGAAATATGCATTTTCTGCGATAATCTTGGTGAGACTTCTGTCCGATGTATGCAGAAACATCGAGATCGATCTTTTCGAGCTATTTAATGCGAGAAACACGTTATCCGGTGTTTTCACCACTCCACAGTGGGTTTGATATGCAGAACCGGCGACATCTTGATTTTCGTGGGGTTTCTAGCTGAGATATGCATTTTCTGCGAAAATATTGGTGAGACTTCTGTCCGAAGTATGCAGAGTCATCGAGATCGTACT
Organism: Anthophora plumipes; assembly: GCA_951804975.1. NCBI lineage: Eukaryota > Metazoa > Arthropoda > Insecta > Hymenoptera > Apidae > Anthophora > Anthophora plumipes. Next base: position 332,041 of record CATORF010000749.1, read on the forward strand.
TTTCGAGCTATTTAATGCGAGAAACACGTTTTCTGGGGTTTTCACCACTCCCCAGTTGGTTTGATATGCAGAACCGGCGATGTTTGGTTTTCGTCGGGTTTCAAGTTGTGATATGCATTTTCTACGATAATCTTGGAGAAACATCTGTCCGAAGTATGCAGAATTATCAAGATCGCACTTTTCGAGCTATTTAATGCGAAAAAACAAGTTTTCTGGTGTTTTCACCACTCCACAGTGCGTTTGATATGCAGAACCGGCGACATCTTGGATTTCGTCGGGGTTCAAGCTGAGATATGCAATTCCTGCGATAATCTTGGTGAGAAATCTGTCCGAAGTATGCTTAATCATCGAGATCGCTCGTTTCCAGCTATTTAATGCGAGAAACACGTTATCTGGTGTTTTCACCACTCCACAGTGCGTGTGATATGCAGAACCGACGATATCCTGGTTTTCGTGGGGTTTCAAGCTCAGATGTGCATTTTCTGCGATAATCTTGGTGAGAAATCTGTCCGAAGTATGCTTAATCATCGAGATCGCTCGTTTCCAGCTATTTAATGCGAGAAACACGTTATCTGGTGTTTTCACCACTCCACAGTTGGTTTGATATGCAGAACCGGCGATGTTTGGTTTTCGTAGGGTTTCAAGTTGAGATATGCTTTTTCTACGATAATCTTGGTGAAACATCTGTCCGAAGTATGCAGAAACATCAAGAGCGCTCTTTTCGAGCTATTTAATGCGAGAAACACGTTTTCTGGGGTTTTCACCACTCCACAGTTCGTTGGATGTGCAGAACCGGAGATATCTTGGTTTTCGCGGGGTTTCTAGCAGAGATATGCATTTTCTGCGATAATCATGGAGAGACTTCTGTCCGAATTAGGCTGAATCATCGAGATCGCTCTTTTCGAGCAAGTTAATGCGAGAAAAACCTTGTCAGGGGTTTTCACCACTCCACAGTGCGTTTGATATGCAGAACCAGCGATATCTTGGCTTTCGTTGGGTTTCAAGCTGAGATATGCATTTTTTACGATAATCTTGGTGAGACTTCTGTCCGAAGTATGCAGAATCATCGAGATCGCTCTTTTCGAGCTATTTGATGCGAGAAACACGTTAACTGGTGTTTCCACCACTCCACAGTGCGTTTGATATGCAGAACCGGCGACATCTTGGATTTCGTCGGGGTTCAAGCTGAGATATGCATTTTCTACGATAATCTTGGTGAGACTTCTGTCAGAAGTATGCAGAATCATCGGGATCGCTTTTTTCGAGATATCTAATGCGAGAAACACGTTATCTGGTGTTTTCACCACTCCGCAGTGCGTTTGATATGTAGAACCAGCGATATCTGGGTTTTCGTGGGGATTCAAGCTGAGATATGCATTTTCGGCGATAATCTTGGTGAGACTTCTGTCCGAAGTATGCAGAAACATCGAGAGCGCTCTTTTCGAGCTATTTAATGCGAGAAACACGTTTTCTGGGGTTTTCACCACACCACAGTTCGTTGGATATGCAGAACCGGAGATATCTTGGTTTTCGTGGGGTTTCAAGCTGAGATATGCATTTTCTGCAATAATCTTGTTGAGACTTCTGTCCGAAGTATGCAGAAAAATCGAGAGCGCTCTTTTCGAGCTATTTAATGCGAGAAACACGTTTTCTGGGGTTTTCACCACACCACTGTTCGTTGGATATGCAGAACCGGAGATATCTTGGTTTTCGTGGGGTTTCAAGCTGAAATATGCATTTTCTGCGATAATCTTGGTGAGACTTCTGTCCGATGTATGCAGAATCATCGAGATCGCTCTTTTCGAGCTAGTTAATGCGAGAAACACGTTCTCTGGTTGTTTTCACCACTCCACAGTGCGTTTGATATGCAGAACAGGCGATATCTTGATTTTCGTGGTGTTTCCAGCTGAGATATGCATTTTCTGCGATAATCTTGGTGGGTCTTTTGTCAGAAGTATGCAGAATCAACTAGATCGCTCTTTTCGAGCTACTTAATGCACGAAACAAGTTTTCTGGTGTATTCACCACTCCACAGTACGTTTGACATGCAGAACCGGAGATATCTTGGAGTCGGTCGGGTTTCAAGCTGAGATATGCATTTTCTACGATAATCCTGGTGAGACTTCCGTCAGAAGTATGCAGAATCTTCGAGAACGCTCTTTTCGAGATACTTAATGCGCGAAACACGTTTTCTGGTGTTTTCACCATTCCACGGTACGTTTGATGTGCAGAACCGGAGATAACTCGGTTTTCGTCGGGTTTCAAGCTGAGATATGCATTTTCTGCGATAATCTTGGTGAGACTTCTGTCCGAAGTATGCTGAATCATCGAGATCGCTCTTTCGAGCTAGTTAGTGCGAGAAACACGTTATCTGGTGTTTTCACCACTCCACAGTGCGTTTGATATGCAGAACAGTAGATATCTTTGTTTTCGTGGGGTTTCAAGCTGAGATATGCATTTTCTGCGATAATCCTGGTGAGACTTCCGTCAGAAGTATGCAGAATCTTCGAGAACGCTCTTTTCGAGCTACTTAATGCGCGAAACACGTTTTCTGGTGTTTTCACCACTCTACGGTACGTTTGATGTGCAGAACCGGAGATAACTCGGTTTTCGTCGGGTTTCAAGCTGAGATGTGCATTTTCTACGATAATCTTAGTGAGACTTCTGTCCGAAGTATGCTCAAACATCGAGATCGCTCTTTTCGAGCAAGTTAATGCGAGAAAAACCTTATCCGGTGTTTTCACCACTCCACAGTGCGTTTGATATGCAGAACCGACGATATCTTGGTTTTCGTGGGGTTTCAAGCTGAGATATGCATTTCCTGCGATAATCTTGGTGAGACTTCTGTCCGAAGTATGCTGAATCATCGAGATCGCTCTTTTCGAGCTAGTTAATGCGAGAAACACGTTCTCTGGTTGTTTTCACCACTCCACAGTGCGTTTGATATGCAGAACAGGCGATATCTTGATTTTCGTGGTGTTTCCAGCTGAGATATGCATTTTCTGCGATAATCTTGGTGGGTCTTTTGTCAGAAGTATGCAGAATCAACTAGATCGCTCTTTTCGAGCTACTTAATGCACGAAACAAGTTTTCTGGTGTATTCACCACTCCACAGTACGTTTGACATGCAGAACCGGAGATATCTTGGAGTCGGTCGGGTTTCAAGCTGAGATATGCATTTTCTACGATAATCCTGGTGAGACTTCCGTCAGAAGTATGCAGAATCTTCGAGAACGCTCTTTTCGAGATACTTAATGCGCGAAACACGTTTTCTGGTGTTTTCACCATTCCACGGTACGTTTGATGTGCAGAACCGTAGATAACTCGGTTTTCGTCGGGTTTCAAGCTGAGATATGCATTTTCTGCGATAATCCTGGTGAGACTTCTGTCAGAAGTATGCAGAATCTTCGAGAACGCTCTTTTCGACCTACTTAATGCGCGAAACACGTTTTCTGGTGTTTTCACCACTCTACGGTACGTTTGATGTGCAGAACCGGAGATAACTCGGTTTTCGTCGGGTTTCAAGCTGAGATGTGCATTTTCTACGATAATCTTGGTGAGACTTCTGTCAGAAGTATGCAGGATCTTCGAGAACGCTCTTTTCGAGCTATTTAATGCGAGAAACACGTTATCTGGTGTTTTCACCACTCCACAGTGCGTATGATATGCAGAACCGGCGATATCTTGGTTTTCGTGGGGTTTCAAGCTGAGATATGCATTTCCTGCGATAATCATGGTGAAACATCTGTCCGAAGCATGCAGAAACATCGAGAGCGCTCTTTTCGAGCTATTTAATGCTAGAAACTCATTTTCTGGTGTTTTCACCACTCCACAGTTCGCTGGATATGCAGAACCGGAGATATCTTGGTTTTCGTGGGGTTTCAAGCTGAGATATGCATTTCCAGCGATAATCTTGGTGAGACTTCTGTCCGAAGTATGCTGAATCATCGAGATCGCTCTTTTCGAGCTAGTTAGTGCGAGAAACACGTTATCTGGTGTTTTCACCACTCCGCAGTGCGTTTGATATGCAGTACCAGCGATATCTTGGTTTTCGTGGAGTTTCAAGCTGAGATCTGCATTTTTTACGATAATCTTGGTGAGACTTCTGTCCGAAGTATGCAGAATCGTCGAGATCGCTCTATTCGAGCTATTTAATGCGAGAAACACGTTCTCTGGTTGTTTTCACCACTCCACAGTGCGTTTGATATGCAGAACGGGCGATATCTTGATTTTCCTGGTGTTTCCAGCTGAGATATGCATTTTCTACGATAATCCTGGTGAGACTTCTGTCAGAAGAATGCAGAATCTTCGAGAACGCTCTTTTCGAGCTACTTAATGCGCGAAACACGTTTTCTGGTGTTTTCACCACTCCACGGTACGTTTGATGTGCAGAACCGGAGATAACTCGGTTTTCGTCGGGGTTCAAGCTGAGATATGCATTTTCTACGATAATCCTGGTGAGACTTCTGTCAGAAGTATGCTGAATGATCTAGATCGCTCTTTTCGAGCTATTTAATGCACGAAACACGTTTTCTGGTGTTTTCACCACTCCACAGTACGTTTGACATGCAGAACCGGAGATATCTTGGTTTCGGTCGGGTTTCAAGCTGAGATATGCATTTTCTACGATAATCTTGGTGAAACATCTTTCCGAAGTATGCTGAATCATCGAGATCGCTCTTTTCGAGCTATTTAACGCGAGAAACACGTTCTCTGGTTGTTTTCACCACTCCACAGTGCGTTTGATATGCAGAACCGGCAACATCTTGATTTTCGTGAGGTTTCGAGCTGAGATATGCATTTTCTGCGATAATACTGGTGAGACTTCAGTCAAAAGTATGCAGAATCATCTAGATCGCACTTTTCGAGCTATTTAATGCGAGAAACACGTTATCTGGTGTTTTCACCACTCCACAGTTGGTTTGATATGCAGAACCGGCGATATTTTAGTTTTCATCGGGTTTCAAGCTGAAATATGCATTTTCGACGATAATCTTGGTGAAACATCTGTCCGAAGTATGCAGAAACATCGAGAGCGCTCTTTTCGAGCTATTTAATGCGAGAAAAACCTTATCCGGTGTTTTCCCCACTCCACAGTGCGTTTGATATGCACAACCGGCGATATCTTGGTTTTCGTGGGGTTTCAAGCTGAGATCTGCATTTTTTACGATAATCTTGGTGAGACTTCTGTCCGAAGTATGCAGAATCCTCGAGATCGCTCTATTCGAGCTATTTAATGCGAGAAACACGTTCTCTGGTTGTTTTCACCACTCCACAGTGCGTTTGATATGCAGAACGGGCGATATCTTGATTTTCCTGGTGTTTCCAGCTGAGATATGCATTTTCTACGATAATCCTGGTGAGACTTCTGTCAGAAGAATGCAGAATCTTCGAGAACGCTCTTTTCGAGCTACTTAATGCGCGAAACACGTTTTCTGGTGTTTTCACCACTCCACAGTACGTTTGACATGCAGAACCGGAGATATCTTGGTTTCGGTCGGGTTTCAAGCTGAGATATGCATTTTCTACGATAATCTTGGTGAAACATCTTTCCGAAGTATGCTGAATCATCGAGATCGCTCTTTTCGAGCTATTTAACGCGAGAAACACGTTCTCTGGTTGTTTTCACCACTCCACAGTGCGTTTGATATGCAGAACCGGCAACATCTTGATTTTCGTGAGGTTTCGAGCTGAGATATGCATTTTCTGCGATAATACTGGTGAGACTTCAGTCAAAAGTATGCAGAATCATCTAGATCGCACTTTTCGAGCTATTTAATGCGAGAAACACGTTATCTGGTGTTTTCACCACTCCACAGTTGGTTTGATATGCAGAACCGGCGATATTTTAGTTTTCATCGGGTTTCAAGCTGAAATATGCATTTTCGACGATAATCTTGGTGAAACATCTGTCCGAAGTATGCAGAAACATCGAGAGCGCTCTTTTCGAGCTATTTAATGCGAGAAAAACCTTATCCGGTGTTTTCCCCACTCCACAGTGCGTTTGATATGCACAACCGGCGATATCTTGGTTTTCGTGGGGTTTCAAGCTGAGATCTGCATTTTTTACGATAATCTTGGTGAGACTTCTGTCCGAAGTATGCAGAATCCTCGAGATCGCTCTATTCGAGCTATTTAATGCGAGAAACACGTTCTCTGGTTGTTTTCACCACTCCACAGTGCGTTTGATATGCAGAACGGGCGATATCTTGATTTTCCTGGTGTTTCCAGCTGAGATATGCATTTTCTACGATAATCCTGGTGAGACTTCTGTCAGAAGAATGCAGAATCTTCGAGAACGCTCTTTTCGAGCTACTTAATGCGCGAAACACGTTTTCTGGTGTTTTCACCACTCCACGGTACGTTTGATGTGCAGAACCGGAGATAACTCGGTTTTCGTCGGCGTTCAAGCTGAGATATGCATTTTCTACGATAATCTTGGTGAGACTTCTGTCCGAAGTATGCTGAATCATCTAGATCGCTCTTTTCGAGCTATTTAATGCACGAAACACGTTTTCTGGTGTTTTCACCACTCCACAGTACGTTTGACATGCAGAACCGGAGATATCTTGGTTTCGGTCGGGTTTCAAGCTGAGATATGCATTTTCTACGATAATCCTGGTGAGACTTCTGTCAGAAGTATGCAGAATCTTCGCGAACGCTCTTTTCGAGCTACTTAATGCGAGAAACACGTTATCTGGGGTTTTCACCACTCCACAGTTGGTTTGATATGCAGAACCGGCGATATTTTGGTTTTCGTCGGGTTTCAAGCTGAGATATGCATTTCCTTTGATAATCTTGGTGAGACTCCTGTCCGAAATATGCTGAATCATCGAGATCGCTCTTTTCGAGCTATTTAATGCGAGAAACACGTTCTCTGGTTGTTTTCACCACTCCACAGTACGTTTTACATGCAGAACGGGAGATATCTCGGTTTCGGTCGGGTTTCAAGCTAAGTTATGCATTTCCTGCGATAATCTTGGTGAGACTTCTGTGCGAAGTATGCTGAATCACCGAGATCGCTCTTCTCGAGCTATTTAAAGCGAGAAACACGTTCTCTGGTTGTTTTCACCACTCCACTGTGCGTTTGATATGCAGAACAGGCGATATCTTGATTTTCGTGGTGTTTCCAGCTGAGATATGCATTTTCTACGATAATCCTGGTGAGACTTCTGTCCGAAGTATGCTGAAACATCGAGATCGCTCTTCTCGTGCTAGTTAATGCGAGAAAAACCTTATCCGGTGTTTTCCCCAATCCACAGTGCGTTTGATATGCACAACCGGCGATATCTTGGTTTTCGTGGGGTTTCAAGCTGAGATATGCATTTTCTGCGATAATCTTGGTGAGAGTTCTGTCCGAAGTATGCTGAATCATCGAGATCGCTCTTTTCGAGCTAGTTAGTGCGAGAAACACGTTATCTGGTGATTTCACCACTCCACAGTGCGTTTGATATGCAGAACAGGCGATATCTTGATTTTCGTGGTGTTTCCAGCTGAGATATGCATTTTCTACGATAATCCTGGTGAGACTTCTGTCCGAAGTATGCTGAAACATCGAGATCGCTCTTCTCGTGCTAGTTAATGCGAGAAAAACCTTATCCGGTGTTTTCCCCAATCCACAGTGCGTTTGATATGCACAACCGGCGATATCTTGGTTTTCGTGGGGTTTCAAGCTGAGATATGCATTTTCTGCGATAATCTTGGTGAGAGTTCTGTCCGAAGTATGCTGAATCATCGAGATCGCTCTTTTCGAGCTAGTTAGTGCGAGAAACACGTTATCTGGTGATTTCACCACTCCACAGTGCGTTTGATATGCAGAACAGGCGATATCTTGATTTTCCTGGTGTTTCCAGCTGAGATATGCATTTTCTACGATAATCCTGGTGAGACTTCTGTCAGAAGAATGCAGAATCTTCGAGAACGCTCTTTTCGAGCTACTTAATGCGCGAAACACGTTTTCTGGTGTTTTCACCACTCCACGGTACGTTTGATGTGCAGAACCGGAGATAACTCGGTTTTCGTCGGGGTTCAAGCTGAGATATGCATTTTCTACGATAATCCTGGTGAGACTTCTGTCAGAAGTATGCTGAATGATCTAGATCGCTCTTTTCGAGCTATTTAATGCACGAAACACGTTTTCTGGTGTTTTCACCACTCCACAGTACGTTTGACATGCAGAACCGGAGATATCTTGGTTTCGGTCGGGTTTCAAGCTGAGATATGCATTTTCTACGATAATCTTGGTGAAACATCTTTCCGAAGTATGCTGAATCATCGAGATCGCTCTTTTCGAGCTATTTAACGCGAGAAACACGTTCTCTGGTTGTTTTCACCACTCCACAGTGCGTTTGATATGCAGAACCGGCAACATCTTGATTTTCGTGAGGTTTCGAGCTGAGATATGCATTTTCTGCGATAATACTGGTGAGACTTCAGTCAAAAGTATGCAGAATCATCTAGATCGCACTTTTCGAGCTATTTAATGCGAGAAACACGTTATCTGGTGTTTTCACCACTCCACAGTTGGTTTGATATGCAGAACCGGCGATATTTTAGTTTTCATCGGGTTTCAAGCTGAAATATGCATTTTCGACGATAATCTTGGTGAAACATCTGTCCGAAGTATGCAGAAACATCGAGAGCGCTCTTTTCGAGCTATTTAATGCGAGAAAAACCTTATCCGGTGTTTTCCCCACTCCACAGTGCGTTTGATATGCACAACCGGCGATATCTTGGTTTTCGTGGGGTTTCAAGCTGAGATCTGCATTTTTTACGATAATCTTGGTGAGACTTCTGTCCGAAGTATGCAGAATCCTCGAGATCGCTCTATTCGAGCTATTTAATGCGAGAAACACGTTCTCTGGTTGTTTTCACCACTCCACAGTGCGTTTGATATGCAGAACGGGCGATATCTTGATTTTCCTGGTGTTTCCAGCTGAGATATGCATTTTCTACGATAATCCTGGTGAGACTTCTGTCAGAAGAATGCAGAATCTTCGAGAACGCTCTTTTCGAGCTACTTAATGCGCGAAACACGTTTTCTGGTGTTTTCACCACTCCACGGTACGTTTGATGTGCAGAACCGGAGATAACTCGGTTTTCGTCGGGGTTCAAGCTGAGATATGCATTTTCTACGATAATCTTGGTGAGACTTCTGTCCGAAGTATGCTGAATCATCTAGATCGCTCTTTTCGAGCTATTTAATGCACGAAACACGTTTTCTGGTGTTTTCACCACTCCACAGTACGTTTGACATGCAGAACCGGAGATATCTTGGTTTCGGTCGGGTTTCAAGCTGAGATATGCATTTTCTACGATAATCCTGGTGAGACTTCTGTCAGAAGTATGCAGAATCTTCGCGAACGCTCTTTTCGAGCTACTTAATGCGAGAAACACGTTATCTGGGGTTTTCACCACTCCACAGTTGGTTTGATATGCAGAACCGGCGATATTTTGGTTTTCGTCGGGTTTCAAGCTGAGATATGCATTTCCTTTGATAATCTTGGTGAGACTCCTGTCCGAAATATGCTGAATCATCGAGATCGCTCTTTTCGAGCTATTTAATGCGAGAAACACGTTCTCTGGTTGTTTTCACCACTCCACAGTACGTTTTACATGCAGAACGGGAGATATCTCGGTTTCGGTCGGGTTTCAAGCTAAGTTATGCATTTCCTGCGATAATCTTGGTGAGACTTCTGTGCGAAGTATGCTGAATCACCGAGATCGCTCTTCTCGAGCTATTTAAAGCGAGAAACACGTTCTCTGGTTGTTTTCACCACTCCACTGTGCGTTTGATATGCAGAACAGGCGATATCTTGATTTTCGTGGTGTTTCCAGCTGAGATATGCATTTTCTACGATAATCCTGGTGAGACTTCTGTCCGAAGTATGCTGAAACATCGAGATCGCTCTTCTCGTGCTAGTTAATGCGAGAAAAACCTTATCCGGTGTTTTCCCCAATCCACAGTGCGTTTGATATGCACAACCGGCGATATCTTGGTTTTCGTGGGGTTTCAAGCTGAGATATGCATTTTCTGCGATAATCTTGGTGAGAGTTCTGTCCGAAGTATGCTGAATCATCGAGATCGCTCTTTTCGAGCTAGTTAGTGCGAGAAACACGTTATCTGGTGATTTCACCACTCCACAGTGCGTTTGATATGCAGAACAGGCGATATCTTGATTTTCGTGGTGTTTCCAGCTGAGATATGCATTTTCTACGATAATCTTGTTGAGACTTCTGTCCGAAGTATGCAGAATCATCGAGATCGCTCGTTTCGAGCTACTTAATGCGAGAAACACGTTATCTGGTGTTTTCACCACTCCACAGTGCGTTGGATTTGCAGAACCGGCGATATTTTGGTTTTCGTCGGGATTCAAGCTGAGATATGCATTTTCGACGATAAGCTTGGTGAAACATCTGTCCAAAGTATGCAGAAACATCGAGAGCGCTCTTTTCGCGCTATTTAATGCACGAAACACGTTTTCTGGTGTTTTCACCACTCCACAGTACGTTTGACATGCAGAACCGGAGATATCTTGGTTTCGGTCGGGTTTCAAGCTGATATATGCATTTTCTACGATAATCCTGGTGAGACTTCCGTCAGAAGTATGCAGAATCTTCGAGAACACTCTTTTCGAGCTACTTAATGCGCGAAATACGTTTTCTGGTGTTTTCACCACTCCACGGTACGTTTGCTGTGCAGAACCGGAGATAACTCGGTTTTCGTCGGGTTTCAAGCTGAGATATGCATTTTCTACGATAATCTTGGTGAGATTTCTGTTACAAGTATGCAGAATCATCGAGATCGCACTTTTCGAGCTATTTAATTCGAGAAACACGTTATCTGGTGTTTTCACCACTCCACAGTTGGTTTGATATGCAGAACCGGCGATATTTTGGTTTTCGTCGGGTTTCAAGCTGAGATATGCATTTTCTACGATAATCCTGGTGAGACGTCTGTCAGAAGTATGCAGAATCTTCGAGAACGCTCTTTTCGAGCTACTTAATGCGCGAAACACGTTTTCGGGTGTTTTCACCACTCCACGGTACGTTTGATGTGCAGAACCGGAGATAACTCGGTTTTCGTCGGGTTTCACGCTGAGATATGCATTTTCCGCGATAATATTGTTGAGACTTCAGTCAGAAGTATGCAGAATCATCTAGATCGCTCTTTTCGAGTTACTTAATGCACGAAACACGTTTTCTGGTGTTTTCACCACTCCACAGTACGTTTGACATGCAGAACCGGAGATATCTTGGTTTCGGTCGGGTTTCAAGCTGAGATATGCATTTTCTACGATAATCCTGGTGAGACTTCTGTCAGAAGTATGCAGAATCTTCGAGAACGCTCTTTTCGAGCTACTTAATGCGCGAAATACGTTTTCTGGTGTTTTCACCACTCCACGGTACGTTTGCTGTGCAGAACCGGAGATAACTCGGTTTTCGTCGGGTTTCAAGCTGAGATATGCATTTTCTACGATAATCTTGGTGAGACTTCTGTCAGAAGTGTGCAGGATCTTCGAGAACGCTCTTTTCGAGCTATTTAATGCGAGAAACACGTTATCTGGTGTTTTCACCTCTCCACAGTGCGTATGATATGCAGAACCGGCGATATCTTGGTTTTCGTGGGGTTTCAAGCTGAGATATGCATTTTCTGCGATAATCTTGGTGATACTTCTGTTACAAGTATGCAGAATCATCGAGATCGCACTTTTCGAGCTATTTAATGCGAGAAACACGTTATCTGGTGTTATCACCACTCCACAGTTGGTTTGATATGCAGAACCGGCGATATTTTGGTTTTCGTCGGGTTTCAAGCTGAGATATGCATTTTCTACGATAATCTTGGTGAAACATCTGTCCGAAGTATGCAGAATCATCTAGATCGCTCTTTTCGAGCTACTTAATGCACGAAACACGTTTTCTGGTGTTTTCACCACTCCACAGTACGTTTGACATGCAGAACCGGAGATATCTTGGTTTCGGTCGGGTTTCAAGCTGAGATATGCATTTTCTACGATAATCCTGGTGAGACTTCTGTCAGAAGTATGCAGAATCTTCGAGAACGCTCTTTTCGAGCTACTTAATGCGCGAAATACGTTTTCTGGTGTTTTCACCACTCCACGGTACGTTTGATGTGCAGAACCGGAGATAACTCGGTTTTCGTCGGGTTTCAAGCTGAGATATGCATTTTCTACGATAATCTTGGTGAGACTTCTGTCAGAAGTATGCAGGATCTTCGAGATCGCTCTTTTCGAGCTATTTAATGCGAGAAACTCGTTTCCTGGTGTTTTCACCACTCCACAGTGCGTTTGATATGCAGTACCAGCGATATCTTGGTTTTTGTGGGGTTTCAAGCTGAGATATGCATTTTTTACGATAATCTTGGTGAGACTTCTGTCAGAAGTATGCAGAATCATCGTGATCGGCTTTTTCGAGCTATTTAACGCGAGAAACACGTTCTCTGGTTGTTTTCACCACTCCACAGTGCGTTTGATATGCAGAACAGGCGATATCTTGATTCTCGTGGTGTTTCCAGCTGAGATATGCATTTTCTACGATAATGTTTGTGAGACTTCTGTCAGAAGTATGCAGAATCTTCGAGAACGCTCTTTTCGAGCTACTTAATGCGCGAAACACGTTTTCTGGTGTTTTCACCACTCCACGGTACGATTGATGTGCAGAACCGGAGATAACTCGGTTTTCGTCGGGTTTCAAGCTGAGATATGCATTTCCTGCGATAATCTTGGTGAGACTTCTGTCCGAAGTATGCTGAATCATCTAGATCGCTCTTTTCGAGCTATTTAATGCGAGAAACACGTTATCTGGTGTTTTCACCACTCCTCAGTGCGTTTGATATGCAGAACCGGCGATATCTTGGTTTTCGTGGGGTTTCAAGCTGAGATATGCATTTTCTGCGATAATCCTGGTGAGACGTCTGTCCGAAGTATGGTTAATTATTGACATCGCTCGTTTCGAGCTATTTAATGCGAGAAACACGTTATCTGGTGTTTTCACCACTCCACAGTTCGTTGGATATGCAGAACAGTAGATATCTTGGTTTTCGTGGGGTTTCAAGCAGAGATATGCATTTTCTGCGATAATCTTGGTGAGACTTCTGTTACAAGTATGCAGATTCATCGAGATCGCGCTTTTCGAGCTATTTAATGCGAGAAACACGTTATCTGGTGCTTTCACCACTCCACAGTTGGTTTGATATGCAGAACCGGCGATATTTTGGTTTTCGTCGGGTTTCAAGCTGAGATATGCATTTTCTACGATAATCTTGGTGAAACATCTGTCCGAAGTATGCAGAAACATCGAGAGCGCTCTTTTCGAGCTAGTTAATGCAAGAAGAACCTTATCCGGTGTTTTCATCACTCCACAGTGCGTTTGATATGCAGAACCGGCGATATCTTGGTTTTCGTGGGGTTTCAAGCTGAGATATGCATTTTCTGCGATAATCTTGGTGAGACTTCTGTCCGAAGTATGCTGAATAATCGAGATCGCACTTTTCGAGCTGGTTAGGGCGAGAAACACGTTTTCTGTGGTTTTCACCACGCCAGAGTTCGTTGGATATGCAGAACAGTAGATATCTAGGTTTTCGTGGGGTTTCAAGCAGAGATATGCATTTTCTGCGATAATCTTGGTGTGACTTCTGTTAGAAGTATGCAGAATCATCGAGATCGCACTTTTCGAGCTATTTAATGCGAGAAACACGTTATCTGGTGTTTTCACCACTCCGCAGTTGGTTAGATATGCAGAACCGGCGATATTTTGGTTTTCGTCGGGTTTCAAGCTGAGATATGCATTTTCTACGATAATCTTGGTGAGACTTCTGTCAGAAGTATGCAGGATCTTCGAGAACGCTCTTTTCGAGCTATTTAATGCGAGAAACTCGTTTTCTCGGGTTTTCACCACTCCACAGTTCGTTGGATATGCAGAACCGGAGATATCTTGGTTTTCGTGGGGTTTCAAGCTGAGATATGCATTTTCTGCGATAATCTTGGTGAGACTTCTGTCCGAAGTATGCTGAAACATCGAGATCGCTCTTTTCGAGCTAGTTAATGCGAGAAAAACCTTATCCGGTGTTTTCACCACTCCACAGTGCGGTCTGATATGCAAAACCGGCGGTATCTTGGTTTTCGTGGGGTTTCAATCTGAGATATGCATTTTCTGCGATAATGTTGGTGAGACTTCTGTTAGAAGTATGCAGAATCATCGAGATCGCACTTTTCGTGCTATTTAATGCGAGAAACACGTTATCTGGTGTTTTCACCACTCCACAGTTGGTTTGATATGCAGAACCGGCGATATTTTGGTTTTCGTCGGGTTTCAAGCTGAAATATGCATTTTCTACGATAATATTGGTGAAACATCTGTCCGAAGTGTGCAGAAACATCGAGAGCGCTCGTTTCGAGCTACTTAATGCGAGAAACACGTTATCTGGTGATTTCACCACTCCACAGTGCGTTTGATATGCAGAACAGTAGATATCTTGGTTTTCGTCGGGTTTCAAGCTGAGATATGCATTTTCTACGATAATCTTGGTGAAACATCTGTCCGAAGTATGCTGAATCATCGAGATCGCCCCTTTCGAGCTACTTAATGCACGAAACACGTTTTCTGGTGTTTTCACCACTCCACAGTACGTTTGACATGCAGAACCGGAGATATCTTGGTTTCGGTCGGGTTTCAAGCTGAGATATGCATTTTCTACGACAATCTTGGTGAAACATCTGTCCGAAGTATGCAGAAACATCGAGAGCGCTCTTTTCGAGCTATTTAATGCGAGAAACTCGTTTTCTGGTGTTTTCACCACTCCACGCTACGTTTGATGTGCAGAACCGGAGATAACTCGGTTTTCGTCGGGTTTCAAGCTGAGATATGCATTTCCTGCGATAATCTTGGTGAGACTTCTGTCCGAAGTATGCTGAATCATCTAGATCGCTCTTTTCGAGCTATTTAATGCGAGAAACACGTTATCTGGTGTTTTCACCACTCCTCAGTGCGTTTGATATGCAGAACCGGCGATATCTTGGTTTTCGTGGGGTTTCAAGCTGAGATATGCATTTTCTGCGATAATCCTGGTGAGACGTCTGTCCGAAGTATGGTTAATTATTGACATCGCTCGTTTCGAGCTATTTAATGCGAGAAACACGTTATCTGGTGTTTTCACCACTCCACAGTTCGTTGGATATGCAGAACAGTAGATATCTTGGTTTTCGTGGGGTTTCAAGCAGAGATATGCATTTTCTGCGATAATCTTGGTGAGACTTCTGTTACAAGTATGCAGATTCATCGAGATCGCGCTTTTCGAGCTATTTAATGCGAGAAACACGTTATCTGGTGCTTTCACCACTCCACAGTTGGTTTGATATGCAGAACCGGCGATATTTTGGTTTTCGTCGGGTTTCAAGCTGAGATATGCATTTTCTACGATAATCTTGGTGAAACATCTGTCCGAAGTATGCAGAAACATCGAGAGCGCTCTTTTCGAGCTAGTTAATGCAAGAAGAACCTTATCCGGTGTTTTCATCACTCCACAGTGCGTTTGATATGCAGAACCGGCGATATCTTGGTTTTCGTGGGGTTTCAAGCTGAGATATGCATTTTCTGCGATAATCTTGGTGAGACTTCTGTCCGAAGTATGCTGAATAATCGAGATCGCACTTTTCGAGCTGGTTAGGGCGAGAAACACGTTTTCTGTGGTTTTCACCACGCCAGAGTTCGTTGGATATGCAGAACAGTAGATATCTAGGTTTTCGTGGGGTTTCAAGCAGAGATATGCATTTTCTGCGATAATCTTGGTGTGACTTCTGTTAGAAGTATGCAGAATCATCGAGATCGCACTTTTCGAGCTATTTAATGCGAGAAACACGTTATCTGGTGTTTTCACCACTCCGCAGTTGGTTAGATATGCAGAACCGGCGATATTTTGGTTTTCGTCGGGTTTCAAGCTGAGATATGCATTTTCTACGATAATCTTGGTGAGACTTCTGTCAGAAGTATGCAGGATCTTCGAGAACGCTCTTTTCGAGCTATTTAATGCGAGAAACTCGTTTTCTCGGGTTTTCACCACTCCACAGTTCGTTGGATATGCAGAACCGGAGATATCTTGGTTTTCGTGGGGTTTCAAGCTGAGATATGCATTTTCTGCGATAATCTTGGTGAGACTTCTGTCCGAAGTATGCTGAAACATCGAGATCGCTCTTTTCGAGCTAGTTAATGCGAGAAAAACCTTATCCGGTGTTTTCACCACTCCACAGTGCGGTCTGATATGCAAAACCGGCGGTATCTTGGTTTTCGTGGGGTTTCAATCTGAGATATGCATTTTCTGCGATAATGTTGGTGAGACTTCTGTTAGAAGTATGCAGAATCATCGAGATCGCACTTTTCGTGCTATTTAATGCGAGAAACACGTTATCTGGTGTTTTCACCACTCCACAGTTGGTTTGATATGCAGAACCGGCGATATTTTGGTTTTCGTCGGGTTTCAAGCTGAAATATGCATTTTCTACGATAATATTGGTGAAACATCTGTCCGAAGTGTGCAGAAACATCGAGAGCGCTCGTTTCGAGCTACTTAATGCGAGAAACACGTTATCTGGTGATTTCACCACTCCACAGTGCGTTTGATATGCAGAACAGTAGATATCTTGGTTTTCGTCGGGTTTCAAGCTGAGATATGCATTTTCTACGATAATCTTGGTGAAACATCTGTCCGAAGTATGCTGAATCATCGAGATCGCCCCTTTCGAGCTACTTAATGCACGAAACACGTTTTCTGGTGTTTTCACCACTCCACAGTACGTTTGACATGCAGAACCGGAGATATCTTGGTTTCGGTCGGGTTTCAAGCTGAGATATGCATTTTCTACGACAATCTTGGTGAAACATCTGTCCGAAGTATGCAGAAACATCGAGAGCGCTCTTTTCGAGCTATTTAATGCGAGAAACTCGTTTTCTGGTGTTTTCACCACTCCACGCTACGTTTGATGTGCAGAACCGGAGATAACTCGGTTTTCGTCGGGTTTCACGCTGAGATATGCATTTTCTGCGATAATATTGGTGAGACTTCAGTCAGAAGTATGCAGAATCATCTAGATCGCTCTTTTCGAGCTACTTAATGCACGAAACACGTTTTCTGGTGTTTTCACCACTCCACAGTGCGTTGGATATGCTGAACCGGCGATATTTTGGTTTTCGTCGGGTTTCAAGCTGAGATATGCATTTTCTACGATAATCCTGGTGAGACTTCTGTCAGAAGTATGCAGAATCTTCGAGAACGCTCTTTTCGAGCTACTTAATGCGCGAAATACGTTTTCTGGTGTTTTCACCACTCCACGGTACGTTTGATGTGCAGAACCGGAGATAACTCGGTTTTCGTGGTGTTTCCAGCTGAGATATGCATTTTCTGCGATAATCTTGGTGGGTCTTTTGTCAGAAGTATGCAGAATCATCTAGATCGCTCTTTTCGAGCTACTTAATGCACGAAACACGTTTTCTGGTGTTTTCACCACTCCACAGTGCGTTGGATATGCTGAACCGGCGATATTTTGGTTTTCGTCGGGTTTCAAGCTGAGATATGCATTTTCTACGATAATCCTGGTGAGACTTCTGTCAGAAGTATGCAGGATCTTCGAGAACGGTCTTTTCGAGCTATTTAATGCGAGAAACACGTTATCTGGTGTTTTCACCACTCCACAGTGCGTTTGATATGTAGTACCAGCGATATCTTGCTGTTCGTGGGGTCCCAAGCTGAGATATGCATTTTCTGCGATAATCTTGGTGGGTCTTTTGTCAGAAATATGCAGAATCATCTAGATCGCTCTTTTCGAGCTACTTAATGCACGAAACACGTTTTCTGGTGTATTCACCACTCCACAGTACGTTTGACATGCAGAACCGGAGATATCTTGGTTTCGGTCGGGTTTCAAGCTGAGATATGCATTTTCTACGATAATCCTGGTGAGACTTCTGTCAGAAGTATGCAGAATCTTCGAGAACGCTCTTTTCGAGCTACTTAATGCGCGAAATACGTTTTCTGGTGTTTTCACCACTCCACAGTGCGTATGATATGCAGAACCAGCGATATCTTGGTGTTCGTGGGGTTTCAAGCTGAGATATGCATTTTATACGATAATCTTGGTGAGACTTCTGTCAGAAGTATGCAGGATATTCGAGAACGCCCTTTTCGAGCAATTTAATGCGAGAAACACGTTATCTGGTGTTTTCACCACTCCACAGTGCGTTTGATATGTAGTACCAGCGATATCTTGGTGTTCGTGGGGTCCCAAGCTGAGATATGAATTTTATACGATAATCTTGGTGAGACTTCTGTCCGAAGTATGCAGAATCATCGAGATCGCACTATTCGAGCTATTTAATGCGAGAAACACGTTCTCTGGTTGTTTTCACCACTCCACAGTGCGTTTGATATGCAGAACCGGCAACATCTTGATTTTCGTGAGGTTTCGAGCTGAGATATGCATTTTCTGCGATAATATTGGTGAGACTTCAGTCAGAAGTATGCAGAATCATCTAGATCGCTCTTTTCGAGCTACTCAATGCACGAAAACGTTTTCTGGTGTTTTCACCACTCCACAGTACGTTTGACATGCAGAACCGGAGACATCTTGGTTTCGGTCGGGTTTCAAGCTGAGATATGCATTTTCTACGATAATCCTGGTGAGACTTCTGTCAGAAGTATGCAGAATCTTCGAGAACGCTCTTTTCGAGCTACTTAATGAGCGAAATACGTTTTCTGGTGTTTTCACCACTCCACAGTGCGTATGATATGCAGAACCAGCGAAATATCTTGGTTTTCGTGGGGTTTCAAGCTGAGATATGCATTTTCTGCGATAATCTTGGTGAGACTTCTGTCCGAAGTATGCTGAAACATCGAGATCGCTCTTTTCGAGCTAGTCAATGCGAGAAAAACCTTATCCGGTGTTTTCACCACTCCACAGTGCGTTTGATATGCAGAACCGGCAACATCTTGATTTTCGTGAGGTTTCGAGCTGAGATATGCATTTTCTGCGATAATATTGGTGAGACTTCTGTCCGAAGTATGCTGAATAATCGAGATCGCACTTTTCGAGCTGGTTAGTGCGAGAAACACGTTTTCTGTGGTTTTCACCACTCCAGAGTTCGTTGGATATGCAGAACAGTAGATATCTTGGTTTTCGTGGGGTTTCAAGCAGAGATATGCATTTTCTGCGATAATCTTGGTGTGACTTCTGTTAGAAGTATGCAGAATCTTCGAGAACGCTCTTTTCGAGCTACTTAATGCGCGAAATACGTTTTCTGGTGTTTTCACCACTCCACAGTGCGTATGATATGCAGAACCAGCGAAATATCTTGGTTTTCGTGGGGTTTCAAGCTGAGATATGCATTTTCTGCGATAATCTTGGTGAGACTTCTGTCCGAAGTATGCTGAAACATCGAGATCGCTCTTTTCGAGCTAGTCAATGCGAGAAAAACCTTATCCGGTGTTTTCACCACTCCACAGTGCGTTTGATATGCAGAACCGGCAACATCTTGATTTTCGTGAGGTTTCGAGCTGAGATATGCATTTTCTGCGATAATATTGGTGAGACTTCTGTCCGAAGTATGCTGAATAATCGAGATCGCACTTTTCGAGCTGGTTAGTGCGAGAAACACGTTTTCTGTGGTTTTCACCACTCCAGAGTTCGTTGGATATGCAGAACAGTAGATATCTTGGTTTTCGTGGGGTTTCAAGCAGAGATATGCATTTTCTGCGATAATCTTGGTGTGACTTCTGTTAGAAGTATGCAGAATCATCGAGATCGCACTTTTCGAGCTATTTAATGCGAGAAACACGTTATCTGGTGTTTTCACCACTCCGCAGTTGGTTAGATATGCAGAACCGGCGATATTTTGGTTTTCGTCGGGTTTCAAGCTGAGATATGCATTTTCTACGATAATCTTGGTGAGACTTCTGTCAGAAGTATGCAGGATCTTCGAGAACGCTCTTTTCGAGCTATTTAATGCGAGAAACTCGTTTTCTGGGGTTTTCACCACTCCACAGTTCGTTGGATATTCAGAACCGGAGATATCTTGGTTTTCGTGGGGTTTCAAGCTGAGATATGCATTTCCTTTGATAATCTTGGTGAGACTCCTGTCCGAAATATGCTGAATCATCGAGATCGCTGTTTTCGTGCTTTTGAATGCGAAAAACACGTTTTCTGGTGTTTTCAGCACTCCACAGTGCGTTTGATATGCGCAAACTACGATATCTTCGGTATCGTTGTTGTTTCCAGCTGAGACATGCATTTTCAGTGATAATCTTCATGATTCTGCTGTTACAAGTGTGCAGAATCACCGAAATCGCTGTTTTCGTGCTATTGAATGCGAAAAACACGTTTTCTGGTGTTTTCAGCACTCCACAGTGCGTTTGATATGCGGAAACTACGATATCTTCGGTATCGTTGTTGTTTCCAGCTGAGATATGCATTTTCAGTGATAATCTTCATGATTCTGCTGTTACAAGTGTGCAGAATCACCGAAATCGCTGTTTTCGTGCTTTTGAATGCGAAAAACACGTTTTCTGGTGTTTTCAGCACTCCACAGTGCGTTTGATATGCGCAAACTACGATATCTTCGGTATCGTTGTTGTTTCCAGCTGAGACATGCATTTTCAGTGATAATCTTCATGATTCTGCTGTTACAAGTGTGCAGAATCACCGAAATCGCTGTTTTCGCGCTATTCAATGCGAAAAACACGTTTTCTGGTGTTTTCAGCACTCCACAGTGCGTTTGATATGCGGAAACTACGATATCTTCGGTATCGTTGTTGTTTCCAGCTGAGATATGCATTTTCAGTGATAATCTTCATGATTCTGCTGTTACAAGTGTGCAGAATCACCGAAATCGCTGTTTTCGTGCTTTTGAATGCGAAAAACACGTTTTCTGGTGTTTTCAACACTCCACAGTGCGTTTGATATGCGGAAACTGCGATATCTTCGGTATCGTTGTTGTTTCCAGCTGAGATATGCACTTTCAGCGATAATCTTAACGATTCTGCTGTTACAAGTGTGCAGAATCACCGAAATCGCTGTATTCGTGCTTTTGAATGCGAAAAACACGTTTTCTGGTGTTTTCAGCACTCCACAGTGCGTTTGATATGCGGAAACTGCGATATCTTCGGTATCGTTGTTGTTTCCAGCTGAGATATGCACTTTCAGTGATAATCTTCACGATTCTGCTGTTACAAGTGTGCAGAATCACCGAAATCGCTGTTTTCGTGCTTTTGAATGCGAAAAGCACGTTTTCTGGTGTTTTCAGCACTCCACAGTGCGTTTGATATGCGCAAACTACGATATCTTCGGTATCGTTGTTGTTTCCAGCTGAGACATGCATTTTCAGTGATAATCTTCATGATTCTGCTGTTACAAGTGTGCAGAATCACCGAAATCGCTGTTTTCGCGCTATTCAATGCGAAAAACACGTTTTCTTGTGTTTTCAGCACTCCACAGTGCGTTTGATATGCGGAAACTGCGATATCTTCGGTATCGTTGTTGTTTCCAGCTGAGATATGCACTTTCAGTGATAATCTTCACGATTCTGCTGTTACAAGTGTGCAGAATCACCGAAATCGCTGTTTTCGTGCTATTGAATGCGAAAAACCTGTTTTCTGGTGTTTTCAGCACTCCACAGTGCGTTTGATATGCGGAAACTGCGATATCTTCGGTATCGTTGTTGTTTCCAGCTGAGATATGCACTTTCAGTGATAATCTTCACGATTCTGCTGTTACAAGTGTGCAGAATCACCGAAATCGCTGTTTTCGTGCTTTTGAATGCGAAAAATACGTTTTCTGGTGTTTTCAGCACTACACAGTGCGTTTGATATGCGGAAACTACGATATCTTCGGTATCGTTGTTGTTTCCAGCTGAGATATGCACTTTCAGTGATAATCTTCACGATTCTGCTGTTACAAGTTTGCAGAATCACCGAAATCGCTGTTTTCGTGCTTTTGAATGCGAAAAGCACGTTTTCTGGTGTTTTCAGCACTCCACAGTGCGTTTGATATGCGGAAGCTGCGATATCTTCGGTATCGTTGTTGTTTCCAGCTGAGATATGCACTTTCAGTGATAATCTTCACGATTCTGCTGTTACAAGTATGCAGAATCACCGAAATCGCTGTTTTCGTGCTATTGAATGCGAAAAACACGTTTTCTGGTGTTTTCAGCACTCCACAGTGCGTTTGATATGCGGAAACTACGATATCTTCGGTATCGTTGTTGTTTCCAGCTGAGACATGCATTTTCAGTGATAATCTTCATGATTCTGCTGTTACAAGTGTGCAGAATCACCGAAATCGCTGTTTTCGTGCTATTGAATGCGAAAAACACGTTTTCTGGTGTTTTCAGCACTCTACAGTGCGTTTGATATGCGGAAACTGCGATATCTTCGGTATCGTTGTTGTTTCCAGCTGAGATATGCACTTTCAGTGATAATCTTCACGATTCTGCTGTTACAAGTGTGCAGAATCACCGAAATCGCTGTTTTCGTGCTATTGAATGCGAAAAACACGTTTTCTGGTGTTTTCAGCACTCCACAGTGCGTTTGATATGCGGAAACTGCGATATCTTCGGTATCGTTGTTGTTTCCAGCTGAGATATGCACTTTCAGTGATAATCTTCACGATTCTGCTGTTACAAGTGTGCAGAATCACCGAAATCGCTGTTTTCGTGCTTTTGAATGCGAAAAATACGTTTTCTGGTGTTTTCAGCACTACACAGTGCGTTTGATATGCGGAAACTACGATATCTTCGGTATCGTTGTTGTTTCCAGCTGAGATATGCACTTTCAGTGATAATCTTCACGATTCTGCTGTTACAAGTTTGCAGAATCACCGAAATCGCTGTTTTCGTGCTTTTGAATGCGAAAAACACGTTTTCTGGTGTTTTCAGCACTCCACAGTGCGTTTGATATGCGGAAACTACGATATCTTCGGTATCGTTGTTGTTTCCAGCTGAGATATGCATTATCAGTGATAATCTTCATGATTCTTCTGTTACAAGTGTGCAGAATCACCGAAATCGCTGTTTTCGTGCTATTGAATGCGAAAAACACGTTTTCTGGTGTTTTCAGCACTCCACAGTGCGTTTGATATGCGGAAACTACGATATCTTCGGTATCGTTGTTGTTTCCAGCTGAGATA
Organism: Anthophora plumipes; assembly: GCA_951804975.1. NCBI lineage: Eukaryota > Metazoa > Arthropoda > Insecta > Hymenoptera > Apidae > Anthophora > Anthophora plumipes. The sequence continues at coordinate 355,230 of CATORF010000749.1, forward strand.
TGCACTTTCAGTGATAATCTTCACGATTCTGCTGTTACAAGTGTGCAGAATCACCGAAATCGCTGTTTTCGTGCTTTTGAATGCGAAAAACACGTTTTCTGGTGTTTTCAGCACTCCACAGTGCGTTTGATATGCGGAAACTGCGATATCTTCGGTATCGTTGTTGTTTCCAGCTGAGATGTGCACTTTCAGTGATAATCTTCACGATTCTGCTGTTACAAGTGTGCAGAATCACCGAAATCGCTGTTTTCGTGCTATTGAATGCGAAAAACACGTTTTCTGGTGTTTTCAGCACACCACAGTGCGTTTGATATGCGGAAACTACGATATCTTCGGTATCGTTGTTGTTTCCAGCTGAGACATGCATTTTCAGTGATAATCTTCATGATTCTGCTGTTACAAGTGTGCAGAATCACCGAAATCGCTGTTTTCGTGCTAATGAATGCGAAAAACACGTTTTCTGGTGTTTTCAGCACTCCACAGTGCGTTTGATATGCGGAAACTGCGATATCTTCGGTATCGTTGTTGTTTCCAGCTGAGATATGCACTTTCAGTGATAATCTTCACGATTCTGCTGTTACAAGTGTGCAGAATCACCGAAATCACTGTTTTCGTGCTTTTGAATGCGAAAAACACGTTTTCTGGTGTTTTCAACACTCCACAGTGCGTTTCATATGCGGAAACTGCCATATCATCGGTATCGTTGTTGTTTCCAGCTGAGATATGCATTATCAGTGATAATCTTCATGATTCTGCTGTTACAAGTGTGCAGAATCACCGAAATCGCTGTTCTCGCGCTATTCAATGCGAAAAACACGTTTTCTGGTGTTTTCAGCACTCCACAGTGCGTTTGATATGCGGAAACTGCCATATCTTCGGTATCGTTGTTGTTTCCAGCTGAGATATGCATTTTCAGTGATAATCTTCACGATTCTGCTGTTACAAGTGTGCAGAATCACCGAAATCGCTGTTTTCGTGCTTTTGAATGCGAAAAACACGTTTTCTGGTTTTTTCAGCACGCCACAGAGCGTTTGATATGCGGATACTACGATATCTTCGGTATCGTTGTTGTTTCCACCTGAGATATGCATTTTCAGTGATAATCTTCATGATTCTGCTGTTACAAGTGTGCAGAATCACCGAAATCGCTGTTTTCGTGCTATTGAATGCGAAAAACACGTTTTCTGGTGTTTTCAGCACTCCACAGTGCGTTTGATATGCGGAAACTGCCATATCTTCGGTATCGTTGTTGTTTCCAGCTGAGATATGCATTTTCAGTGATAATCTTCACGATTCTGCTGTTACAAGTGTGCAGAATCACCGAAATCGCTGTTTTCGTGCTTTTGAATGCGAAAAACACGTTTTCTGGTGTTTTCAGCACGCCACAGAGCGTTTGACATGCGGAAACTACGATATCTTCGGTATCGTTGTTGTTTCCACCTGAGATATGCATTTTCAGTGATAATCTTCATGATTCTGCTGTTGCAAGTGTGCAGAATCACCGAAATCGCTGTTTTCGTGCTATTGAATGCGAAAAACACGTTTTCTGGTGTTTTCAGCACTCCACAGTGCGTTTGATATGCGGAAACTACGATATCTTCGGTATCGTTGTTGTTTCCAGCTGAGATATGCATTATCAGTGATAATCTTCATGATTCTGCTGTTACAAGTGTGCAGAATCACCGAAATCGCTGTTTTCGTGCTTTTGAATGCGAAAAACACGTTTTCTGGTGTTTTCAGCACTCCACAGTGCGTTTGATATGCGCAAACTACGATATCTTCGGTATCGTTGTTGTTTCCAGCTGAGACATGCATTTTCAGTGATAATCTTCATGATTCTGCTGTTACAAGTGTGCAGAATCACCGAAATCGCTGTTTTCGTGCTTTTGAATGCGAAAAACACGTTTTCTGGTGTTTTCAGCACTCCACAGTGCGTTTGATATGCGGAAACTGCGATATCTTCGGTATTGTTGTTGTGTCCAGCTGAGATATGCACTTTCAGTGATAATCTACACGATTCTGCTGCTACAAGTGTGCAGAATAACCGAAATCGCTGTTTTCGTGCTATTGAATGCGAAAAACACGTTTTCTGGTGTTTTCAGCACTCCACAGTGCGTTTGATATGCGGAAACTACGATATCTTCGGTATCGTTGTTGTTTCCAGCTGAGACATGCATTTTCAGTGATAATCTTCATGATTCTGCTGTTACAAGTGTGCAGAATCACCGAAATCGCTGTTTTCGTGCTATTGAATGCGAAAAACACGTTTTCTGGTGTTTTCAGCACTCCACAGTGCGTTTGATATGCGGAAACTGCGATATCTTCGGTATCGTTGTTGTTTCCAGCTGAGATATGCACTTTCAGTGATAATCTTCACGATTCTGCTGTTACAAGTGTGCAGAATCACCGAAATCGCTGTTTTCGTGCTTTTGAATGCGAAAAACACGTTTTCTGGTGTTTTCAACACTCCACAGTGCGTTTCATATGCGGAAACTGCCATATCTTCGGTATCGTTGTTGTTTCCAGCTGAGATATGCATTATCAGTGATAATCTTCATGATTCTGCTGTTACAAGTGTGCAGAATCACCGAAATCGCTGTTCTCGCGCTATTCAATGCGAAAAACACGTTTTCTGGTGTTTTCAGCACTCCACAGTGCGTTTGATATGCGGAAACTGCCATATCTTCGGTATCGTTGCTGTTTCCAGCTGAGATATGCATTTTCAGTGATAATCTTCACGATTCTGCTGTTACAAGTGTGCAGAATCACCGAAATCGCTGTTTTCGTGCTTTTGAATGCGAAAAACACGTTTTCTGGTGTTTTCAGCACGCCACAGAGCGTTTGATATGCGGAAACTGCCATATCTTCGGTATCGTTGTTGTTTCCAGCTGAGATATGCATTTTCAGTGATAATCTTCACGATTCTGCTGTTACAAGTGTGCAGAATCACCGAAATCGCTGTTTTCGTGCTTTTGAATGCGAAAAACACGTTTTCTGGTGTTTTCAGCACTCCACAGTGCGTTTGATATGCGCAAACTACGATATCTTCGGTATCGTTGTTGTTTCAAGCTGAGACATGCATTTTCAGTGATAATCTTCATGATTCTGCTGTTACAAGTGTGCAGAATCACCGAAATCGCTGTTTTCGTGCTTTTGAATGCGAAAAACACGTTTTCTGGTGTTTTCAGCACTCCACAGTGCGTTTGATATGCGCAAACTACGATATCTTCGGTATCGTTGTTGTTTCCAGCTGAGACATGCATTTTCAGTGATAATCTTCATGATTCTGCTGTTACAAGTGTGCAGAATCACCGAAATCGCTGTTTTCGCGCTATTCAATGCGAAAAACACGTTTTCTGGTGTTTTCAGCACTCCACAGTGCGTTTGATATGCGGAAACTACGATATCTTCGGTATCGTTGTTGTTTCCAGCTGAGATATGCATTTTCAGTGATAATCTTCATGATTCTGCTGTTACAAGTGTGCAGAATCACCGAAATCGCTGTTTTCGTGCTTTTGAATGCGAAAAACACGTTTTCTGGTGTTTTCAACACTCCACAGTGCGTTTGATATGCGGAAACTGCGATATCTTCGGTATCGTTGTTGTTTCCAGCTGAGATATGCACTTTCAGCGATAATCTTCACGATTCTGCTGTTACAAGTGTGCAGAATCACCGAAATCGCTGTATTCGTGCTTTTGAATGCGAAAAACACGTTTTCTGGTGTTTTCAGCACTCCACAGTGCGTTTGATATGCGGAAACTGCGATATCTTCGGTATCGTTGTTGTTTCCAGCTGAGATATGCACTTTCAGTGATAATCTTCACGATTCTGCTGTTACAAGTGTGCAGAATCACCGAAATCGCTGTTTTCGTGCTTTTGAATGCGAAAAACACGTTTTCTGGTGTTTTCAGCACTCCACAGTGCGTTTGATATGCGCAAACTACGATATCTTCGGTATCGTTGTTGTTTCCAGCTGAGACATGCATTTTCAGTGATAATCTTCATGATTCTGCTGTTACAAGTGTGCAGAATCACCGAAATCGCTGTTTTCGTGCTTTTGAATGCGAAAAACACGTGTTCTGGTGTTTTCAGCACTCCACAGTGCGTTTGATATGCGGAAACTGCGATATCTTCGGTATCGTTGTTGTTTCCAGCTGAGATATGCACTTTCAGTGATAATCTTCACGATTCTGCTGTTACAAGTGTGCAGAATCACCGAAATCGCTGTTTTCGTGCTTTTGAATGCGAAAAACACGTTTTCTGGTGTTTTCAGCACTCCACAGTGCGTTTGATATGCGGAAACTACGATATCTAAGGTATCGTTGTTGTTTCCAGCTGAGATATGCACTTTCAGTGATAATCTTCACGATTCTGCTGTTACAAGTGTGCAGAATCACCGAAATCGCTGTTTTCGTGCTTTTGAATGCGAAAAACACGTTTTCTGGTGTTTTCAGCACTCCACAGTGCGTTTGATATGCGGAAACTACGATATCTTCGGTATCGTTGTTGTTTCCAGCTGAGGTATGCACTTTCAGTGATAATCTTCACGATTCTGCTGTTACAAGTGTGCAGAATCACCGAAATCGCTGTTTTCGTGCTTTTGAATGCGAAAAACACGTTTTCTGGTGTTTTCAACACTCCACAGTGCGTTTGATATGCGGAAACTGCGATATCTTCGGTATCGTTATTGTTTCCAGCTGAGATATGCACTTTCAGTGATAATCTTCACGATTCTGCTGTTACAAGTGTGCAGAATCACCGAAATCGCTGTTTTCGTGCTTTTGAATGCGAAAAACACGTTCTCTGGTGTTTTCAGCACTCCACAGTGCGTTTGATATGCGCAAACTACGATATCTTCGGTATCGTTGTTGTTTCCAGCTGAGATATGCACTTTCAGTGATAATCTTCACGATTCTGCTGTTACAAGTGTGCAGAATCACCGAAATCGCTGTTTTCGTGCTATTGAATGCGAAAAACACGTTTTCTGGTGTTTTCAGCACTCCACAGTGCGTTTGATATGCGGAAACTACGATATCTTCGGTATCGTTGTTGTTTCCAGCTGAGATATGCACTTTCAGTGATAATCTTCACGATTCTGCTGTTACAAGTGTGCAGAATCACCGAAATCGCTGTTTTCGTGCTTTTGAATGCGAAAAACACGTGTTCTGGTGTTTTCAGCACTCCACAGTGCGTTTGATATGCGGAAACTACGATATCTTCGGTATCGTTGTTGTTTCCAGCTGAGATATGCATCTTCAGTGATAATCTTCATGATTCTGCTGTTACAAGTGTGCAGAATCACCGAAATCGCTGTTTTCGTGCTTTTGAATGCGAAAAACACGTTTTCTGGTGTTTTCAGCACTCCACAGTGCGTTTGATATGCGGAAACTACGATATCTTCGGTATCGTTGTTGTTTCCAGCTGAGACATGCATTTTCAGTGATAATCTTCATGATTCTACTGTTACAAGTGTGCAGAATCACCGAAATCGCTGTTTTCGTGCTATTGAATGCGAAAAACACGTTTTCTGGTGTTTTCAGCACTCCACAGTGCGTTTGATATGCGGAAACTGCCATATCTTCGGTATCGTTGTTGTTTCCAGCTGAGATATGCACTTTCAGTGATAATCTTCACGATTCTGCTGTTACAAGTGTGCAGAATCACCGAAATCGCTGTTTTCGTGCTTTTGAATGCGAAAAACACGTTTTCTGGTGTTTTCAGCACTCCACAGTGCGTTTGATATGCGGAAACTACGATATCTTCGGTATCGTTGTTGTTTCCAGCTGAGATATGCACTTTCAGTGATAATCTTCACGATTCTGCTGTTACAAGTGTGCAGAATCACCGAAATCGCTGTTTTCGTGCTTTTGAATGCGAAAAACACGTGTTCTGGTGTTTTCAGCACTCCACAGTGCGTTTGATATGCGGAAACTACGATATCTTCGGTATCGTTGTTGTTTCCAGCTGAGATATGCATCTTCAGTGATAATCTTCATGATTCTGCTGTTACAAGTGTGCAGAATCACCGAAATCGCTGTTTTCGTGCTTTTGAATGCGAAAAACACGTTTTCTGGTGTTTTCAGCACTCCACAGTGCGTTTGATATGCGGAAACTACGATATCTTCGGTATCGTTGTTGTTTCCAGCTGAGACATGCATTTTCAGTGATAATCTTCATGATTCTGCTGTTACAAGTGTGCAGAATCACCGAAATCGCTGTTTTCGTGCTATTGAATGCGAAAAACACGTTTTCTGGTGTTTTCAGCACTCCACAGTGCGTTTGATATGCGGAAACTGCCATATCTTCGGTATCGTTGTTGTTTCCAGCTGAGATATGCACTTTCAGTGATAATCTTCACGATTCTGCTGTTACAAGTGTGCAGAATCACCGAAATCGCTGTTTTCGTGCTTTTGAATGCGAAAAACACGTTTTCTGGTGTTTTCAGCACTCCACAGTGCGTTTGATATGCGGAAACTGCGATATCTTCGGTATCGTTGTTGTTTCCAGCTGAGATATGCACTTTCAGTGATAATCTTCACGATTCTGCTGTTACAAGTGTGCAGCATCACCGAAATCGCTGTTTTCGTGCTTTTGAATGCGAAAAACACGTTTTCTGGTGTTTTCAGCACTCCACAGTGCGTTTGATATGCGGAAACTACGATATCTTCGGTATCGTTGTTTTTTCCAGCTGAGATATGCACTTTCAGTGATAATCTTCACGATTCTGCTGTTACAAGTGTGCAGAATCACCGAAATCGCTGTTTTCGTGCTTTTGAATGCGAAAAACATGTTTTCTGGTGTTTTCAACACTCCACAGTGCGTTTGATATGCGGAAACTGCGATATCTTCGGTATCGTTGTTGTTTCCAGCTGAGATATGCACTTTCAGTGATAATCTTCACGATTCTGCTGTTACAAGTGTGCAGAATCACCGAAATCGCTGTTTTCGTGCTTTTGAATGCGAAAAACACGTTTTCTGGTGTTTTCAGCACTCCACAGTGCGTTTGATATGCGGAAACTACGATATCTTCGGTATCGTTGTTGTTTCCAGCTGAGATATGCATCTTCAGTGATAATCTTCATGATTCTGCTGTTACAAGTGTGCAGAATCACCGAAATCGCTGTTTTCGTGCTTTTGTATGCGAAAAACACGTTTTCTGGTGTTTTCAGCACTCCACAGTGCGTTTGATATGCGGAAACTACGATATCTTCGGTATCGTTGTTGTTTCCAGCTGAGACATGCATTTTCAGTGATAATCTTCATGATTCTGCTGTTACAAGTGTGCAGAATCACCGAAATCGCTGTTTTCGTGCTTTTGAATGCGAAAAACACGTTTTCTGGTGTTTTCAACACTCCACAGTGCGTTTGATATGCGGAAACTGCGATATCTTCGGTATCGTTATTGTTTCCAGCTGAGATATGCACTTTCAGTGATAATCTTCACGATTCTGCTGTTACAAGTGTGCAGAATCACCGAAATCGCTGTTTTCGTGCTTTTGAATGCGAAAAACACGTTTTCTGGTGTTTTCAGCACTCCACAGTGCGTTTGATATGCGGAAACTGCGATATCTTCGGTATCGTTGTTGTTTCCAGCTGAGATATGCACTTTCAGTGATAATCTTCACGATTCTGCTGTTACAAGTGTGCAGAATCACCGAAATCGATGTTTTCGTGCTATTGAATGCGAAAAACACGTTTTCTGGTGTTTTCAGCACTCCACAGTGCGTTTGATATGCGGAAACTACGATATCTTCGGTATCGTTGTTGTTTCCAGCTGAGACATGCATTTTCAGTGATAATCTTCATGATTCTGCTGTTACAAGTGTGCAGAATCACCGAAATCGCTGTTTTCGTGCTATTGAATGCGAAAAACACGTTTTCTGGTGTTTTCAGCACTCCACAGTGCGTTTGATATGCGGAAACTGCGATATCTTCGGTATCGTTGTTGTTTCCAGCTGAGATATGCACTTTCAGTGATAATCTTCACGATTCTGCTGTTACAAGTGTGCAGAATCACCGAAATCGCTGTTTTCGTGCTTTTGAATGCGAAAAACACGTTTTCTGGTGTTTTCAACACTCCACAGTGCGTTTCATATGCGGAAACTGCCATATCTTCGGTATCGTTGTTGTTTCCAGCTGAGATATGCATTATCAGTGATAATCTTCATGATTCTGCTGTTACAAGTGTGCAGAATCACCGAAATCGCTGTTCTCGCGCTATTCAATGCGAAAAACACGTTTTCTGGTGTTTTCAGCACTCCACAGTGCGTTTGATATGCGGAAACTGCCATATCTTCGGTATCGTTGCTGTTTCCAGCTGAGATATGCATTTTCAGTGATAATCTTCACGATTCTGCTGTTACAAGTGTGCAGAATCACCGAAATCGCTGTTTTCGTGCTTTTGAATGCGAAAAACACGTTTTCTGGTGTTTTCAGCACGCCACAGAGCGTTTGATATGCGGAAACTGCCATATCTTCGGTATCGTTGTTGTTTCCAGCTGAGATATGCATTTTCAGTGATAATCTTCACGATTCTGCTGTTACAAGTGTGCAGAATCACCGAAATCGCTGTTTTCGTGCTTTTGAATGCGAAAAACACGTTTTCTGGTGTTTTCAGCACTCCACAGTGCGTTTGATATGCGCAAACTACGATATCTTCGGTATCGTTGTTGTTTCAAGCTGAGACATGCATTTTCAGTGATAATCTTCATGATTCTGCTGTTACAAGTGTGCAGAATCACCGAAATCGCTGTTTTCGTGCTTTTGAATGCGAAAAACACGTTTTCTGGTGTTTTCAGCACTCCACAGTGCGTTTGATATGCGCAAACTACGATATCTTCGGTATCGTTGTTGTTTCCAGCTGAGACATGCATTTTCAGTGATAATCTTCATGATTCTGCTGTTACAAGTGTGCAGAATCACCGAAATCGCTGTTTTCGCGCTATTCAATGCGAAAAACACGTTTTCTGGTGTTTTCAGCACTCCACAGTGCGTTTGATATGCGGAAACTACGATATCTTCGGTATCGTTGTTGTTTCCAGCTGAGATATGCATTTTCAGTGATAATCTTCATGATTCTGCTGTTACAAGTGTGCAGAATCACCGAAATCGCTGTTTTCGTGCTTTTGAATGCGAAAAACACGTTTTCTGGTGTTTTCAACACTCCACAGTGCGTTTGATATGCGGAAACTGCGATATCTTCGGTATCGTTGTTGTTTCCAGCTGAGATATGCACTTTCAGCGATAATCTTCACGATTCTGCTGTTACAAGTGTGCAGAATCACCGAAATCGCTGTATTCGTGCTTTTGAATGCGAAAAACACGTTTTCTGGTGTTTTCAGCACTCCACAGTGCGTTTGATATGCGGAAACTGCGATATCTTCGGTATCGTTGTTGTTTCCAGCTGAGATATGCACTTTCAGTGATAATCTTCACGATTCTGCTGTTACAAGTGTGCAGAATCACCGAAATCGCTGTTTTCGTGCTTTTGAATGCGAAAAACACGTTTTCTGGTGTTTTCAGCACTCCACAGTGCGTTTGATATGCGCAAACTACGATATCTTCGGTATCGTTGTTGTTTCCAGCTGAGACATGCATTTTCAGTGATAATCTTCATGATTCTGCTGTTACAAGTGTGCAGAATCACCGAAATCGCTGTTTTCGTGCTTTTGAATGCGAAAAACACGTGTTCTGGTGTTTTCAGCACTCCACAGTGCGTTTGATATGCGGAAACTGCGATATCTTCGGTATCGTTGTTGTTTCCAGCTGAGATATGCACTTTCAGTGATAATCTTCACGATTCTGCTGTTACAAGTGTGCAGAATCACCGAAATCGCTGTTTTCGTGCTTTTGAATGCGAAAAACACGTTTTCTGGTGTTTTCAGCACTCCACAGTGCGTTTGATATGCGGAAACTACGATATCTAAGGTATCGTTGTTGTTTCCAGCTGAGATATGCACTTTCAGTGATAATCTTCACGATTCTGCTGTTACAAGTGTGCAGAATCACCGAAATCGCTGTTTTCGTGCTTTTGAATGCGAAAAACACGTTTTCTGGTGTTTTCAGCACTCCACAGTGCGTTTGATATGCGGAAACTACGATATCTTCGGTATCGTTGTTGTTTCCAGCTGAGGTATGCACTTTCAGTGATAATCTTCACGATTCTGCTGTTACAAGTGTGCAGAATCACCGAAATCGCTGTTTTCGTGCTTTTGAATGCGAAAAACACGTTTTCTGGTGTTTTCAACACTCCACAGTGCGTTTGATATGCGGAAACTGCGATATCTTCGGTATCGTTATTGTTTCCAGCTGAGATATGCACTTTCAGTGATAATCTTCACGATTCTGCTGTTACAAGTGTGCAGAATCACCGAAATCGCTGTTTTCGTGCTTTTGAATGCGAAAAACACGTTCTCTGGTGTTTTCAGCACTCCACAGTGCGTTTGATATGCGCAAACTACGATATCTTCGGTATCGTTGTTGTTTCCAGCTGAGATATGCACTTTCAGTGATAATCTTCACGATTCTGCTGTTACAAGTGTGCAGAATCACCGAAATCGCTGTTTTCGTGCTATTGAATGCGAAAAACACGTTTTCTGGTGTTTTCAGCACTCCACAGTGCGTTTGATATGCGGAAACTACGATATCTTCGGTATCGTTGTTGTTTCCAGCTGAGATATGCACTTTCAGTGATAATCTTCACGATTCTGCTGTTACAAGTGTGCAGAATCACCGAAATCGCTGTTTTCGTGCTTTTGAATGCGAAAAACACGTGTTCTGGTGTTTTCAGCACTCCACAGTGCGTTTGATATGCGGAAACTACGATATCTTCGGTATCGTTGTTGTTTCCAGCTGAGATATGCATCTTCAGTGATAATCTTCATGATTCTGCTGTTACAAGTGTGCAGAATCACCGAAATCGCTGTTTTCGTGCTTTTGAATGCGAAAAACACGTTTTCTGGTGTTTTCAGCACTCCACAGTGCGTTTGATATGCGGAAACTACGATATCTTCGGTATCGTTGTTGTTTCCAGCTGAGACATGCATTTTCAGTGATAATCTTCATGATTCTACTGTTACAAGTGTGCAGAATCACCGAAATCGCTGTTTTCGTGCTATTGAATGCGAAAAACACGTTTTCTGGTGTTTTCAGCACTCCACAGTGCGTTTGATATGCGGAAACTGCCATATCTTCGGTATCGTTGTTGTTTCCAGCTGAGATATGCACTTTCAGTGATAATCTTCACGATTCTGCTGTTACAAGTGTGCAGAATCACCGAAATCGCTGTTTTCGTGCTTTTGAATGCGAAAAACACGTTTTCTGGTGTTTTCAGCACTCCACAGTGCGTTTGATATGCGGAAACTACGATATCTTCGGTATCGTTGTTGTTTCCAGCTGAGATATGCACTTTCAGTGATAATCTTCACGATTCTGCTGTTACAAGTGTGCAGAATCACCGAAATCGCTGTTTTCGTGCTTTTGAATGCGAAAAACACGTGTTCTGGTGTTTTCAGCACTCCACAGTGCGTTTGATATGCGGAAACTACGATATCTTCGGTATCGTTGTTGTTTCCAGCTGAGATATGCATCTTCAGTGATAATCTTCATGATTCTGCTGTTACAAGTGTGCAGAATCACCGAAATCGCTGTTTTCGTGCTTTTGAATGCGAAAAACACGTTTTCTGGTGTTTTCAGCACTCCACAGTGCGTTTGATATGCGGAAACTACGATATCTTCGGTATCGTTGTTGTTTCCAGCTGAGACATGCATTTTCAGTGATAATCTTCATGATTCTGCTGTTACAAGTGTGCAGAATCACCGAAATCGCTGTTTTCGTGCTATTGAATGCGAAAAACACGTTTTCTGGTGTTTTCAGCACTCCACAGTGCGTTTGATATGCGGAAACTGCCATATCTTCGGTATCGTTGTTGTTTCCAGCTGAGATATGCACTTTCAGTGATAATCTTCACGATTCTGCTGTTACAAGTGTGCAGAATCACCGAAATCGCTGTTTTCGTGCTTTTGAATGCGAAAAACACGTTTTCTGGTGTTTTCAGCACTCCACAGTGCGTTTGATATGCGGAAACTGCGATATCTTCGGTATCGTTGTTGTTTCCAGCTGAGATATGCACTTTCAGTGATAATCTTCACGATTCTGCTGTTACAAGTGTGCAGCATCACCGAAATCGCTGTTTTCGTGCTTTTGAATGCGAAAAACACGTTTTCTGGTGTTTTCAGCACTCCACAGTGCGTTTGATATGCGGAAACTACGATATCTTCGGTATCGTTGTTTTTTCCAGCTGAGATATGCACTTTCAGTGATAATCTTCACGATTCTGCTGTTACAAGTGTGCAGAATCACCGAAATCGCTGTTTTCGTGCTTTTGAATGCGAAAAACATGTTTTCTGGTGTTTTCAACACTCCACAGTGCGTTTGATATGCGGAAACTGCGATATCTTCGGTATCGTTGTTGTTTCCAGCTGAGATATGCACTTTCAGTGATAATCTTCACGATTCTGCTGTTACAAGTGTGCAGAATCACCGAAATCGCTGTTTTCGTGCTTTTGAATGCGAAAAACACGTTTTCTGGTGTTTTCAGCACTCCACAGTGCGTTTGATATGCGGAAACTACGATATCTTCGGTATCGTTGTTGTTTCCAGCTGAGATATGCATCTTCAGTGATAATCTTCATGATTCTGCTGTTACAAGTGTGCAGAATCACCGAAATCGCTGTTTTCGTGCTTTTGTATGCGAAAAACACGTTTTCTGGTGTTTTCAGCACTCCACAGTGCGTTTGATATGCGGAAACTACGATATCTTCGGTATCGTTGTTGTTTCCAGCTGAGACATGCATTTTCAGTGATAATCTTCATGATTCTGCTGTTACAAGTGTGCAGAATCACCGAAATCGCTGTTTTCGTGCTTTTGAATGCGAAAAACACGTTTTCTGGTGTTTTCAACACTCCACAGTGCGTTTGATATGCGGAAACTGCGATATCTTCGGTATCGTTATTGTTTCCAGCTGAGATATGCACTTTCAGTGATAATCTTCACGATTCTGCTGTTACAAGTGTGCAGAATCACCGAAATCGCTGTTTTCGTGCTTTTGAATGCGAAAAACACGTTTTCTGGTGTTTTCAGCACTCCACAGTGCGTTTGATATGCGGAAACTGCGATATCTTCGGTATCGTTGTTGTTTCCAGCTGAGATATGCACTTTCAGTGATAATCTTCACGATTCTGCTGTTACAAGTGTGCAGAATCACCGAAATCGATGTTTTCGTGCTTTTGAATGCGAAAAACACGTTTTCTGGTGTTTTCAGCACTCCACAGTGCGTTTGATATGCGGAAACTACGATATCTTTGGTATCGTTGTTTTTTCCAGCTGAGATATGCACTTTCAGTGATAATCTTCACGATTCTGCTGTTACAAGTGTGCAGAATCACCGAAATCGCTGTTTTCGTGCTTTTGAATGCGAAAAACACGTTTTCTGGTGTTTTCAACACTCCGCAGTGCGTTTGATATGCGGAAACTGCGATATCTTCGGTATCGTTGTTGTTTCCAGCTGAGATATGCACTTTCAGTGATAATCTTCACGATTCTGCTGTTACAAGTGTGCAGAATCACCGAAATCGCTGTTTTCGTGCTTTTGAATGCGAAAAACACGTTTTCTGGTGTTTTCAGCACTCCACAGTGCGTTTGATATGCGCAAACTACGATATCTTCGGTATCGTTGTTGTTTCCAGCTGAGATATGCACTTTCAGTGATAATCTTCACGATTCTGCTGTTACAAGTGTGCAGAATCGCCGAAATCGCTGTTTTCGTGCTTTTGAATGCGAAAAACACGTTTTCTGGTGTTTTCAGCACTCCACAGTGCGTTTGATATGCGGAAACTACGATATCTTCGGTATCGTTGTTGTTTCCAGCTGAGATATGCACTTTCAGTGATAATCTTCACGATTCTGCTGTTACAAGTGTGCAGAATCACCGAAATCGCTGTTTTCGTGCTTTTGAATGCGAAAAACACGTGTTCTGGTGTTTTCAGCACTCCACAGTGCGTTTGATATGCGGAAACTACGATATCTTCGGTATCGTTGTTGTTTCCAGCTGAGATATGCATCTTCAGTGATAATCTTCATGATTCTGCTGGTACAAGTGTGCAGAATCACCGAAATCGCTGTTTTCGTGCTTTTGAATGCGAAAAACACGTTTTCTGGTGTTTTCAGCACTCCACAGTGCGTTTGATATGCGGAAACTACGATATCTTCGGTATCGTTGTTGTTTCCAGCTGAGACATGCATTTTCAGTGATAATCTTCATGATTCTACTGTTACAAGTGTGCAGAATCACCGAAATCGCTGTTTTCGTGCTATTGAATGCGAAAAACACGTTTTCTGGTGTTTTCAGCACTCCACAGTGCGTTTGATATGCGGAAACTGCCATATCTTCGGTATCGTTGTTGTTTCCAGCTGAGATATGCACTTTCAGTGATAATCTTCACGATTCTGCTGTTACAAGTGTGCAGAATCACCGAAATCGCTGTTTTCGTGCTTTTGAATGCGAAAAACACGTTTTCTGGTGTTTTCAGCACTCCACAGTGCGTTTGATATGCGGAAACTACGATATCTTCGGTATCGTTGTTGTTTCCAGCTGAGATATGCACTTTCAGTGATAATCTTCACGATTCTGCTGTTACAAGTGTGCAGAATCACCGAAATCGCTGTTTTCGTGCTTTTGAATGCGAAAAACACGTGTTCTGGTGTTTTCAGCACTCCACAGTGCGTTTGATATGCGGAAACTACGATATCTTCGGTATCGTTGTTGTTTCCAGCTGAGATATGCCTGTTCAGTGATAATCTTCATGATTCTGCTGTTACAAGTGTGCAGAATCACCGAAATCGCTGTTTTCGTGCTTTTGAATGCGAAAAACACGTTTTCTGGTGTTTTCAGCACTCCACAGTGCGTTTGATATGCGGAAACTACGATATCTTCGGTATCGTTGTTGTTTCCAGCTGAGACATGCATTTTCAGTGATAATCTTCATGATTCTACTGTTACAAGTGTGCAGAATCACCGAAATCGCTGTTTTCGTGCTATTGAATGCGAAAAACACGTTTTCTGGTGTTTTCAGCACTCCACAGTGCGTTTGATATGCGGAAACTGCCATATCTTCGGTATCGTTGTTGTTTCCAGCTGAGACATGCATTTTCAGTGATAATCTTCATGATTCTGCTGTTACAAGTGTGCAGAATCACCGAAATCGCTGTTTTCGTGCTATTGAATGCGAAAAACACGTTTTCTGGTGTTTTCAGCACTCCACAGTGCGTTTGATATGCGGAAACTGCCATATCTTCGGTATCGTTATTGTTTCCAGCTGAGATATGCACTTTCAGTGATAATCTTCACGATTCTGCTGTTACAAGTGTGCAGAATCACCGAAATCGCTGTTTTCGTGCTTTTGTATGCGAAAAACACGTTTTCTGGTGTTTTCAGCACTCCACAGTGCGTTTGATATGCGGAAACTACGATATCTTCGGTATCGTTGTTGTTTCCAGCTGAGACATGCATTTTCAGTGAAAATCTTCATGATTCTGCTGTTACAAGTGTGCAGAATCACCGAAATCGCTGTTTTCGTGCTTTTGAATGCGAAAAACACGTTTTCTGGTGTTTTCAGCACTCCACAGTGCGTTTGATATGCGCAAACTACGATATCTTCGGTATCGTTATTGTTTCCAGCTGAGATATGCACTTTCAGTGATAATCTTCACGATTCTGCTGTTACAAGTGTGCAGAATCACCGAAATCGCTGTTTTCGTGCTTTTGAATGCGAAAAACACGTTTTCTGGTGTTTTCAGCACTCCACAGTGCGTTTGATATGCGGAAACTGCGATATCTTCGGTATCGTTGTTGTTTCCAGCTGAGATATGCACTTTCAGTGATAATCTTCACGATTCTGCTGTTACAAGTGTGCAGAATCACCGAAATCGATGTTTTCGTGCTTTTGAATGCGAAAAACACGTTTTCTGGTGTTTTCAGCACTCCACAGTGCGTTTGATATGCGGAAACTACGATATCTTCGGTATCGTTGTTTTTTCCAGCTGAGATATGCACTTTCAGTGATAATCTTCACGATTCTGCTGTTACAAGTGTGCAGAATCACCGAAATCGCTGTTTTCGTGCTTTTGAATGCGAAAAACACGTTTTCTGGTGTTTTCAACACTCCGCAGTGCGTTTGATATGCGGAAACTGCGATATCTTCGGTATCGTTGTTGTTTCCAGCTGAGATATGCACTTTCAGTGATAAACTTCACGATTCTGCTGTTACAAGTGTGCAGAATCACCGAAATCGCTGTTTTCGTGCTTTTGAATGCGAAAAACACGTTTTCTGGTGTTTTCAGCACTCCACAGTGCGTTTGATATGCGCAAACTACGATATCTTCGGTATCGTTGTTGTTTCCAGCTGAGATATGCACTTTCAGTGATAATCTTCACGATTCTGCTGTTACAAGTGTGCAGAATCACCGAAATCGCTGTTTTCGTGCTTTTGAATGCGAAAAACACGTTTTCTGGTGTTTTCAGCACTCCACAGTGCGTTTGATATGCGGAAACTACGATATCTTCGGTATCGTTGTTGTTTCCAGCTGAGATATGCACTTTCAGTGATAATCTTCACGATTCTGCTGTTACAAGTGTGCAGAATCACCGAAATCGCTGTTTTCGTGCTTTTGAATGCGAAAAACACGTGTTCTGGTGTTTTCAGCACTCCACAGTGCGTTTGATATGCGGAAACTACGATATCTTCGGTATCGTTGTTGTTTCCAGCTGAGATATGCATCTTCAGTGATAATCTTCATGATTCTGCTGGTACAAGTGTGCAGAATCACCGAAATCGCTGTTTTCGTGCTTTTGAATGCGAAAAACACGTTTTCTGGTGTTTTCAGCACTCCACAGTGCGTTTGATATGCGGAAACTACGATATCTTCGGTATCGTTGTTGTTTCCAGCTGAGACATGCATTTTCAGTGATAATCTTCATGATTCTACTGTTACAAGTGTGCAGAATCACCGAAATCGCTGTTTTCGTGCTATTGAATGCGAAAAACACGTTTTCTGGTGTTTTCAGCACTCCACAGTGCGTTTGATATGCGGAAACTGCCATATCTTCGGTATCGTTGTTGTTTCCAGCTGAGATATGCACTTTCAGTGATAATCTTCACGATTCTGCTGTTACAAGTGTGCAGAATCACCGAAATCGCTGTTTTCGTGCTTTTGAATGCGAAAAACACATTTCTGGTGTTGTCAGCACTCCACAGTGCGTTTGATATGCGGAAACTACGATATCTTCGGTATCGTTGTTGTTTCCAGCTGAGATATGCACTTTCAGTGATAATCTTCACGATTCTGCTGTTACAAGTGTGCAGAATCACCGAAATCGCTGTTTTCGTGCTTTTGAATGCGAAAAACACGTGTTCTGGTGTTTTCAGCACTCCACAGTGCGTTTGATATGCGGAAACTACGATATCTTCGGTATCGTTGTTGTTTCCAGCTGAGATATGCATCTTCAGTGATAATCTTCATGATTCTGCTGTTACAAGTGTGCAGAATCACCGAAATCGCTGTTTTCGTGCTTTTGAATGCGAAAAACACGTTTTCTGGTGTTTTCAGCACTCCACAGTGCGTTTGATATGCGGAAACTACGATATCTTCGGTATCGTTGTTGTTTCCAGCTGAGACATGCATTTTCAGTGATAATCTTCATGATTCTACTGTTACAAGTGTGCAGAATCACCGAAATCGCTGTTTTCGTGCTATTGAATGCGAAAAACACGTTTTCTGGTGTTTTCAGCACTCCACAGTGCGTTTGATATGCGGAAACTGCCATATCTTCGGTATCGTTGTTGTTTCCAGCTGAGACATGCATTTTCAGTGATAATCTTCATGATTCTGCTGTTACAAGTGTGCAGAATCACCGAAATCGCTGTTTTCGTGCTATTGAATGCGAAAAACACGTTTTCTGGTGTTTTCAGCACTCCACAGTGCGTTTGATAAGCGGAAACTGCCATATCTTCGGTATCGTTATTGTTTCCAGCTGAGATATGCACTTTCAGTGATAATCTTCACGATTCTGCTGTTACAAGTGTGCAGAATCACCGAAATCGCTGTTTTCGTGCTTTTGTATGCGAAAAACACGTTTTCTGGTGTTTTCAGCACTCCACAGTGCGTTTGATATGCGGAAACTACGATATCTTCGGTATGGTTGTTGTTTCCAGCTGAGACATGCATTTTCAGTGATAATCTTCATGATTCTGCTGTTACAAGTGTGCAGAATCACCGAAATCGCTGTTTTCGTGCTTTTGAATGCGAAAAACACGTTTTCTGGTGTTTTCAACACTCCACAGTGCGTTTGATATGCGGAAACTGCGATATCTTCGGTATCGTTATTGTTTCCAGCTGAGATATGCACTTTCAGTGATAATCTTCACGATTCTGCTGTTACAAGTGTGCAGAATCACCGAAATCGCTGTTTTCGTGCTTTTGAATGCGAAAAACACGTTTTCTGGTGTTTTCAGCACTCCACAGTGCGTTTGATATGCGGAAACTGCGATATCTTCGGTATCGTTGTTGTTTCCAGCTGAGATATGCACTTTCAGTGATAATCTTCACGATTCTGCTGTTACAAGTGTGCAGAATCACCGAAATCGCTGTTTTCGTGCTTTTGAATGCGAAAAACACGTTTTCTGGTGTTTTCAGCACTCCACAGTGCGTTTGATATGCGGAAACTACGATATCTTCGGTATCGTTGTTTTTTCCAGCTGAGATATGCACTTTCAGTGATAATCTTCACGATTCTGCTGTTACAAGTGTGCAGAATCACCGAAATCGCTGTTTTCGTGCTTTTGAATGCGAAAAACACGTTTTCTGGTGTTTTCAACACTCCACAGTGCGTTTGATATGCGGAAACTGCGATATCTTCGGTATCGTTGTTGTTTCCAGCTGAGATATGCACTTTCAGTGATAATCTTCACGATTCTGCTGTTACAAGTGTGCAGAATCACCGAAATCGCTGTTTTCGTGCTTTTGAATGCGAAAAACACGTTTTCTGGTGTTTTCAGCACTCCACAGTGCGTTTGATATGCGGAAACTACGATATCTTCGGTATCGTTGTTGTTTCCAGCTGAGACATGCATTTTCAGTGATAATCTTCACGATTCTGCTGTTACAAGTGTGCAGAATCACCGAAATCGCTGTTTTCGTGCTTTTGAATGCGAAAAACACGTTTTCTGGTGTTTTCAGCACTCCACAGTGCGTTTGATATGCGGAAACTGCGATATCTTCGGTATCGTTGTTGTTTCCAGCTGAGATATGCACTTTCAGTGATAATCTTCACGATTCTGCTGTTACAAGTGTGCAGAATCACCGAAATCGCTGTTTTCGTGCTTTTGAATGCGAAAAACACGTTTTCTGGTGTTTTCAGCACTCCACAGTGCGTTTGATATGCGGAAACTACGATATCTTCGGTATCGTTGTTTTTTCCAGCTGAGATATGCACTTTCAGTGATAATCTTCACGATTCTGCTGTTACAAGTGTGCAGAATCACCGAAATCGCTGTTTTCGTGCTTTTGAATGCGAAAAACACGTTTTCTGGTGTTTTCAACACTCCACAGTGCGTTTGATATGCGGAAACTGCGATATCTTCGGTATCGTTGTTGTTTCCAGCTGAGATATGCACTTTCAGTGATAATCTTCACGATTCTGCTGTTACAAGTGTGCAGAATCACCGAAATCGCTGTTTTCGTGCTTTTGAATGCGAAAAACACGTTTTCTGGTGTTTTCAGCACTCCACAGTGCGTTTAATATGCGGAAACTACGATATCTTCGGTATCGTTGTTGTTTCCAGCTGAGATATGCATCTTCAGTGATAATCTTCATGATTCTGCTGTTACAAGTGTGCAGAATCACCGAAATCGCTGTTTTCGTGCTTTTGAATGCGAAAAACACGTTTTCTGGTGTTTTCAGCACTCCACAGTGCGTTTGATATGCGGAAACTACGGTATCTTCGGTATCGTTGTTGTTTCCAGCTGAGACATGCATTTTCAGTGATAATCTTCATGATTCTGCTGTTACAAGTGTGCAGAATCACCGAAATCGCTGTTTTCGTGCTTTTGAATGCGAAAAACACGTTTTCTGGTGTTTTCAGCACTCCACAGTGCGTTTGATATGCGGAAACTGCGATATCTTCCGTATCGTTGTTGTTTCCAGCTGAGATATGCACTTTCAGTGATAATCTTCACGATCCTGCTGTTACAAGTGTGCAGAATCACCGAAATCGCTGTTTTCGTGCTTTTGAATGCGAAAAACACGTTTTCTGGTGTTTTCAGCACTCCACAGTGCGTTTGATATGCGGAAACTACGATATCTAAGGTATCGTTGTTGTTTCCAGCTGAGATATGCACTTTCAGTGATAATCTTCACGATTCTGCTGTTACAAGTGTGCAGAATCACTGAAATCGCTGTTTTCGTGCTTTTGAATGCGAAAAACACGTTTTCTGGTGTTTTCAGCACTCCACAGTGCGTTTGATATGCGGAAACTACGATATCTTCGGTATCGTTGTTGTTTCCAGCTGAGGTATGCACTTTCAGTGATAATCTTCACGATTCTGCTGTTACAAGTGTGCAGAATCACCGAAATCGCTGTTTTCGTGCTTTTGAATGCGAAAAACACGTTTTCTGGTGTTTTCAGCACTCCACAGTGCGTTTGATATGCGGAAACTACGATATCTTCGGTATCGTTGTTGTTTCCAGCTGAGATATGCACTTTCAGTGATAATCTTCACGATTCTGCTGTTACAAGTGTGCAGAATCACCGAAATCGCTGTTTTCGTGCTTTCGAATGCGAAAAACACGTTTTCTGGTGTTTTCAACACTCCACAGTGCGTTTGATATGCGGAAACTGCGATATCTTCGGTATCGTTATTGTTTCCAGCTGAGATATGCACTTTCAGTGATAATCTTCACGATTCTGCTGTTACAAGTGTGCAGAATCACCGAAATCGCTGTTTTCGTGCTTTTGAATGCGAAAAACACGTTTTCTGGTGTTTTCAGCACTCCACAGTGCGTTTGATATGCGGAAACTACGATATCTTCGGTATCGTTGTTGTTTCCAGCTGAGATATGCATCTTCAGTGATAATCTTCATGATTCTGCTGTTACAAGTGTGCAGAATCACCGAAATCGCTGTTTTCGTGCTTTTGTATGCGAAAAACACGTTTTCTGGTGTTTTCAGCACTCCACAGTGCGTTTGATATGCGGAAACTACGATATCTTCGGTATCGTTGTTGTTTCCAGCTGAGACATGCATTTTCAGTGATAATCTTCATGATTCTGCTGTTACAAGTGTGCAGAATCACCGAAATCGCTGTTTTCGTGCTTTTGAATGCGAAAAACACGTTTTCTGGTGTTTTCAACACTCCACAGTGCGTTTGATATGCGGAAACTGCGATATCTTCGGTATCGTTATTGTTTCCAGCTGAGATTTGCACTTTCAGTGATAATCTTCACGATTCTGCTGTTACAAGTGTGCAGAATCACCGAAATCGCTGTTTTCGTGCTTTTGAATGCGAAAAACACGTTTTCTGGTGTTTTCAGCACTCCACAGTGCGTTTGATATGCGGAAACTGCGATATCTTCGGTATCGTTGTTGTTTCCAGCTGAGATATGCACTTTCAGTGATAATCTTCCCGATTCTGCTGTTACAAGTGTGCAGAATCACCGAAATCGCTGCTTTCGTGCTTTTGAATGCGAAAAACACGTTTTCTGGTGTTTTCAGCACTCCACAGTGCGTTTGATATGCGGAAACTACGATATCTTCGGTATCGTTGTTGTTTCCAGCTGAGATATGCACTTTCAGTGATAATCTTCACGATTCTGCTGTTACAAGTGTGCAGAATCACCGAAATCGCTGTTTTCGTGCTTTTGAATGCGAAAAACACGTTTTCTGGTGTTTTCAGCACTCCACAGTGCGTTTGATATGCGGAAACTACGATATCTTCGGTATCGTTGTTGTTTCCAGCTGAGATATGCATCTTCAGTGATAATCTTCATGATTCTGCTGTTACAAGTGTGCAGAATCACCGAAATCGCTGTTTTCGTGCTTTTGAATGCGAAAAACACGTTTTCTGGTGTTTTCAGCACTCCACAGTGCGTTTGATATGCGGAAACTGCGATATCTTCGGTATCGTTGTTGTTTCCAGCTGAGATATGCACTTTCAGTGATAATCTTCACGATTCTGCTGTTACAAGTGTGCAGAATCACCGAAATCGCTGTTTTCGTGCTTTTGAATGCGAAAAACACGTTTTCTGGTGTTTTCAGCACTCCACAGTGCGTTTGATATGCGGAAACTACGATATCTTCGGTATCGTTGTTGTTTCCAGCTGAGGTATGCACTTTCAGTGATAATCTTCACGATTCTGCTGTTACAAGTGTGCAGAATCACCGAAATCGCTGTTTTCGTGCTTTTGAATGCGAAAAACATGTTTTCTGGTGTTTTCAACACTCCACAGTGCGTTTGATATGCGGAAACTGCGATATCTTCGGTATCGTTATTGTTTCCAGCTGAGATATGCACTTTCAGTGATAATCTTCACGATTCTGCTGTTACAAGTGTGCAGAATCACCGAAATCGCTGTTTTCGTGCTTTTGAATGCGAAAAACACGTTTTCTGGTGTTTTCAGCACTCCACAGTGCGTTTGATATGCGGAAACTGCGATATCTTCGGTATCGTTGTTGTTTCCAGCTGAGATATGCACTTTCAGTGATAATCTTCACGATTCTGCTGTTACAAGTGTGCAGAATCACCGAAATCGCTGTTTTCGTGCTTTTGAATGCGAAAAACACGTTTTCTGGTGTTTTCAGCACTCCACAGTGCGTTTGATATGCGGAAACTACGATATCTTCGGTATCGTTGTTGTTTCCAGCTGAGATATGCACTTTCAGTGATAATCTTCACGATTCTGCTGTTACAAGTGTGCAGAATCACCGAAATCGCTGTTTTCGTGCTTTTGAATGCGAAAAACACGTTTTCTGGTGTTTTCAGCACTCCACAGTGCGTTTGATATGCAGAAACTACGATATCTTCGGTATCGTTGTTGTTTCCAGCTGAGATAAGCATCTTCAGTGATAATCTTCATGATTCTGCTGTTACAAGTGTGCAGAATCACCGAAATCGCTGTTTTCGTGCTTTTGAATGCGAAAAACACGTTTTCTGGTGTTTTCAGCACTCCACAGTGCGTTTGATATGCGGAAACTGCGATATCTTCGGTATCGTTGTTGTTTCCAGCTGAGATATGCACTTTCAGTGATAATCTTCACGATTCTGCTGTTACAAGTGTGCAGAATCACCGAAATCGCTGTTTTCGTGCTTTTGAATGCGAAAAACACGTTTTCTGGTGTTTTCAGCACTCCACAGTGCGTTTGATATGCGGAAACTACGATATCTTCGGTATCGTTGTTGTTTCCAGCTGAGGTATGCACTTTCAGTGATAATCTTCACGATTCTGCTGTTACAAGTGTGCAGAATCACCGAAATCGCTGTTTTCGTGCGTTTGTATGCGAAAAACACGTTTTCTGGTGTTTTCAGCAGTCCACAGTGCGTTTGATATGCGGAAACTACGATATCTTCGGTATCGTTGTTGTTTCCAGCTGAGATATGCATCTTCAGTGATAATCTTCATGATTCTGCTGTTACAAGTGTGCAGAATCACCGAAATCGCTGTTTTAGTGCTTTTGAATGCGAAAAACACGTTTTCTGGTGTTTTCAGCACTCCACAGTGCGTTTGATATGCGGAAACTACGATATCTTCGGTATCGTTGTTGTTTCCAGCTGAGATATGCATCTTCAGTGATAATCTTCATGATTCTGCTGTTACAAGTGTGCAGAATCACCGAAATCGCTGTTTTCGTGCTTTTGTATGCGAAAAACACGTTTTCTGGTGTTTTCAGCACTCCACAGTGCGTTTGATATGCGGAAACTGCGATATCTTCGGTATCGTTGTTGTTTCCAGCTGAGATATGCACTTTCAGTGATAATCTTCCCGATTCTGCTGTTACAAGTGTGCAGAATCACCGAAATCGCTGTTTTCGTGCTTTTGAATGCGAAAAACACGTTTTCTGGTGTTTTCAGCACTCCACAGTGCGTTTGATATGCGGAAACTACGATATCTTCGGTATCGTTGTTGTTTCCAGCTGAGATATGCACTTTCAGTGATAATCTTCACGATTCTGCTGTTACAAGTGTGCAGAATCACCGAAATCGCTGTTTTCGTGCTTTTGAATGCGAAAAACACGTTTTCTGGTGTTTTCAGCACTCCACAGTGCGTTTGATATGCAGAAACTACGATATCTTCGGTATCGTTGTTGTTTCCAGCTGAGATAAGCATCTTCAGTGATAATCTTCATGATTCTGCTGTTACAAGTGTGCAGAATCACCGAAATCGCTGTTTTCGTGCTTTTGAATGCGAAAAACACGTTTTCTGGTGTTTTCAGCACTCCACAGTGCGTTTGATATGCGGAAACTGCGATATCTTCGGTATCGTTGTTGTTTCCAGCTGAGATATGCACTTTCAGTGATAATCTTCACGATTCTGCTGTTACAAGTGTGCAGAATCACCGAAATCGCTGTTTTCGTGCTTTTGAATGCGAAAAACACGTTTTCTGGTGTTTTCAGCACTCCACAGTGCGTTTGATATGCGGAAACTACGATATCTTCGGTATCGTTGTTGTTTCCAGCTGAGGTATGCACTTTCAGTGATAATCTTCACGATTCTGCTGTTACAAGTGTGCAGAATCACCGAAATCGCTGTTTTCGTGCGTTTGTATGCGAAAAACACGTTTTCTGGTGTTTTCAGCAGTCCACAGTGCGTTTGATATGCGGAAACTACGATATCTTCGGTATCGTTGTTGTTTCCAGCTGAGATATGCATCTTCAGTGATAATCTTCATGATTCTGCTGTTACAAGTGTGCAGAATCACCGAAATCGCTGTTTTAGTGCTTTTGAATGCGAAAAACACGTTTTCTGGTGTTTTCAGCACTCCACAGAGCGTTTCATATGCGGAAACTGCCATATCTTCGGTATCGTTGTTGTTTCCAGCTGAGATATGCATTATCAGTGATAATCTTCATGATTCTGCTGTTACAAGTGTGCAGAATCACCAAAATCGCTGTTCTCGCGCTATTCAATGCGAAAAACACGTTTGCTGGTGTTTTCAGCACTCCACAGTGCGTTTGATATGCGGAAACTGCCATATCTTCGGTATCGTTGTTGTTTCCAGCTGAGATATGCATTTTCAGTGATAATCTTCACGATTCTGCTGTTACAAGTGTGCAGAATCACCGAAATCGCTGTTTTCGTGCTTTTGAATGCGAAAAACACGTTTTCTGGTGTTTTCAGCACTCCACAGTGCGTTTGATATGCGGAAACTGCCATATCTTCGGTATCGTTGTTGTTTCCAGCTGAGATATGCATTTTCAGTGATAATCTTCATGATTCTGCTGTTACAATGTGCAGAATCACCGAAATCGCTGTTTTCGTGCTTTTGAATGCGAAAAACACGTTTTCTGGTGTTTTCAGCACTCCACAGTGCGGTTGATATGCGGAAACTACGATATCTTCGGTATCGTTGTTGATTCCAGCTGAGACATGCATTTTCAGTGATAATCTTCATGATTCTGCTGTTACAAGTGTGCAGAATCACCGAAATCGCTGTTTTCGTGCTATTGAATGCGAAAAACACGTTTTCTGGTGTTTTCAGCACTCCACAGTGCGTTTGATATGCGGAAACTACGATATCTTCGGTATCGTTGTTGTGTCCAGCTGAGACATGCATTTTCAGTGATAATCTTCATGATTCTGCTGTTACAAGTGTGCAGAATCACCGAAATCGCTGTTTTCGTGCTATTGAATGCGAAAAACACGTTTTCTGGTGTTTTCAGCACTCAACAGTGCGTTTGATATGCGGAAACTACGATATCTTCGGTATCGTTGTTGTTTCCAGCTGAGATATGCATTATCAGTGATAATCTTCACGATTCTGCTGTTACAAGTGTGCAGAATCACCGAATTCGCTGTATTCGTGCTTTTGAATGCGAAAAACACGTTTTCTGGTGTTTTCAGCACTCCACAGCGCGTTTGATATGCGGAAACTGCGATATCTTCGGGATCGTTGTTGTTTCCAGCTGAGATATGCACTTTCAGTGATAATCTTCACGATTCTGCTGTTACAAGTGTGCAGAATCACCGAAATCGCTGTTTTCGTGCTTTTGAATGCGAAAAACACGTTTTCTGGTGTTTTCAGCACTCCACAGTGCGTTTGATATGCGGAAACTGCGATATCTTCGGCATCGTTGGGTTTCCAGCTGAGATATGCATTATCAGTGATAATCTTCATGATTCTGCTGTTACAAGTGTGCAGAATCACCGAAATCGCTGTTTTCGTGCTATTGAATGCGAAAAACACGTTTTCTGGTGTTTTCAGCACTCCACAGTGCGTTTGATATGCGGAAACTGCCATATCATCGGTATCGTTGTTGTTTCCAGCTGAGATATGCATTATCAGTGATAATCTTCATGATTCTGCTGTTACAAGTGTGCAGAATCACCGAAATCGCTGTTTTCGTGCTTTTGAATGCGAAAAACACGTTTTCTGGTGTTTTCAGCACTCCACAGTGCGTTTGATATGCGCAAACTACGATATCTTCGGTATCGTTGTTGTTTCCAGCTGAGATATGCACTTTCAGTGATAATCTTCACGATTCTGCTGTTACAAGTGTGCAGAATCACCGAAATCGCTGTTTTCGTGCTATTGAATGCGAAAAACACGTTTTCTGGTGTTTTCAACACTCCACAGTGCGTTTCATATGCGGAAACTGCGATATCTTCGGCATCGTTGGGTTTCCAGCTGAGATATGCATTATCAGTGATAATCTTCATGATTCTGCTGTTACAAGTGTACAGAATCACCGAAATCGCTGTTTTCGTTTTTTTGAATGCGAAAAACACGTTTCCTGGTGTTTTCAGCACTCCACAGTGCGTTTGATATGCGGAAACTACGATATCTTCGGTATCGTTGTTGTTTCCAGATGAGATATGCACTTTCAGTGATAATCTTCACGATTCTGCTGTTACAAGTGTGCAGAATCACCGAAATCGCTGTTTTCGTGCTATTGAATGCGAAAAACACGTTTTCTGGTGTTTTCAACACTCCACAGTGCGTTTCATATGCGGAAACTGCGATATCTTCGGCATCGTTGGGTTTCCAGCTGAGATATGCATTATCAGTGATAATCTTCATGATTCTGCTGTTACAAGTGTGCAGAATCACCGAAATCGCTGTTTTCGTGCTTTTGAATGCGAAAAACACGTTTTCTGGTGTTTTCAGCACTCCACTGTGCGTTTGATATGCGCAAACTACGATATCTTCGGTATCGTTGTTGTTTCCAGCTGAGACATGCATTTTCAGTGATAATCTTCATGATTCTGCTGTTACAAGTGTGCAGAATCACCGAAATCGCTGTTTTCGTGCTTTTGAATGCGAAAAACACGTTTTCTGGTGTTTTCAGCACTCCACTGTGCGTTTGATATGCGCAAACTACGATATCTTCGGTATCGTTGTTGTTTCCAGCTGAGACATGCATTTTCAGTGATAATCTTCATGATTCTGCTGTTACAAGTGTGCAGAATCACCGAAATCGCTGTTTTCGTGCTATTGAATGCGAAAAACACGTTTTCTGGTGTTTTCAGCACTCCACAGTGCGTTTGATATGCGGAAACTGCCATATCTTCGGTATCGTTGTTGTTTCCAGCTGAGACATGCATTTTCAGTGATAATCTTCATGATTGTGCTGTTACAAGTGTGCAGAATCACCGAAATCGCTGTTTTCGCGCTATTCAATGCGAAAAACACGTTTTCTGGTGTTTTCAGCACTCCACAGTGCGTTTGATATGCTGAAACTGCGATATATTCGGTATCGTTGTTGTTTCCAGCTGAGATATGCACTTTCAGTGATAATCTTCACGATTCTGCTGTTACAAGTGTGCAGAATCACCGAAATCGCTGTTTTCGTTTTTTTGAATGCGAAAAACACGTTTTCTGGTGTTTTCAACACTCCACAGTGCGTTTGATATGCGGAAACTGCGATATCTTCGGTATCGTTGTTGTTTCCAGCTGAGATATGCACTTTCAGTGATAATCTTCACGATTCTGCTGTTACAAGTGTGCAGAATCACCGAAATCGCTGTATTCGTGCTTTTGAATGCGAAAAACACGTTTTCTGGTGTTTTCAGCACTCCACAGTGCGTTTGATATGCGGAAACTGCGATATCTTCGGTATCGTTGTTGTTTCCAGCTGAGATATGCATTTTCAGTGATAATCTTCATGATTCTGCTGTTACAAGTGTGCAGAATCACCGAAATCGCTGTTTTCGTGCTTTTGAATGCGAAAAACACGTTTTCTGGTGTTTTCAGCACTCCACAGTGCGTTTGATATGCGCAAACTACGATATCTTCGGTATCGTTGTTGTTTCAAGCTGAGACATGCATTTTCAGTGATAATCTTCATGATTCTGCTGTTACAAGTGTGCAGAATCACCGAAATCGCTGTTTTCGTTCTATTGAATGCGAAAAACCCGTTTTCTGGTGTTTTCAGCACTCCACAGTGCGTTTGATATGCGGAAACTACGATATCTTCGGTATCGTTGTTGTTTCCAGCTGAGATATGCATTTTCAGTGATAATCTTCACGATTCTGCTGTTACAAGTTTGCAGAATCACCGAAATCGCTGTTTTCGTGCTTTTGAATGCGAAAAACACGTTTTCTGGTGTTTTCAGCACTCCACAGTGCGTTTGATATGCGGAAACTACGATATCTTCGGTATCGTTGTTGTTTCCAGCTGAGATATGCATCTTCAGTGATAATCTTCATGATTCTGCTGTTACAAGTGTGCAGAATCACCGAAATCGCTGTTTTCGTGCTTTTGAATGCGAAAAACACGTTTTCTGGTGTTTTCAGCACTCCACAGTGCGTTTGATATGCGGAAACTACGATATCTTCGGTATCGTTGTTGTTTCCAGCTGAGACATGCATTTTCAGTGATAATCTTCATGATTCTGCTGTTACAAGTGTGCAGAATCACCGAAATCGCTGTTTTCGTGCTTTTGAATGCGAAAAACACGTTTTCTGGTGTTTTCAGCACTCCACAGTGCGTTTGATATGCGGAAACTACGATATCTTCGGTATCGTTGTTGTTTCCAGCTGAGATATGCATCTTCAGTGATAATCTTCATGATTCTGCTGTTACAAGTGTGCAGAATCACCGAAATCGCTGTTTTCGTGCTTTTGAATGCGAAAAACACGTTTTCTGGTGTTTTCAGCACTCCACAGTGCGTTTGATATGCGGAAACTACGATATCTTCGGTATCGTTGTTGTTTCCAGCTGAGACATGCATTTTCAGTGATAATCTTCATGATTCTGCTGTTACAAGTGTGCAGAATCACCGAAATCGCTGTTTTCGTGCTTTTGAATGCGAAAAACACGTTTTCTGGTGTTTTCAGCACTCCACAGTGCGTTTGATATGCGGAAACTACGATATCTTCGGTATCGTTGTTGTTTCCAGCTGAGATATGCATCTTCAGTGATAATCTTCATGATTCTGCTGTTACAAGTGTGCAGAATCACCGAAATCGCTGTTTTCGTGCTTTTGAATGCGAAAAACACGTTTTCTGGTGTTTTCAGCACTCCACAGTGCGTTTGATATGCGGAAACTACGATATCTTCGGTATCGTTGTTGTTTCCAGCTGAGACATGCATTTTCAGTGATAATCTTCATGATTCTGCTGTTACAAGTGTGCAGAATCACCGAAATCGCTGTTTTCGTGCTATTGAATGCGAAAAACACGTTTTCTGGTGTTTTCAGCACTCCACAGTGCGTTTGATATGCGGAAACTACGATATCTTCGGTATCGTTGTTGTTTCCAGCTGAGACATGCATTTTCAGTGATAATCTTCATGATTCTGCTGTTACAAGTGTGCAGAATCACCGAAATCGCTGTTTTCGTGCTATTGAATGCGAAAAACACGTTTTCTGGTGTTTTCAGCACTCCACAGTGCGTTTGATATGCAGAACCGGCGACATCTTGGCTGTCGTCGGGTATCAAGCTGAGATATGGATTTTCTGCGATAATCTTGGTGAGTCTTCAGTCAGAAGTATGCAGAATCATCGAGATGCCTCTTTTCGAGCTATTTAATGCGAGAAACACGTTATCTGGTGTTTTCACCACTCCACATTGCGTTTGATATGCAGAACCGGCGACATCTTGGCTTTCGTCGGGGTTCAAGCTGAGATATGCATTTTCTGCGATAATCTTGGTGAGACATCAGTCAGAAGTATGCAGAATCATCTAGATCGCTCTTTTCGAGCTATTGAATGCGAGAAACACGTTACCTGGTTTTTTGACCACTCCACAGTGCGTTTGATATGCAGAAATGGCGAAATCTTGGTTTTCGTCGGTTTTCATCCTGAGGTATGCATTTTCTGCGATAATCTTGGTGCGACTTCTGTCAGAAGTATGCCGAATCATCTAGATCGCTCGATTCGAGCTATTTGATGCTAAAAAACAAGTTTTCTGGTGTTTTGACAACTCCACAGTGCGTTTGATATGTAGAGCCGCCGATAACTTGGTTTTCGTGGGGTTTCCAGCTGAAATATGCATTTTCTGCTATAATCTTGGTGAGTCTTCAGTCAGAAGTATGCAGAATCATCGAGATGCCTCGTTTCGAGCTATTTAATGCGAGAAACACGTTATCTGGTGTTTTGACCACTCCACAGTGCGTTTGATATGCAGAAATGGCGAAATCTTGGTTTTCGTCGGTTTTCATCCTGAGGTATGCATTTTCTGCGATAATCTTGGTGCGACTTCTGTCAGAAGTATGCAGAATCATCGAGGTCGCTCTTTTCGAGCTATTTAATGCGAGAAACACGTTATCTGGTGTTTTGACCACTCCACAGTGCGTTTGATATGCAGAAATGGCGAAATCTTGGTTTTCGTCGGTTTTCATCCTAAGGTATGCATTTTCTGCAATAATCTTGGTGCGCCTTCTGTCAGAAGTATGCAGAATCATCGATATCGCTCTTTTCGAGTTATTTAATGCGAGAAACACGTTATCTTGTGTATTGACGACTCCACAGTGCGTTTGATATGCAGAACCGGCGATATCTTGATTTTCGTGGTGTGTCCAGCTGAAATATGCATTTTCTGCGATAAGCTTGGTGAGTCTTCTGCCAGAAGTATGCAGAATCATCTAGATCGCTCTTTTTGAGCTACTTAATGCGAGAAACACGTTTTCTGCAGTTTTCAACATTCCACAGTGCGTTTGATATGCAGACCCGGCGATATCTTGATTTTCGTCGGGGTTCAAGCTGAGATACGCATTTTCTGCGATAATCTTGGTGAGACATCAGTCAGAAGTATGCAGAATCATCTAGATCGCTCGTTTCGAGCTATTTAATGCGAGAAACAGGTTTTCTGGTGTATTCACCACTCCACAGTGCGTTTGATATGCAGAAATGGCGAAATCTTGGTTTTCGTCGGTTTTCATCCTAAGGTATGCATTTTCTGCAATAATCTTGGTGCGCCTTCTGTCAGAAGTATGCAGAATCATCGATATCGCTCTTTTCGAGTTATTTAATGCGAGAAACACGCTTTCTGGTGTTTTCACCACTCCACAGTGCGTTAGATATGCAGAGCAGCCGATAACTTGGTTTTCGTGGGGTTTCCAGCTGAGATATTCATTTTCGGCGACAATCTTGGTGTTTCATCTATGAGAAGTATGCAGAATCATCGAGAACGCTCTTTTTGAGCTACTTAATGCGAGAAACACGTTTTCTGCAGTTTTCAATATTCCACAGTGCGTTTGATATGCAGACCCGGCGATATCTTGATTTTTGCGGTGTTTCCAGGTGAGACATGTATTTTCTGCGATAATCTTGGTGAGACTTCAGTCAGAAGTATGCCGAATCATCTAGATCGCTCGTTTCGAGATCCTTAATGCGAGAAGCACGTTATCTGGTGTTTTGACAACTCCACAGTGCGTTTGATATGCAGAAATGGCGAAATCTTGATTTTCGTGGTGTTTCTAGCTGAAATATGCATTTTCTGCGATAAGCTTGGTGAGTCTTCTGCCAGAAGTATGCAGAATCATCTAGATCGCTCTTTTCGAGATATTTAATGCGAGAAACACGTTTTCTGGTGTTTTCACCACTCCACAGTGCGTTTGATATGCAGAACCGGCGACATCATGGCTTTCGTCGGGGTTCAAGCTGAGATATGCATTTTCTGCGATAATCTTGGTGAGACATCAGTCAAAAGTATGCAGAATCATCTAGATCGCTCGTTTCGAGCTATTTAATGCGAGAAACAGGTTTTCTGGTGTATTCACCACTCCACAGTGCGTTTGATATGCAGAAATGGCGAAATCTTGGTTTTCGTCGGTTTTCATCCTAAAGTATGCATTTTCTGCAATAATCTTGGTGCGCCTCCTGTCAGAAGTATGCAGAATCATCGATATCGCTCTTTTCGAGTTATTTAATGCGAGAAACACGTTATCTTGTGTATTGACGACTCCACAGTGCGTTTGATATGCAGAACCGGCGATATCTTGATTTTCGTGGTGTTTCTAGCTGAAATATGCATTTTCTGCGATAAGCTTGGTGAGTCTTCTGCCAGAAGTATGCAGAATCATCTAGATCGCTCTTTTCGAGATATTTAATGCGAGAAACACGTTTTCTGGTGTTTTCACCACTCCACAGTGCGTTTGATATGCAGAACCGGCGACATCATGGCTTTCGTCGGGGTTCAAGCTGAGATATGCATTTTCTGCGATAATCTTGGTGAGACATCAGTCAAAAGTATGCAGAATCATCTAGATCGCTCGTTTCGAGCTATTTAATGCGAGAAACAGGTTTTCTGGTGTATTCACCACTCCACAGTACGTTTGACATGCAGAACCGGAGATATCTTGGTTTCGGTCGGGTTTCAAGCTGAGATGTGCATTTTCTGCGATAATCTTGGTGAGACTTCAGTCAGAAGTATGCACAATCATCTAGATCGCTCTTGCCGAGCTATTTAATGCAAAAAAACAAGTTTCCTGGTGTTTTCACCACTCCACAGTACGTTTGACATGCAGACCCGGCGATATCTTGATTTTCGCGGTGTTTCCAGCTGAAATATGCATTTTTTGCGATAATCTTGGTGTTCCATCTATGAGAAGTGTGCAGAATCATCGAGAACGCTCTTTTCGAGCTATTTAATGCGAGAAAAACGTTATCTGGGGTTTTCACCACTCCGCAGTGCGTTTGATATGCAGAACCGGCGACATCTTGGATTTCGTCGGGGTTCAACCTGAGATATGCATTTTCTGCGATAATCTTGGGGAGTCTTCTGTCAGCGGTATGCAGAATCACCGAGATCCCTCTTTTCGAGCTATTTAATGCGAGAAACACGTTATCTGGTGTTTTCACCACTCCACAGTGCGTTTGATATGCAGAAATGGCGAAATCTTGGTTTTCGTCGGTTTTCATCCTAAAGTATGCATTTTCTGCAATAATCTTGGTGCGCCTTCTGTCAGAAGTATGCAGAATCATCGATATCGCTCTTTTCGAGTTATTTAATGCGAGAAACACGTTATCTTGTGTATTGACGACTCCACAGTGCGTTTGATATGCAGAACCGGCGATATCTTGATTTTCGTGGTGTTTCCAGCTGAAATATGCATTTTCTGCGATAAGCTTGGTGAGTCTTCTGCCAGAAGTATGCAGAATCATCTAGATCGCTCTTTTCGAGATATTTAATGCGAGAAACACGTTTCCTGGTGTTTTCACCACTCCACAGTACGTTTGACATGCAGAACCGGAGATATCTTGGTTTCGGTCGGGTTTCCAGCTGAGATATGCATTTTCTGCGATAATCTTGGCGAGTCTTCTGTCAGAAGTATGCAGATTCATCTAGATCGCTCTTCTCGAGCTATAATATGCGAGAGACACGTTTTCTTTTGTATTCACCACTCCACAGTTCGTTTGACATGCAGAAACGGAGATATCTTGGTTTCGGTCGGGTTTCAAGCTGAGATATGCATTTTCTGCGATAATCTTTGTGTTTCATCTATGAGAAGTATGCAGAATCATTCAGAACGCTCTTCTCGAGCTAGTTAATGCGAGTAACACGTTTTCTGGTGTTTTCACCACCCCACAGTGCGTTTGATGTGCAGAACCGGCGACATCTTGGTTTTCGTCGGTTTTCATCCTGAGGTATGCATTTTCTGCGATAATCTTGGTGCGACTTCTGTCAGAAGTATGCAGAATCATCGAGATCGCTCTTTTCGAGCTATTTAATGCGAGAAACTCGTTATCTGGTGTTTTGACCACTCCACAGTGCGTTTGATATGCAGAAATGGCGAAATCTTGGTTTTCGTCGGTTTTCATCCTGAGGTATGCATTTTCAACGATAATCTTGGTGTAACCTCTGTCAGAAGTATGCAGAATCATCGAGATCGCTCTTCTCGAGCTATTTAATGCGGGAAACACGTTATCTGGTGTTTTGACCACTCCACAGTGCGTTAGATATGCAGAGCCGCCGAAAGCTTGGTTTTCGTGGAGTTTCCAGATGAGATATTCATTTTCGGCGATAATCTTGATGTTTCATCTATGAGAAGCATGCAGAATCATCGAGGACGCTCTTTTCGAGCTACTTAATGCGAGAAATACGTTTTCTGGTGTTTTCGCCACTCCACAGTACGTTTGATGTGCAGAACCGGAGATATCTTGGTTTTCGTGAGGTATCAAGCTGAGATATGCATTTTCTGCGGCAATCTTGGTGAGACTTCTGTCCGAAGTATGCAGAATCATTGATATCGCTCTTTTCGAGCTATTTAATGCGAGAAGCACGTTATCTGGTGTTTTGACAACTCCACAGTGCGTTTGATATGCAGAACCGGCGACATCTTGATTTTCGTGAGGTTTCAAGCTGAGATATGCATTTTCTGCGGCAATCTTGGTGAGACTTCTGTCCGAAGTATGCAGAATCATCGAGATCGATCTTTTCGAGCTATTTAATGCGGGAAACAAGTTATCTGGTGATTTGCACACTCCACAGTGCGTTAGATATGCAGATCCGCCGATAACTTGGTTTTCGTGGGGTTTCCAGCTGAAATATGCATTTTCTGCGATAATCTTTGTGTTTCATCTATGAGAAGTATGCAGAATCATCCAGAACGCTCTTTTCGAGCTAGTTAATGCGAGTAACACGTTTTCTGGTGTTTTCACCACCCCACAGTGCGTTTGATATGCAGAACCGGCGACATCTTGGTTTTCGTCGGGTTTCAAGCTGAGATATGCATTTTCTGCGATAATATTGGTGAGACTTCAGTCAGAAGTATGCAGAATCATCTAGATCGCTCTTCTCGAGCTATTTCATTCGAGAAACACGTTTTCTGGTGTAATCACCACTCCACAGTACGTTTGACATGCAGAACCGGAGATATCTTGGTTTCGGTCGGGTTTCAAGCTGAGATATGCATTTTCTACGATAATCTTGGTGAGAATCTGTCAGAAGTATGCAGCATCTTCGAGAACGCTCTTTTCGAGCTATTTAATGCGAGAAACACGTTATAGGGTTGTTTTCACCACTCCAAGTGCGTTTGATATGCAGAACCGTCGACATTTTGATTTTCGTGAGGTTTCCAGCTGAGATATGCATTTTCTGCGATAATATTGGTGAGACTTCAGTCAGAAGTATGCAGAATCATCTAGATCGCTCGTTTCGAGCTATTTAATGCGAGAAACACGTTATCTGGTTGTTTTCACCACTCCACAGTGCGTTTGACATGCAGAACCGGAGATATCTTGGTTTCGGTCGGGTTTCAAGCTGAGATATGCATTTTCTACGATTATGTTGGTGAGAATCTGTCAGAAGTATGCAGCATCTTCGAGAACGCTCTTCTCGAGCTATTTAATGCGAGAAACACGCTTTCTGGTGTTTTCACCACTCCACAGTGCGTTAGATATGCAGAGCAGCCGATAACTTGGTTTTCGTGGGGTTTCCAGCTGAAATATGCATTTTCTGCGATAATCTTGGTGATCCATCTATGAGAAGTGTGCAGAATCATCGAGAACGCTCTTTTCGAGCTATTTAATGCGAGAAAAACGTTATCTGGGGTTTTCACCACTCCGCAGTGCGTTTGATATGCAGAACCGGCGACATCTTGGATTTCGTCGGGGTTCAACCTGAGATATGCATTTTCTGCGATAATCTTGGGGAGTCTTCTGTCAGCGGTATGCAGAATCACCGAGATCCCTCTTTTCGAGCTATTTAATGCGAGAAACACGTTTTCTGGTGTTTTCACCACTCCACAGTGCGTTTGATATGCAGAACCGGCGACATCTTGGGTTTCGTCGGGGTTCAAGCTGAGATATGCATTTTCTGCGATAATCTTGGTGAGTCTTCTGTCAGAAGTATGCAGAATCATCTAGATTGCACTTTTCGAGCTATTTAATGCGAGAAACACGTTTTCTGGTGTATTCACCACTCCACAGAGCGTTTGATATGCAGAACCGGCGATATCCTGATTTTCGTGGTGTTTCCAGCTGAGATATGCATTTTCTGCGATAATCTTGGTGATTCTTCTGTCAGAAGTATGCAGAATCTTCGAGA
Source organism: Anthophora plumipes (assembly GCA_951804975.1). Lineage (NCBI taxonomy): Eukaryota > Metazoa > Arthropoda > Insecta > Hymenoptera > Apidae > Anthophora > Anthophora plumipes. The sequence continues at coordinate 391,991 of CATORF010000749.1, forward strand.
TCGCTCTTTTCGAGCTATTTAATGCGAGAAACACGTTTTCTGGTGTTTTGACCACTCCACAGTGCGTTTGATATGTAGAACCGCCGATCACTTGGTTTTCGTGGGGTTTCCAGCTGAAATATGCATTTTCTGCGATAATCTTGGTGTTCCATCTATGAGAAGTGTGCAGAATCATCGAGAACGCTCTTTTCGAGCTATTTAATGCGAGAAAAACGTTATCTGGGGTTTTCACCACTCCGCAGTGCGTTTGATATGCAGAACCGGCGACATCTTGGCTTTCGTCGGCGTTCAAGCTGAGATACACATTTTCTGCGATAATCTTGGTGAGACATCAGTCAGAAGTATGCAGAATCATCGAGATGCCTCTTTTCGAGCTATTTAATGCGAGAAACACGTTTTCTGGTGTATTCACCACTCCACAGAGCGTTTGATATGCAGAACCGGCGATATCCTGATTTTCGTGGTGTTTCCAGCTGAGATATGCATTTTCTGCGATAATCTTGGTGATTCTTCTGTCAGAAGTATGCAGAATCTTCGAGATCGCTCTTTTCGAGCTATTTAATGCGAGAAACACGTTTTCTGGTGTATTCACCACTCCACAGAGCGTTTGATATGCAGAACCGGCGATATCTTGATTTTCGTGGTGTTTCCAGCTGAGATATGCATTTTCTGCGATAATCTTGGTGAGTCTTCTGTCAGAAGTATGCAGAATCTTCGAGATCGCTCTTTTCGAGCTAGTTAATGCGAGAAACACGTTATCTGGCGTTTTCACCACTCCACAGTGTGTGTGATATGCAGAACCGGAGACATCTTGGCTGTCGTAGGGTATCAAGCTGTGATATGCATTTTCTACGATAATCTTTTTGAGACTTCTGTCAGAAGTATGCAGAATCTTCGAGTTCGCTCTATTCGAGCAACTCAATGCGAGAAACACGTTATCTGTTGTTTTCAACACTCCACAGTGCGTTTGATATGCAGAACCGGCGATATCTTGGATTTCTCCGGGTTTCAAGCTGAGATTTGCATTTTCTACAATAATCTTGGTGAGACTTCTGTCAGAAGTATACAGAATCTTCGAGATCGCCCTTTTTGAGCAACTTAATGCGAGAAACACGTTATCTGGAGTTTTCACCACTCCACAGAGCGTTTGGTATGCAGAACCGGCGATATCTTGGTTTTCGTGGGGATTCCAGCTGAAATATGCATTTTCTGCGATAATATTGGTGAGACTTCAGTCAGAAGTATGCAGAATCATCTAGATCGCTCGTTTCGAGTTATTTAATGCGAGAAACACGTTATCTGATGTTTTCACCACTCCACAGTGCGTGTGATATGCAGAACCGGCGACATCTTGGCTGTCGTAGGGTATCAAGCTGTGATATGCATTTTCTGCGATAATCTTGGTGAGTCTTCTGTCAGAAGTATGCAGAATCATCTAGATTGCACTTTTCGAGCTATTTAATGCGAGAAACACGTTTTCTGGTGTATTCACCACTCCACAGAGCGTTTGATATGCAGAACCGGCGATATCTTGATTTTCGTGGTGTTTCCAGCTGAGATGTGCATTTTCTGCGATAATCTTGGTGAGTATTCTGTCAGAAGTATGCAGAATCATCGAGATCCCTCTTTTGGAGCTACTTAATGCGAGAAACACGTTACATGGTGTTTTCACCACTCCACAGTGCGTTTGATATGCAGAACCGGCGACAGCTTGGATTTCGTCATGTTTGCAAGCGGAGATATGCATTTTCTACGATAATATTGGTGAGACTACTGTCAGAAGTATGCAGAATCTTCGACATCGCTCTTTTCGAGCTACTTAATGCGAGAAACGCGTTATCTGGTGTTTTTACCACTCCACAGTGCGTTTGATATGCAGAACCGGCGACATCTTGGATTTTGTCGGGGTTCAAGCTGAGATATGCATTTTCTACGATAATCTTGGTGAGACTTCTGTCAGAAGTATGCAGAATTATCGGGATCGCTCTTTTCGAGCTATTTAATGCGAGAAACACGTTATCTGGTGTTTTCACCATTCCACAGTGCGTTTGATATGCAGAACCGGCGACATCTTGGCCTTCGTCGGGTATCAAGCTGAGATATGCATTTTCTGCGATAATCTTGGTGAGACTTCTGTCCGAAGTATGCAGAATCATCCAGGTCGCTCGTTTCGAGCTATTTAATGAGAGAAACACGTTATCTGGTGTTTTCACCACTCCACAGTGCGTATGGTATGCAGAACCGGCGATATCTTGGATTTAGTCATGTTTGCAAGCGGAGATATGCATTTTCTACCATAATATTGGTGAGACTACTGTCAGAAGTATGCAGAATCTTCGACATCGCTCTTTTCGAGCTACTTAATGCGAGAAACACGTTACATTGTGTTTTCACCACTCCACTGTGCGTTTGATATGCAGAACCGTCGACATCCTGGATTTCGTCGGGTATCCAGCTGAGATATGCATTTTCTACGATAAGCTTGGTGAGACTTCTGTCAGAAGTATGCAGAATTATCGAGAGCGCTCTTTTCGAGCTATTTAATGCGAGAAACACGAATTCTGGGGTTGTCACCACTCCACAGTTCGTTGGATATGCAGAACAGTAGATATCTTGGTTTTCGTGGGGTTTCAAGCTGAGATATGCATTTTCTGCGATAATCTTGTTGAGACTTCTGTCCGAAGTATGCAGAATCATCCAGGTCGCTCGTTTCGAGCTATTTAATGAGAGAAACACGTTATCTGGTGTTTTCACCACTCCACAGTGCGTATGGTATGCAGAACCGGCGATATCTTGGTTTTCGTGGGTTTTCAAGCTGAGATATGCATTTTTTACGATAATTTTGGTGAGACTTCTGTCCGAAGTATGCAGAATCATCGAGATCGCTCGTTTCGAGCTACTTAATGCGCGAAACACGTTTTCTGGTGTTTTCACCACTCCACAGTGCGTTTGATATGCAGAACCGGCGACATCTTGGTTTTCATGGGGTTTCAAGCTGAGATATACATTTTCTGCGATAATCTTGTTGAGACTTCTGTCCGAAGTATGCAGAATCATCGAGATCGCTCGTTTCGAGCTACTTAATGCGCGAAACACGTTTTCTGGTGTTGTCACCACTCCACAGTGCGTTTGATATGCAGAACCGGCGATATCTTGGTTTTTGTGGGGTTTCAAGCTGAGATATGCATTTTCTGCGATAATCTTGGTGAGACTTCTGTCCGAAGTATGCTGAAAATCGAGATCGCTCTTTTCGAGCTAGTTAATGCGAGAAAAACCTTATCCGGTGTTTTCACCACTCCACAGTGCGTTTGATATGCAGAACCAGCGATATCTTGGCTTTCGTGGGGTTTCAAGCTGAGATATGCATTTTTTACGATAATCTTGGTGAGACTTCTGTCAGAAGTATGCAGAATCATCTAGATTGCACTTTTCGAGCTATTTAATGCGAGAAACACGTTATCTGGTGTTTTCACCATTCCACAGTGCGTTTGATATGCAGAACCGGCGACATCTTGGCTTTCGTCGGGTATCAAGCTGAGATATGCATTTTCTGCGATAATCTTGGTGAGACATCAGTCAGAAGTATGAAGAATCATCTAGATCGCTCGTTTCGAGCTGCTTAATGCGAGAAACACGTTTTCTGGTCTTTTCACCACTCCACAGTGCGTTTGATATGCAGAACCGGCGACATCTTGGGTTTCGTCGGGGTTCAAGCTGAGATATGCATTTTCTGCGATAATCTTGGTGAGTCTTCTGTCAGAAGTATGCAGAATCATCTAGATTGCACTTTTCGAGCTATTTAATGCGAGAAACACGTTTCCTGGTGTATTCACCACTCCACAGAGCGTTTGATATGCAGAACCGGCGATATCTTGATTTTCGTGGTGTTTCCAGCTGAGATATACATTTTCTGCGATAATCTTGGTGAGTATTCTGTCAGAAGTATGCAGAATCATCGAGATCCCTCTTTTGGAGCTACTTAATGCGCGAAACACGTTTTCTGGTGTTGTCACCACTCCACAGTGCGTTTGATATGCAGAACCGGCGATATCTTGGTTTTTGTGGGGTTTCAAGCTGAGATATGCATTTTCTGCGATAATCTTGGTGAGACTTCTGTCCGAAGTATGCTGAAAATCGAGATCGCTCTTTTCGAGCTAGTTAATGCGAGAAAAACCTTATCCGGTGTTTTCACCACTCCACAGTGCGTTCGATATGCAGAACCAGCGATATCTTGGCTTTCGTGGGGTTTCAAGCTGAGATATGCATTTTTTACGATAATCTTGGTGAGACTTCTGTCAGAAGTATGCAGAATTATCGGTATCTCTCTTTTCGAGCTATTTAATGCGAGAAACACGTTATCTGGTGTTTTCACCACTCCACAGTGCGTTGGATATGCAGAACCGGAGATATTTTGGTTTTCGTCGGGTATCAAGCTGAGATATGCATTTTCTGCGATAATCTTGGTGAGTCTTCTGTCAGAAGTATGCAGAATCATCTAGATTGCACTTTTCGAGCTATTTAATGCGAGAAACACGTTTTCTGGTGTATTCACCACTCCACAGAGCGTTTGATATGCAGAACCGGCGATACCTTGATTTTCGTGGTGTTTCCAGCTGAGATATGCATTTTCTGCGATAATCTTGGTGAGTATTCTGTCAGAAGTATGCAGAATCATCGAGATCGCCCTTTTCGAGCTAGCTAATGCGAGAAAAACCTTATCCGGTGTTTTCACCACTCCACAGTGCGTTTGATATGCAAAACCGGCGATATCTTGGTTTTCGTGGGGTTTCAAGCTGAGATATGCATTTTCTGCGATAATCTTGGTGAGACTTCTGTTAGAAGTATGCAGGATCTTCGAGAACGCTCTTTTCGAGCTATTTAATGCGAGAAACACGTTATCTGGTGTTTTGACCACTCCACAGTGCGTTTGATATGTTGAGCCGCCGATAACTTGGTTTTCGTGGGGTTTCCAGCTGAAATATGCATTTTCTGCGATAATCTTGGTGTTTCATCTATGAGAAGTATGCAGAATCATCGAGAACGCTCTTTTCGTGCTATTGAATGCGAAAAACACGTTTTCTGGTGTTTTCACTACTCCACAGTGCGTTTGAGATTGCGGAAACTGCGATATCTTCGGTATCGTTGTTGTTTCCAGCTGAGATATGCACTTTCAGTGATAATCTTCACGATTCTGCTGTTACAAGTGTGCAGAATCACCGAAAACGCTGTTTTCGTGCTTTTGAATGCGAAAAACACGTTTTCTGGTGTTTTCAGCACTCCACAGTGCGTTTGATATGCGGATACTGCGATATCTTCGGTATCGTTGTTGTTTCCAGCTGAGATATGCACTTTCAGTGATAATCTTCACGATTCTGCTGTTACAAGTGTGCAGAATCACCGAAATCGCTGTTTTCGTGCTATTGAATGCGAAAAACACGTTTTCTGGTGTTTTCAGCACTCCACAGTGCGTTTGATATGCGGAAACTACGATATCTTCGGTATCGTTGTTGTTTCCAGCTGAGACATGCATTTTCAGTGATAATCTTCACGATTCTGCTGTTACAAGTGTGCAGAATCACCGAAATCGCTGTTTTCGTGCTTTTGAATGCGAAAAACACGTTTTCTGGTGTTTTCAACACTCCACAGTGCGTTTCATATGCGGAAACTGCGATATCTTCGGCATCGTTGGGTTTCCAGCTGAGATATGCATTATCAGTGATAATCTTCATGATTCTGCTGTTACAAGTGTGCAGAATCACCGAAATCGCTGTATTCGTGCTTTTGAATGCGAAAAACACGTTTTCTGGTGTTTTCAGCACTCCACAGTGCGTTTGATATGCGGAAACTGCGATATCTTCGGTATCGTTGTTGTTTCCAGCTGAGATATGCATTTTCAGTGATAATCTTCATGATTCTGCTGTTACAAGTGTGCAGAATCACCGAAATCGCTGTTTTCGTGCTTTTGAATGCGAAAAACACGTTTTCTGGTGTTTTCAGCACTCCACAGTGCGTTTGATATGCGCAAACTACGGTATCTTCGGTATCGTTGTTGTTTCAAGCTGAGACATGCATTTTCAGTGATAATCTTCATGATTCTGCTGTTACAAGTGTGCAGAATCACCGAAATCGCTGTTTTCGTGCTATTGAATGCGAAAAACCCGTTTTCTGGTGTTTTCAGCACTCCACAGTGCGTTTGATATGCGGAAACTACGATATCTTCGGTATCGTTGTTGTTTCCAGCTGAGATATGCATTTTCAGTGATAATCTTCACGATTCTGCTGTTACAAGTTTGCAGAATCACCGAAATCGCTGTTTTCGTGCTTTTGAATGCGAAAAACACGTTTTCTGGTGTTTTCAGCACTCCACAGTGCGTTTGATATGCGGAAACTACGATATCTTCGGTATCGTTGTTGTTTCCAGCTGAGACATGCATTTTCAGTGATAATCTTCATGATTCTGCTGTTACAAGTGTGCAGAATCACCGAAATCGCTGTTTTCGTGCTATTGAATGCGAAAAACACGTTTTCTGGTGTTTTCAGCACTCCACAGTGCGTTTGATATGCGGAATCTGCCATATCTTCGGTATCGTTGTTGTTTCCAGCTGAGATATGCATTATCAGTGATAATCTTCACGATTCTGCTGTTACAAGTGTGCAGAATCACCGAAATCGCTGTTTTCGTGCCTTTGAATGCGAAAAACAAGTTTTCTGGTGTTTTCAGCACTCCACAGTGCGTTTGATATGCGGAAACTGCGATATCTTCGGTGTCGTTGTTGTTTCCAGCTGAGATATGCACTTTCAGTGATAATCTTCACGATTCTGCTGTTACAAGTGTGCAGAATCACCGAAATGGCTGTTTTCGTGCTTTTGAAGGCGAAAAACACGTTTTCTGGTGTTTTCAGCACTACACAGTGCGTTTGATATGCGGAAACTACGATATCTTCGGTATCGTTGTTGTTTCCAGCTGAGATATGCACTTTCAGTGATAATCTTCACGATTCTGCTGTTACAAGTTTGCAGAATCACCGAAATCGCTGTTTTCGTGCTTTTGAATGCGAAAAACACGTTTTCTGGTGTTTTCAGCACTCCACAGTGCGTTTGATATGCGGAAACTACGATATCTTCGGTATCGTTGTTGTTTCCAGCTGAGACATGCATTTTCAGTGATAATCTTCATGATTCTGCTGTTACAAGTGTGCAGAATCACCGAAATCGCTGTTTTCGTGCTATTGAATGCGAAAAACACGTTTTCTGGTGTTTTCAGCACTCCACAGTGCGTTTGATATGCGGAAACTGCCATATCTTCGGTATCGTTGTTGTTTCCAGCTGAGATATGCATTATCAGTGATAATCTTCATGATCCTGCTGTTACAAGTGTGCAGAATCACCGAAATCGCTGTTTTCGCGCTATTCAATGCGAAAAACACGTTTGCTGGTGTTTTCAGCACTCCACAGTGCGTCTGATATGCGGAAACTGCCATATCTTCGGTATCGTTGTTGTTTCCAGCTGAGATATGCATTATCAGTGATAATCTTCATAATTCTGCTGTTACAAGTGTGCAGAATCACCAAAATCGCTGTTTTCGTGCTTTTGAATGCGAAAAACACGTTTTCTGGTGTTTTCAACACTCCACAGTGCGTTTGATATGCGGAAACTGCGATATCTTCGGTATCGTTGTTGTTTCCAGCTGAGATATGCACTTTCAGTGATAATCTTCACGATTCTGCTGTTACAAGTGTGCAGAATCACCGAAATCGCTGTTTTCGTGCTATTGAATGCGAAAAACACGTTTTCTGGTGTTTTCAGCACTCCACAGTGCGTTTGATATGCGGAAACTTCGATATCTTCGGTATCGTTGTTGTTTCCAGCTGAGACATGCATTTTCAGTGATAATCTTCATGATTCTGCTGTTACAAGTGTGCAGAATCACCGAAATCGCTGTTTTCGTGCTATTGAATGCGAAAAACACGTTTTCTGGTGTTTTCAGCACTCCACAGTGCGTTTGATATGCGGAAACTGCGATATCTTCGGTATCGTTGTAGTTTCCAGCTGAGATATGCACTTTCAGTGATAATCTTCACGATTCTGCTGTTACAAGTGTGCAGAATCACCGAAATCGCTGTTTTCGTGCTATTGAATGCGAAAAACACGTTTTCTGGTGTTTTCAGCACTCCACAGTGCGTTTGATATGCGGAAACTGCGATATCTTCGGTATCGTTGTTGTTTCCAGTTGAGATATGCACTTTCAGTGATAATCTTCACGATTCTGCTGTTACAAGTGTGCAGAATCACCGAAATCGCTGTTTTCGTGCTTTTGAATGCGAAAAACACGTTTTCTGGTGTTTTCAGCACTACACAGTGCGTTTGATATGCGGAAACTACGATATCTTCGGTATCGTTGTTGTTTCCAGCTGAGATATGCACTTTCAGTGATAATCTTCACGATTCTGCTGTTACAAGTTTGCAGAATCACCGAAATCGCAGTTTTCGTGCTTTTGAATGCGAAAAACACGTTTTCTGGTGTTTTCAGCACTCCACAGTGCGTTTGATATGCGGAAACTACGATATCTTCGGTATCGTTGTTGTTTCCAGCTGAGATATGCATCTTCAGTGATAATCTTCATGATTCTGCTGTTACAAGTGTGCAGAATCACCGAAATCGCTGTTTTCGTGCTTTTGAATGCGAAAAACACGTTTTCTGGTGTTTTCAGCACTCCACAGTGCGTTTGATATGCGGAAACTACGATATCTTCGGTATCGTTGTTGTTTCCAGCTGAGATATGCATTATCAGTGATAATCTTCATGATTCTGCTGTTACAAGTGTGCAGAATCACCGAAATCGCTGTTTTCGCGCTATTGAATGCGAAAAACACGTTTTCTGGTGTTTTCAGCACTCCACAGTGCGTTTGATATGCGGAAACTGCGATATCTTCGGTATCGTTGTTGTTTCCAGCTGAGATATGCACTTTCAGTGATAATCTTCACGATTCTGCTGTTACAAGTGTGCAGAATCACCGAAATCGCTGTTTTCGTGCTTTTGAATGCGAAAAACACGTTTTCTGGTGTTTTCAACACTCCACAGTGCGTTTCATATGCGGAAACTGCCATATCTTCGGTATCGTTGTTGTTTCCAGCTGAGATATGCATTATCAGTGATAATCTTCATGATTCTGCTGTTACAAGTGTGCAGAATCACCGAAATCGCTGTTCTCGCGCTATTCAATGCGAAAAACACGTTTTCTGGTGTTTTCAGCACTCCACAGTGCGTTTGATATGCGGAAACTGCCATATCTTCGGTATCGTTGTTGTTTCCAGCTGAGATATGCATTTTCAGTGATAATCTTCACGATTATGCTGTTACAAGTGTGCAGAATCACCGAAATCGCTGTTTTCGTGCTTTTGATTGCGAAAAACACGTTTTCTGGTGTTTTCAGCACGCCACAGAGCGTTTGACATGCGGAAACTACGATATCTTCGGTATCGTTGTTGTTTCCACCTGAGATATGCATTTTCAGTGATAATCTTCATGATTATGCTGTTACAAGTGTGCAGAATCACCGAAATCGCTGTTTTCGTGCTTTTGACTGCGAAAAACACGTTTTCTGGTGTTTTCAGCACTCCACAGTGCGTTTGATATGCGGAAACTGCGATATCTTCGGTATCGTTGTTGTTTCCAGCTGAGATGTGCACTTTCAGTGATAATCTTCACGATTCTGCTGTTACAAGTGTGCAGAATCACCGAAATCGCTGTTTTCGTGCTATTGAATGCGAAAAACACGTTTTCTGGTGTTTTCAGCACTCCACAGTGCGTTTGATATGCGGAAACTACGATATCTTCGGTATCGTTGTTGTTTCCAGCTGAGACATGCATTTTCAGTGATAATCTTCATGATTCTGCTGTTACAAGTGTGCAGAATCACCGAAATCGCTGTTTTCGTGCTAATGAATGCGAAAAACACGTTTTCTGGTGTTTTCAGCACTCCACAGTGCGTTTGATATGCGGAAACTGCGATATCTTCGGTATCGTTGTTGTTTCCAGCTGAGATATGCACTTTCAGTGATAATCTTCACGATTCTGCTGTTACAAGTGTGCAGAATCACCGAAATCGCTGTTTTCGTGCTATTGAATGCGAAAAACACGTTTTCTGGTGTTTTCAGCACTCCACAGTGCGTTTGATATGCGGAAACTACGATATCTTCGGTATCGTTGTTGTTTCCAGCTGAGACATGCATTTTCAGTGATAATCTTCACGATTCTGCTGTTACAAGTGTGCAGAATCACCGAAATCGCTGTTTTCGTGCTTTTGAATGCGAAAAACACGTTTTCTGGTGTTTTCAACACTCCACAGTGCGTTTCATATGCGGAAACTGCGATATCTTCGGCATCGTTGGGTTTCCAGCTGAGATATGCATTATCAGTGATAATCTTCATGATTCTGCTGTTACAAGTGTGCAGAATCACCGAAATCGCTGTATTCGTGCTTTTGAATGCGAAAAACACGTTTTCTGGTGTTTTCAGCACTCCACAGTGCGTTTGATATGCGGAAACTGCGATATCTTCGGTATCGTTGTTGTTTCCAGCTGAGATATGCATTTTCAGTGATAATCTTCATGATTCTGCTGTTACAAGTGTGCAGAATCACCGAAATCGCTGTTTTCGTGCTTTTGAATGCGAAAAACACGTTTTCTGGTGTTTTCAGCACTCCACAGTGCGTTTGATATGCGCAAACTACGGTATCTTCGGTATCGTTGTTGTTTCAAGCTGAGACATGCATTTTCAGTGATAATCTTCATGATTCTGCTGTTACAAGTGTGCAGAATCACCGAAATCGCTGTTTTCGTGCTATTGAATGCGAAAAACCCGTTTTCTGGTGTTTTCAGCACTCCACAGTGCGTTTGATATGCGGAAACTACGATATCTTCGGTATCGTTGTTGTTTCCAGCTGAGATATGCATTTTCAGTGATAATCTTCACGATTCTGCTGTTACAAGTTTGCAGAATCACCGAAATCGCTGTTTTCGTGCTTTTGAATGCGAAAAACACGTTTTCTGGTGTTTTCAGCACTCCACAGTGCGTTTGATATGCGGAAACTACGATATCTTCGGTATCGTTGTTGTTTCCAGCTGAGACATGCATTTTCAGTGATAATCTTCATGATTCTGCTGTTACAAGTGTGCAGAATCACCGAAATCGCTGTTTTCGTGCTATTGAATGCGAAAAACACGTTTTCTGGTGTTTTCAGCACTCCACAGTGCGTTTGATATGCGGAATCTGCCATATCTTCGGTATCGTTGTTGTTTCCAGCTGAGATATGCATTATCAGTGATAATCTTCACGATTCTGCTGTTACAAGTGTGCAGAATCACCGAAATCGCTGTTTTCGTGCCTTTGAATGCGAAAAACAAGTTTTCTGGTGTTTTCAGCACTCCACAGTGCGTTTGATATGCGGAAACTGCGATATCTTCGGTGTCGTTGTTGTTTCCAGCTGAGATATGCACTTTCAGTGATAATCTTCACGATTCTGCTGTTACAAGTGTGCAGAATCACCGAAATGGCTGTTTTCGTGCTTTTGAAGGCGAAAAACACGTTTTCTGGTGTTTTCAGCACTACACAGTGCGTTTGATATGCGGAAACTACGATATCTTCGGTATCGTTGTTGTTTCCAGCTGAGATATGCACTTTCAGTGATAATCTTCACGATTCTGCTGTTACAAGTTTGCAGAATCACCGAAATCGCTGTTTTCGTGCTTTTGAATGCGAAAAACACGTTTTCTGGTGTTTTCACCACTCCACAGTGCGTTTGATATGCGGAAACTACGATATCTTCGGTATCGTTGTTGTTTCCAGCTGAGACATGCATTTTCAGTGATAATCTTCATGATTCTGCTGTTACAAGTGTGCAGAATCACCGAAATCGCTGTTTTCGTGCTATTGAATGCGAAAAACACGTTTTCTGGTGTTTTCAGCACTCCACAGTGCGTTTGATATGCGGAAACTGCCATATCTTCGGTATCGTTGTTGTTTCCAGCTGAGATATGCATTATCAGTGATAATCTTCATGATCCTGCTGTTACAAGTGTGCAGAATCACCGAAATCGCTGTTTTCGCGCTATTCAATGCGAAAAACACGTTTGCTGGTGTTTTCAGCACTCCACAGTGCGTCTGATATGCGGAAACTGCCATATCTTCGGTATCGTTGTTGTTTCCAGCTGAGATATGCATTATCAGTGATAATCTTCATAATTCTGCTGTTACAAGTGTGCAGAATCACCGAAATCGCTGTTTTCGTGCTTTTGAATGCGAAAAACACGTTTTCTGGTGTTTTCAACACTCCACAGTGCGTTTGATATGCGGAAACTGCGATATCTTCGGTATCGTTGTTGTTTCCAGCTGAGATATGCACTTTCAGTGATAATCTTCACGATTCTGCTGTTACAAGTGTGCAGAATCACCGAAATCGCTGTTTTCGTGCTATTGAATGCGAAAAACACGTTTTCTGGTGTTTTCAGCACTCCACAGTGCGTTTGATATGCGGAAACTGCGATATCTTCGGTATCGTTGTTGTTTCCAGTTGAGATATGCACTTTCAGTGATAATCTTCACGATTCTGCTGTTACAAGTGTGCAGAATCACCGAAATCGCTGTTTTCGTGCTTTTGAATGCGAAAAACACGTTTTCTGGTGTTTTCAGCACTACACAGTGCGTTTGATATGCGGAAACTACGATATCTTCGGTATCGTTGTTGTTTCCAGCTGAGATATGCACTTTCAGTGATAATCTTCACGATTCTGCTGTTACAAGTTTGCAGAATCACCGAAATCGCAGTTTTCGTGCTTTTGAATGCGAAAAACACGTTTTCTGGTGTTTTCAGCACTCCACAGTGCGTTTGATATGCGGAAACTACGATATCTTCGGTATCGTTGTTGTTTCCAGCTGAGATATGCATCTTCAGTGATAATCTTCATGATTCTGCTGTTACAAGTGTGCAGAATCACCGAAATCGCTGTTTTCGTGCTTTTGAATGCGAAAAACACGTTTTCTGGTGTTTTCAGCACTCCACAGTGCGTTTGATATGCGGAAACTACGATATCTTCGGTATCGTTGTTGTTTCCAGCTGAGATATGCATTATCAGTGATAATCTTCATGATTCTGCTGTTACAAGTGTGCAGAATCACCGAAATCGCTGTTTTCGCGCTATTGAATGCGAAAAACACGTTTTCTGGTGTTTTCAGCACTCCACAGTGCGTTTGATATGCGGAAACTGCGATATCTTCGGTATCGTTGTTGTTTCCAGCTGAGATATGCACTTTCAGTGATAATCTTCACGATTCTGCTGTTACAAGTGTGCAGAATCACCGAAATCGCTGTTTTCGTGCTTTTGAATGCGAAAAACACGTTTTCTGGTGTTTTCAACACTCCACAGTGCGTTTCATATGCGGAAACTGCCATATCTTCGGTATCGTTGTTGTTTCCAGCTGAGATATGCATTATCAGTGATAATCTTCATGATTCTGCTGTTACAAGTGTGCAGAATCACCGAAATCGCTGTTCTCGCGCTATTCAATGCGAAAAACACGTTTTCTGGTGTTTTCAGCACTCCACAGTGCGTTTGATATGCGGAAACTGCCATATCTTCGGTATCGTTGTTGTTTCCAGCTGAGATATGCATTTTCAGTGATAATCTTCACGATTATGCTGTTACAAGTGTGCAGAATCACCGAAATCGCTGTTTTCGTGCTTTTGATTGCGAAAAACACGTTTTCTGGTGTTTTCAGCACGCCACAGAGCGTTTGACATGCGGAAACTACGATATCTTCGGTATCGTTGTTGTTTCCACCTGAGATATGCATTTTCAGTGATAATCTTCATGATTATGCTGTTACAAGTGTGCAGAATCACCGAAATCGCTGTTTTCGTGCTTTTGACTGCGAAAAACACGTTTTCTGGTGTTTTCAGCACTCCACAGTGCGTTTGATATGCGGAAACTGCGATATCTTCGGTATCGTTGTTGTTTCCAGCTGAGATGTGCACTTTCAGTGATAATCTTCACGATTCTGCTGTTACAAGTGTGCAGAATCACCGAAATCGCTGTTTTCGTGCTATTGAATGCGAAAAACACGTTTTCTGGTGTTTTCAGCACTCCACAGTGCGTTTGATATGCGGAAACTACGATATCTTCGGTATCGTTGTTGTTTCCAGCTGAGACATGCATTTTCAGTGATAATCTTCATGATTCTGCTGTTACAAGTGTGCAGAATCACCGAAATCGCTGTTTTCGTGCTAATGAATGCGAAAAACACGTTTTCTGGTGTTTTCAGCACTCCACAGTGCGTTTGATATGCGGAAACTGCGATATCTTCGGTATCGTTGTTGTTTCCAGCTGAGATATGCACTTTCAGTGATAATCTTCACGATTCTGCTGTTACAAGTGTGCAGAATCACCGAAATCACTGTTTTCGTGCTTTTGAATGCGAAAAACTCGTTTTCTGGTGTTTTCAACACTCCACAGTGCGTTTCATATGCGGAAACTGCCATATCTTCGGTATCGTTGTTGTTTCCAGCTGAGACATGCATTTTCAGTGATAATCTTCATGATTCTGCTGTTACAAGTGTGCAGAATCACCGAAATCGCTGTTTTCGTGCTATTGAATGCGAAAAACACGTTTTCTGGTGTTTTCAGCACTCCACAGTGCGTTTGATATGCGGAATCTGCCATATCTTCGGTATCGTTGTTGTTTCCAGCTGAGATATGCATTATCAGTGATAATCTTCACGATTCTGCTGTTACAAGTGTGCAGAATCACCGAAATCGCTGTTTTCGTGCCTTTGAATGCGAAAAACACGTTTTCTGGTGTTTTCAGCACTCCACAGTGCGTTTGATATGCGGAATCTGCCATATCTTCGGTATCGTTGTTGTTTCCAGCTGAGATATGCATTATCAGTGATAATCTTCACGATTCTGCTGTTACAAGTGTGCAGAATCACCGAAATCGCTGTTTTCGTGCTATTGAATGCGAAAAACACGTTTTCTGGTGTTTTCAGCACTCCACAGTGCGTTTGATATGCGGAATCTGCCATATCTTCGGTATCGTTGTTGTTTCCAGCTGAGATATGCATTATCAGTGATAATCTTCACGATTCTGCTGTTACAAGTGTGCAGAATCACCGAAATCGCTGTTTTCGTGCCTTTGAATGCGAAAAACAAGTTTTCTGGTGTTTTCAGCACTCCACAGTGCGTTTGATATGCGGAAACTGCGATATCTTCGGTGTCGTTGTTGTTTCCAGCTGAGATATGCACTTTCAGTGATAATCTTCATGATTCTGCTGTTACAAGTGTGCAGAATCACCGAAATCGCTGTTTTCGTGCTATTGAATGCGAAAAACACGTTTTCTGGTGTTTTCAGCACTCCACAGTGCGTTTGATATGCGGAAACTACGATATCTTCGGTATCGTTGTTGTTTCCAGCTGAGATATGCATCTTCAGTGATAATCTTCATGATTCTGCTGTTACAAGTGTGCAGAATCACCGAAATCGCTGTTTTCGTGCTTTTGAATGCGAAAAACACGTTTTCTGGTGTTTTCAGCACTCCACAGTGTGTTTGATATGCGGAAACTACGATATCTTCGGTATCGTTGTTGTTTCCAGCTGAGATATGCATTTTCAGTGATAATCTTCACGATTCTGCTGTTACAAGTTTGCAGAATCACCGAAATCGCTGTTTTCGTGCTTTTGAATGCGAAAAACACGTTTTCTGGTGTTTTCAGCACTCCACAGTGCGTTTGATATGCGGAAACTACGATATCTTCGGTATCGTTGTTGTTTCCAGCTGAGATATGCATCTTCAGTGATAATCTTCATGATTCTGCTGTTACAAGTGTGCAGAATCACCGAAATCGCTGTTTTCGTGCTTTTGAATGCGAAAAACACGTTTTCTGGTGTTTTCAGCACTCCACAGTGCGTTTGATTTGCGGAAACTACGATATCTTCGGTATCGTTGTTGTTTCCAGCTGAGACATGCATTTTCAGTGATAATCTTCATGATTCTGCTGTTACAAGTGTGCAGAATCACCGAAATCGCTGTTTTCGTGCTATTGAATGCGAAAAACACGTTTTCTGGTGTTTTCAGCACTCCACAGTGCGTTTGATATGCGGAATCTGCCATATCTTCGGTATCGTTGTTGTTTCCAGCTGAGATATGCATTATCAGTGATAATCTTCACGATTCTGCTGTTACAAGTGTGCAGAATCACCGAAATCGCTGTTTTCGTGCCTTTGAATGCGAAAAACAAGTTTTCTGGTGTTTTCAGCACTCCACAGTGCGTTTGATATGCGGAAACTGCGATATCTTCGGTGTCGTTGTTGTTTCCAGCTGAGATATGCACTTTCAGTGATAATCTTCACGATTCTGCTGTTACAAGTGTGCAGAATCACCGAAATGGCTGTTTTCGTGCTTTTGAAGGCGAAAAACACGTTTTCTGGTGTTTTCAGCACTACACAGTGCGTTTGATATGCGGAAACTACGATATCTTCGGTATCGTTGTTGTTTCCAGCTGAGATATGCACTTTCAGTGATAATCTTCACGATTCTGCTGTTACAAGTTTGCAGAATCACCGAAATCGCTGTTTTCGTGCTTTTGAATGCGAAAAACACGTTTTCTGGTGTTTTCAGCACTCCACAGTGCGTTTGATATGCGGAAACTACGATATCTTCGGTATCGTTGTTGTTTCCAGCTGAGACATGCATTTTCAGTGATAATCTTCATGATTCTGCTGTTACAAGTGTGCAGAATCACCGAAATCGCTGTTTTCGTGCTATTGAATGCGAAAAACACGTTTTCTGGTGTTTTCAGCACTTCACAGTGCGTTTGATATGCGGAAACTGCCATATCTTCGGTATCGTTGTTGTTTCCAGCTGAGATATGCATTATCAGTGATAATCTTCATGATCCTGCTGTTACAAGTGTGCAGAATCACCGAAATCGCTGTTTTCGCGCTATTCAATGCGAAAAACACGTTTGCTGGTGTTTTCAGCACTCCACAGTGCGTCTGATATGCGGAAACTGCCATATCTTCGGTATCGTTGTTGTTTCCAGCTGAGATATGCATTATCAGTGATAATCTTCATAATTCTGCTGTTACAAGTGTGCAGAATCACCGAAATCGCTGTTTTCGTGCTTTTGAATGCGAAAAACACGTTTTCTGGTGTTTTCAACACTCCACAGTGCGTTTGATATGCGGAAACTGCGATATCTTCGGTATCGTTGTTGTTTCCAGCTGAGATATGCACTTTCAGTGATAATCTTCACGATTCTGCTGTTACAAGCGTGCAGAATCACCGAAAACGCTGTTTTCGTGCTTTTGAATGCGAAAAACACGTTTTCTGGTGTTTTCAGCACTCCACAGTGCGTTTGATATGCGGAAACTGCGATATATTCGGTATCGTTGTTGTTTCCAGCTGAGATATGCACTTTCAGTGATAATCTTCACGATTCTGCTGTTACAAGTGTGCAGAATCACCGAAATCGCTGTTTTCGTGCTATTGAATGCGAAAAACACGTTTTCTGGTGTTTTCAGCACTCCACAGTGCGTTTGATATGCGGAAACTACGATATCTTCGGTATCGTTGTTGTTTCCAGCTGAGACATGCATTTTCAGTGATAATCTTCATGATTCTGCTGTTACAAGTGTGCAGAATCACCGAAATCGCTGTTTTCGTGCTATTGAATGCGAAAAACACGTTTTCTGGTGTTTTCAGCACTCCACAGTGCGTTTGATATGCGGAAACTGCGATATCTTCGGTATCGTTGTAGTTTCCAGCTGAGATATGCACTTTCAGTGATAATCTTCACGATTCTGCTGTTACAAGTGTGCAGAATCACCGAAATCGCTGTTTTCGTGCTATTGAATGCGAAAAACACGTTTTCTGGTGTGTTCAGCACTCCACAGTGCGTTTGATATGCGGAAACTGCGATATCTTCGGTATCGTTGTTGTTTCCAGTTGAGATATGCACTTTCAGTGATAATCTTCACGATTCTGCTGTTACAAGTGTGCAGAATCACCGAAATCGCTGTTTTCGTGCTTTTGAATGCAAAAAACACGTTTTCTGGTGTTTTCAGCACTACACAGTGCGTTTGATATGCGGAAACTACGATATCTTCGGTATCGTTGTTGTTTCCAGCTGAGATATGCACTTTCAGTGATAATCTTCACGATTCTGCTGTTACAAGTTTGCAGAATCACCGAAATCGCAGTTTTCGTGTTTTTGAATGCGAAAAACACGTTTTCTGGTGTTTTCAGCACTCCACAGTGCGTTTGATATGCGGAAACTACGATATCTTCGGTATCGTTGTTGTTTCCAGCTGAGATATGCATCTTCAGTGATAATCTTCATGATTCTGCTGTTACAAGTGTGCAGAATCACCGAAATCGCTGTTTTCGTGCTTTTGAATGCGAAAAACACGTTTTCTGGTGTTTTCAGCACTCCACAGTGCGTTTGATATGCGGAAACTACGATATCTTCGGTATCGTTGTTGTTTCCAGCTGAGATATGCATTATCAGTGATAATCTTCATGATTCTGCTGTTACAAGTGTGCAGAATCACCGAAATCGCTGTTTTCGTGCTATTGAATGCGAAAAACACGTTTTCTGGTGTTTTCAGCACTCCACAGTGCGTTTGATATGCGGAAACTGCGATATCTTCGGTATCGTTGTTGTTTCCAGCTGAGATATGCACTTTCAGTGATAATCTTCACGATTCTGCTGTTACAAGTGTGCAGAATCACCGAAATCGCTGTTTTCGTGCTTTTGAATGCGAAAAACACGTTTTCTGGTGTTTTCAACACTCCACAGTGCGTTTCATATGCGGAAACTGCCATATCTTCGGTATCGTTGTTGTTTCCAGCTGAGATATGCATTATCAGTGATAATCTTCATGATTCTGCTGTTACAAGTGTGCAGAATCACCGAAATCGCTGTTCTCGCGCTATTCAATGCGAAAAACACGTTTTCTGGTGTTTTCAGCACTCCACAGTGCGTTTGATATGCGGAAACTGCCATATCTTCGGTATCGTTGTTGTTTCCAGCTGAGATATGCATTTTCAGTGATAATCTTCACGATTATGCTGTTACAAGTGTGCAGAATCACCGAAATCGCTGTTTTCGTGCTTTTGAATGCGAAAAACACGTTTTCTGGTGTTTTCAGCACGCCACAGAGCGTTTGACATGCGGAAACTACGATATCTTCGGTATCGTTGTTGTTTCCACCTGAGATATGCATTTTCAGTGATAATCTTCATGATTCTGCTGTTACAAGTGTGCAGAATCACCGAAATCGCTGTTTTCGTGCTATTGAATGCGAAAAACACGTTTTCTGGTGTTTTCAGCACTCCACAGTGCGTTTGATATGCGGAAACTACGATATCTTCGGTATCGTTGTTGTTTCCAGCTGAGATATGCACTTTCAGTGATAATCTTCACGATTCTGCTGTTACAAGTGTGCAGAATCACCGAAATCGCTGTTTTCGTGCTTTTGAATGCGAAAAACACGTTTTCTGGTGTTTTCAGCACTCCACAGTGCGTTTGATATGCGGAAACTGCGATATCTTCGGTATCGTTGTTGTTTCCAGCTGAGATGTGCACTTTCAGTGATAATCTTCACGATTCTGCTGTTACAAGTGTGCAGAATCACCGAAATCGCTGTTTTCGTGCTATTGAATGCGAAAAACACGTTTTCTGGTGTTTTCAGTACTCCACAGTGCGTTTGATATGCGGAAACTACGATATCTTCGGTATCGTTGTTGTTTCCAGCTGAGACATGCATTTTCAGTGATAATCTTCATGATTCTGCTGTTACAAGTGTGCAGAATCACCGAAATCGCTGTTTTCGTGCTAATGAATGCGAAAAACACGTTTTCTGGTGTTTTCAGCACTCCACAGTGCGTTTGATATGCGGAAACTGCGATATCTTCGGTATCGTTGTTGTTTCCAGCTGAGATATGCACTTTCAGTGATAATCTTCACGATTCTGCTGTTACAAGTGTGCAGAATCACCGAAATCACTGTTTTCGTGCTTTTGAATGCGAAAAACTCGTTTTCTGGTGTTTTCAACACTCCACAGTGCGTTTCATATGCGGAAACTGCGATATCTTCGGTATCGTTGTTATTTCCAGCTGAGATATGCATTATCAGTGATAATCTTCATGATTCTGCTGTTACAAGTGTGCAGAATCACCGAAATCGCTGTTCTCGCGCTATTCAATGCGAAAAACACGTTTGCTGGTGTTTTCAGCACTCCACAGTGCGTTTGATATGCGGAAACTGCCATATCTTCGGTATCGTTGTTGTTTCCAGCTGAGATATGCACTTTCAGTGATAATCTTCACGATTCTGCTGTTACAAGTGTGCAGAATCACCGAAATCACTGTTTTCGTGCTTTTGAATGCGAAAAACTCGTTTTCTGGTGTTTTCAACACTCCACAGTGCGTTTCATATGCGGAAACTGCGATATCTTCGGTATCGTTGTTATTTCCAGCTGAGATATGCATTATCAGTGATAATCTTCATGATTCTGCTGTTACAAGTGTGCAGAATCACCGAAATCGCTGTTCTCGCGCTATTCAATGCGAAAAACACGTTTGCTGGTGTTTTCAGCACTCCACAGTGCGTTTGATATGCGGAAACTGCCATATCTTCGGTATCGTTGTTGTTTCCAGCTGAGATATGCATTTTCAGTGATAATCTTCATGATTCTGCTGTTACAAGTGTGCAGAATCACCGAAATCGCTGTTTTCGCGCTATTCAATGCGAAAAACACGTTTTCTGGTGTTTTCAGCACTCCACAGTGCGTTTGATATGCGGAAACTACGATATCTTCGGTATCGTTGTTGTTTCCAGCTGAGACATGCATTTTCAGTGATAATCTTCATGATTCTGCTGTTACAAGTGTGCAGAATCACCGAAATCGCTGTTTTCGTGCTTTTGAATGCGAAAAACACGTTTTCTGGTGTTTTCAGCACTCCACAGTGCGTTTGATATGCGGAAACTACGATATCTTCGGTATCGTTGTTGTTTCCAGCTGAGACATGCATTTTCAGTGATAATCTTCATGATTCTGCTGTTACAAGTGTGCAGAATCACCGAAATCGCTGTTTTCGTGCTATTGAATGCGAAAGACACGTTTTCTGGAGTTTTCAGCACTCCACAGTGCGTTTGATATGCGGAAACTGCGATATCTTCGGTATCGTTGTTGTTTCCAGCTGAGATATGCACTTTCAGTGATAATCTTCACGATTCTGCTGTTACAAGTGTGCAGAATCACCGAAATCGCTGTTTTCGTGCTTTTGAATGCGAAAAACACGTTTTCTGGTGTTTTCAACACTCCACAGTGCGTTTCATATGCGGAAACTGCCATATCTTCGGTATCGTTGTTGTTTCCAGCTGAGATATGCATTATCAGTGATAATCTTCATGATTCTGCTGTTACAAGTGTGCAGAATCACCGAAATCGCTGTTCTCGCGCTATTCAATGCGAAAAACACGTTTTCTGGTGTTTTCAGCACTCCACAGTGCGTTTGATATGCGGAAACTGCCATATCTTCGGTATCGTTGTTGTTTCCAGCTGAGATATGCATTTTCAGTGATAATCTTCACGATTATGCTGTTACAAGTGTGCAGAATCACCGAAATCGCTGTTTTCGTGCTTTTGAATGCGAAAAACACGTTTTCTGGTGTTTTCAGCACTCCACAGTGCGTTTGATATGCGGAAACTACGATATCTTCGGTATCGTTGTTGTTTCCAGCTGAGATATGCATCTTCAGTGATAATCTTCATGATTCTGCTGTTACAAGTGTGCAGAATCACCGAAATCGCTGTTTTCGTGCTTTTGAATGCGAAAAACACGTTTTCTGGGGTTTTCAGCACTCCACAGTGCGTTTGATATGCGGAAACTGCGATATCTTCGGTATCGTTGTTGTTTCCAGCTGAGATATGCACTTTCAGTGATAATCTTCACGATTCTGCTGTTACAAGTGTGCAGAATCACCGAAATCGCTGTTTTCGTGCTTTTGAATGCGAAAAACACGTTTTCTGGTGTTTTCAACACTCCACAGTGCGTTTCATATGCGGAAACTGCCATATCTTCGGTATCGTTGTTGTTTCCAGCTGAGATATGCATTATCAGTGATAATCTTCATGATTCTGCTGTTACAAGTGTGCAGAATCACCGAAATCGCTGTTCTCGCGCTATTCAATGCGAAAAACACGTTTTCTGGTGTTTTCAGCACTCCACAGTGCGTTTGATATGCGGAAACTGCCATATCTTCGGTATCGTTGCTGTTTCCAGCTGAGATATGCATTTTCAGTGATAATCTTCACGATTATGCTGTTACAAGTGTGCAGAATCACCGAAATCGCTGTTTTCGTGCTTTTGAATGCGAAAAACACGTTTT
Organism: Anthophora plumipes; assembly: GCA_951804975.1. NCBI lineage: Eukaryota > Metazoa > Arthropoda > Insecta > Hymenoptera > Apidae > Anthophora > Anthophora plumipes. The sequence continues at coordinate 414,445 of CATORF010000749.1, forward strand.
CTGGTGTTTTCAGCACGCCACAGAGCGTTTGACATGCGGAAACTACGATATCTTCGGTATCGTTGTTGTTTCCAGCTGAGATATGCACTTTCAGTGATAATCTTCACGATTCTGCTGTTACAAGTGTGCAGAATCACCGAAATCGCTGTTTTCGTGCTATTGAATGCGAAAAACACGTTTTCTGGTGTTTTCAGCACTCCACAGTGCGTTTGATATGCGGAAACTACGATATCTTCGGTATCGTTGTTGTTTCCAGCTGAGACATGCATTTTCAGTGATAATCTTCACGATTCTGCTGTTACAAGTGTGCAGAATCACCGAAATCGCTGTTTTCGTGCTTTTGAATGCGAAAAACACGTTTTCTGGTGTTTTCAGCACTCCACAGTGCGTTTGATATGCGCAAACTACGATATCTTCGGTATCGTTGTTGTTTCCAGCTGAGACATGCATTTTCAGTGATAATCTTCATGATTCTTTCTGTTACAAGTGTGCAGAATCACCGAAATCGCTGTTTTCGCGCTATTCAACGCGAAAAACACGTTTTCTGGTGTTTTCAACACTCCACAGTGCGTTTGATATGCGGAAACTGCGATATCTTCGGTATCGTTGTTGTTTCCAGCTGAGATATGCACTTTCAGTGATAATCTTCACGATTCTGCTGTTACAAGTGTGCAGAATCACCGAAATCGCTGTATTCGTGCTTTTGAATGCGAAAAACACGTTTTCTGGTGTTTTCAGCACTCCACAGTGCGTTTGATATGCGGAAACTGCGATATCTTCGGTATCGTTGTTGTTTCCAGCTGAGATATGCATTTTCAGTGATAATCTTCATGATTCTGCTGTTACAAGTGTGCAGAATCACCGAAATCGCTGTTTTCGTGCTTTTGAATGCGAAAAACACGTTTTCTGGTGTTTTCAGCACTCCACAGTGCGTTTGATATGCGCAAACTACGATATCTTCGGTATCGTTGTTGATTCAAGCTGAGACATGCATTTTCAGTGATAATCTTCATGATTCTGCTGTTACAAGTGTGCAGAATCACCGAAATCGCTGTTTTCGTGCTATTGAATGCGAAAAACCCGTTTTCTGGTGTTTTCAGCACTCCACAGTGCGTTTGATATGCGGAAACTACGATACCTTAGGTATCGTTGTTGTTTCCAGCTGAGATATGCATTTTCAGTGATAATCTTCACGATTCTGCTGTTACAAGTTTGCAGAATCACCGAAATCGCTGTTTTCGTGCTTTTGAATGCGAAAAACACGTTTTCTGGTGTTTTCAGCACTCCACAGTGCGTTTGATATGCGGAAACTACGATATCTTCGGTATGGTTGTTGTTTCCAGCTGAGATATGCATCTTCAGTGATAATCTTCATGATTCTGCTGTTACAAGTGTGCAGAATCACCGAAATCGCTGTTTTCGCGCTATTCAATGCGAAAAACACGTTTGCTGGTGTTTTCAGCACTCCACAGTGCGTCTGATATGCGGAAACTGCCATATCTTCGGTATCGTTGTTGTTTCCAGCTGAGATATGCATTATCAGTGATAATCTTCATAATTCTGCTGTTACAAGTGTGCAGAATCACCGAAATCGCTGTTTTCGTGCTTTTGAATGCGAAAAACACGTTTTCTGGTGTTTTCAACACTCCACAGTGCGTTTGATATGCGGAAACTGCGATATCTTCGGTATCGTTGTTGTTTCCAGCTGAGATATGCACTTTCAGTGATAATCTTCACGATTCTGCTGTTACAAGTGTGCAGAATCACCGAAATCGCTGTTTTCGTGCTATTGAATGCGAAAAACACGTTTTCTGGTGTTTTCAGCACTCCACAGTGCGTTTGATATGCGGAAACTACGATATCTTCGGTATCGTTGTTGTTTCCAGCTGAGACATGCATTTTCAGTGATAATCTTCATGATTCTGCTGTTACAAGTGTGCAGAATCACCGAAATCGCTGTTTTCGTGCTATTGAATGCGAAAAACACGTTTTCTGGTGTTTTCAGCACTCCACAGTGCGTTTGATATGCGGAAACTGCGATATCTTCGGTATCGTTGTAGTTTCCAGCTGAGATATGCACTTTCAGTGATAATCTTCACGATTCTGCTGTTACAAGTGTGCAGAATCACCGAAATCGCTGTTTTCGTGCTATTGAATGCGAAAAACACGTTTTCTGGTGTTTTCAGCACTCCACAGTGCGTTTGATATGCGGAAACTGCGATATCTTCGGTATCGTTGTTGTTTCCAGTTGAGATATGCACTTTCAGTGATAATCTTCACGATTCTGCTGTTACAAGTGTGCAGAATCACCGAAATCGCTGTTTTCGTGCTTTTGAATGCGAAAAACACGTTTTCTGGTGTTTTCAGCACTACACAGTGCGTTTGATATGCGGAAACTACGATATCTTCGGTATCGTTGTTGTTTCCAGCTGAGATATGCACTTTCAGTGATAATCTTCACGATTCTGCTGTTACAAGTTTGCAGAATCACCGAAATCGCAGTTTTCGTGCTTTTGAATGCGAAAAACACGTTTTCTGGTGTTTTCAGCACTCCACAGTGCGTTTGATAAGCGGAAACTACGATATCTTCGGTATCGTTGTTGTTTCCAGCTGAGATATGCATCTTCAGTGATAATCTTCATGATTCTGCTGTTACAAGTGTGCAGAATCACCGAAATCGCTGTTTTCGTGCTTTTGAATGCGAAAAACACGTTTTCTGGTGTTTTCAGCACTCCACAGTGCGTTTGATATGCGGAAACTGCGATATCTTCGGTATCGTTGTTGTTTCCAGCTGAGATATGCACTTTCAGTGATAATCTTCACGATTCTGCTGTTACAAGTGTGCAGAATCACCGAAATCGCTGTTTTCGTGCTTTTGAATGCGAAAAACACGTTTTCTGGTGTTTTCAACACTCCACAGTGCGTTTCATATGCGGAAACTGCCATATCTTCGGTATCGTTGTTGTTTCCAGCTGATATATGCATTATCAGTGATAATCTTCATGATTCTGCTGTTACAAGTGTGCAGAATCACCGAAATCGCTGTTCTCGCGCTATTCAATGCGAAAAACACGTTTTCTGGTGTTTTCAGCACTCCACAGAGCGTTTGATATGCGGAAACTGCCATATCTTCGGTATCGTTGTTGTTTCCAGCTGAGATATGCATTTTCAGTGATAATCTTCACGATTATGCTGTTACAAGTGTGCAGAATCACCGAAATCGCTGTTTTCGTGCTTTTGAATGCGAAAAACACGTTTTCTGGTGTATTCAGCACGCCACAGAGCGTTTGACATGCGGAAACTACGATATCTTCGGTATCGTTGTTGTTTCCACCTGAGATATGCATTTTCAGTGATAATCTTCATGATTCTGCTGTTACAAGTGTGCAGAATCACCGAAATCGCTGTTTTCGTGCTATTGAATGCGAAAAACACGTTTTCTGGTGTTTTCAGCACTCCACAGTGCGTTTGATATGCGGAAACTACGATATCTTCGGTATCGTTGTTGTTTCCAGCTGAGATATGCACTTTCAGTGATAATCTTCACGATTCTGCTGTTACAAGTGTGCAGAATCACCGAAATCGCTGTTTTCGTGCTTTTGAATGCGAAAAACACGTTTTCTGGTGTTTTCAGCACTCCACAGTGCGTTTGATATGCGGAAACTGCGATATCTTCGGTATCGTTGTTGTTTCCAGCTGAGATGTGCACTTTCAGTGATAATCTTCACGATTCTGCTGTTACAAGTGTGCAGAATCACCGAAATCGCTGTTTTCGTGCTATTGAATGCGAAAAACACGTTTTCTGGTGTTTTCAGCACTCCACAGTGCGTTTGATATGCGGAAACTACGATATCTTTGGTATCGTTGTTGTTTCCACCTGAGATATGCATTTTCAGTGATAATCTTCATGATTCTGCTGTTACAAGTGTGCAGAATCACCGAAATCGCTGTTTTCGTGCTAATGAATGCGAAAAACACGTTTTCTGGTGTTTTCAGCACTCCACAGTGCGTTTGATATGCGGAAACTGCGATATCTTCGGTATCGTTGTTGTTTCCAGCTGAGATATGCACTTTCAGTGATAATCTTCACGATTCTGCTGTTACAAGTGTGCAGAATCACCGAAATCACTGTTTTCGTGCTTTTGAATGCGAAAAACTCGTTTTCTGGTGTTTTCAACACTCCACAGTGCGTTTCATATGCGGAAACTGCCATATCTTCGGTATCGTTGTTGTTTCCAGCTGAGATATGCATTATCAGTGATAATCTTCATGATTCTGCTGTTACAAGTGTGCAGAATCACCGAAATCGCTGTTCTCGCGCTATTCAATGCGAAAAACACGTTTGCTGGTGTTTTCAGCACTCCACAGTGCGTTTGATATGCGGAAACTGCCATATCTTCGGTATCGTTGTTGTTTCCAGCTGAGATATGCATTTTCAGTGATAATCTTCATGATTCTGCTGTTACAAGTGTGCAGAATCACCGAAATCGCTGTTTTCGCGCTATTCAATGCGAAAAACACGTTTTCTGGTGTTTTCAGCACTCCACAGTGCGTTTGATATGCGGAAACTACGATATCTTCGGTATCGTTGTTGTTTCCAGCTGAGACATGCATTTTCAGTGATAATCTTCATGATTCTGCTGTTACAAGTGTGCAGAATCACCGAAATCGCTGTTTTCGTGCTTTTGAATGCGAAAAACACGTTTTCTGGTGTTTTCAGCACTCCACAGTGCGTTTGATATGCGGAAACTACGATATCTTCGGTATCGTTGTTGTTTCCAGCTGAGATATGCACTTTCAGTGATAATCTTCACGATTCTGCTGTTACAAGTGTGCAGAATCACCGAAATCGCTGTTTTCGTGCTTTTGAATATGAAAAACACGTTTTCTGGTGTTTTCAGCACTCCACAGTGCGTTTGATATGCGGAAACTACGATATCTTCGGTATCGTTGTTGTTTCCCGCTGAGATATGCACTTTCAGTGATAATCTTCACGATTCTGCTGTTACAAGTGTGCAGAATCACCGAAATCGCTGTTTTCGTGCTTTTGAATGCGAAAAACACGTTTTCTGGTGTTTTCAGCACTCCACAGTGCGTTTGATATGCGGAAACTACGATATCTTCGGTATCGGTGTTGTTTCGAGCTGAGATATGCATTATCAGTGATAATCTTCATGATTCTGCTGTTACAAGTGTGCAGAATCACCGAAATCGCTGTTTTCGTGCTTTTGAATGCGAAAAACACGTTTTCTGGTGTTTTCAGCACTCCACAGTGCGTTTGATATGCGGAAACTACGATATCTTCGGTATCGTTGTTGTTTCCAGCTGAGATATGCATTTTCAGTGATAAACTTCATGATTCTGCTGTTACAAGTGTGCAGAATCACCGAAATCGCTGTTTTCGTGCTTTTGAATGCGAAAAACACGTTTTCTGGTGTTTTCAGCACTCCACAGTGCGTTTGATATGCGGAAACTACGATATCTTCGGTATCGTTGTTGTTTCCAGCTGAGACATGCATTTTCAGTGATAATCTTCATGATTCTGCTGTTACAAGTGTGCAGAATCACCGAAATCGCTGTTTTCGTGCTTTTGAATGCGAAAAACAAGTTTTCTGGTGTTTTCAGCACTCCACAGTGCGTTTGATATGCGGAAACTGCGATATCTTCGGTATCGTTGTTGTTTCCAGCTGAGATATGCACTTTCAGTGATAATCTTCACGATTCTGCTGCTACAAGTGCGCAGAATCACCGAAATCGCTGTTTTCGTGCTATTGAATGCGAAAAACACGTTTTCTGGTGTTTTCAGCACTCCACAGTGCGTTTGATATGCGGAAACTACGATATCTTCGGTATCGTTGTTGTTTCCAGCTGAGACATGCATTTTCAGTGATAATCTTCATGATTCTGCTGTTACAAGTGTGCAGAATCACCGAAATCGCTGTTTTCGTGCTATTGAATGCGAAAAACACGTTTTCTGGTGTTTTCAGCACTCCACAGTGCGTTTGATATGCGGAAACTACGATATCTTCGGTATCGTTGTTGTTTCCAGCTGAGATATGCATTATCAGTGATAATCTTCATGATTCTGCTGTTACAAGTGTGCAGAATCACCGAAATCGCTGTTTTCGTGCTATTGAATGCGAAAAACACGTTTTCTGGTGTTTTCAGCACTCCACAGTGCGTTTGATATGCGGAAACTGCGATATCTTCGGTATCGTTGTTGTTTCCAGCTGAGATATGCACTTTCAGTGATAATCTTCACGATTCTGCTGCTACAAGTGTGCAGAATCACCGAAATCGCTGTTTTCGTGCTATTGAATGCGAAAAACACGTTTTCTGGTGTTTTCAGCACTCCACAGTGCGTTTGATATGCGGAAACTACGATATCTTCGGTATCGTTGTTGTTTCCAGCTGAGACATGCATTTTCAGTGATAATCTTCATGATTCTGCTGTTACAAGTGTGCAGAATCACCGAAATCGCTGTTTTCGTGCTATTGAATGCGAAAAACACGTTTTCTGGTGTTTTCAGCACTCCACAGTGCGTTTGATATGCGGAAACTACGATATCTTCGGTATCGTTGTTGTTTCCAGCTGAGATATGCATTATCAGTGATAAACTTCATGATTCTGCTGTTACAAGTGTGCAGAATCACCGAAATCGCTGTTCTCGCGCTATTCAATGCGAAAAACACGTTTTCTGGTGTTTTCAGCACTCCACAGTGCGTTTGATATGCGGAAACTACGATATCTTCGGTATCGTTGTTGTTTCCAGCTGAGATATGCACTTTCAGTGATAATCTTCATGATTCTGCTGTTACAAGTGTGCAGAATCACCGAAATCGCTGTTTTCGTGCTTTTGAATGCGAAAAACACGTTTTCTGGTGTTTTCAACACTCCACAGTGCGTTTGATACGCGGAAACTGCGATATCTTCGGTATCGTTATTGTTTCCAGCTGAGATATGCACTTTCAGTGATAATCTTCACGATTCTGCTGTTACAAGTGTGCAGAATCACCGAAATCGCTGTTTTCGTGCTTTTGAATGCGAAAAACACGTTTTCTGGTGTTTTCAGCACTCCACAGTGCGTTTGATATGCGGAAACTGCGATATCTTCGGTATCGTTGTTGTTTCCAGCTGAGATATGCACTTTCAGTGATAATCTTCACGATTCTGCTGTTACAAGTGTGCAGAATCACCGAAATCGCTGTTTTCGTGCTTTTGAATATGAAAAACACGTTTTCTGGTGTTTTCAGCACTCCACAGTGCGTTTGATATTCGGAAACTACGATATCTTCGGTATCGTTGTTGTTTCCAGCTGAGATATGCACTTTCAGTGATAATCTTCACGATTCTGCTGTTACAAGTGTGCAGAATCACCGAAATCGCTGTTTTCGTGCTTTTGAATGCGAAAAACACGTTTTCTGGTGTTTTCAGCACTCCACAGTGCGTTTGATATGCGGAAACTACGATATCTTCGGTATCGTTGTTGTTTCCAGCTGAGATATGCATCTTCAGTGATAATCTTCATGATTCTGCTGTTACAAGTGTGCAGAATCACCGAAATCGCTGTTTTCGCGCTATTCAATGCGAAAAACACGTTTTCTGGTGTTTTCAGCACTCCACAGTGCGTTTGATATGCGGAAACTGCCATATCTTCGGTATCGTTGTTGTTTCCAGCTGTGATATGCATTTTCAGTGATAATCTTCATGATTCTGCTGTTACAAGTGTGCAGAATCACCGAAATCGCTGTTTTTGTGCTTTTGAATGCGAAAAACACGTTTTCTGGTGTTTTCAGCACTCCACAGTGCGTTTGATATGCGGAAACTACGATATCTTCGGTATCGTTGTTGTTTCCAGCTGAGATATGCACTTTCAGTGATAATCTTCACGATTCTGCTGTTACAAGTGTGCAGAATCACCGAATTCGCTGTATTCGTGCTTTTGAATGCGAAAAACACGTTTTCTGGTGTTTTCAGCACTCCACAGCGCGTTTGATATGCGGAAACTGCGATATCTTCGGGATCGTTGTTGTTTCCAGCTGAGATATGCGCTTTCAGTGATAATCTTCACGATTCTGCTGTTACAAGTGTGCAGAATCACCGAAATCGCTGTTTTCGTGCTTTTGAATGCGAAAAACACGTTTTCTGGTGTTTTCAGCACTCCACAGTGCGTTTGATATGCGGAAACTGCGATATCTTCGGTATCGTTGTTGTTTCCAGCTGAGATATGCACTTTCAGTGATAATCTTCACGATTCTGCTGTTACTAGTGTGCAGAATCACCGAAATCGCTGTTTTCGTGCTTTTGAATGCGAAAAACACGTTTTCTGGTGTTTTCAGTACTCCACAGTGCGTTTGATATGCGGAAACTACGATATCTTCGGTATCGTTGTTGTTTCCAGCTGAGATATGCACTTTCAGTGATAATCTTCATGATTCTGCTGTTACAAGTGTGCAGAATCACCGAAATCGCTGTTTTCGTGCTTTTGAAAGCGAAAAACACGTTTTCTGGTGTTTTCAACACTCCACAGTGCGTTTGATACGCGGAAACTGCGATATCTTCGGTATCGTTATTGTTTCCAGCTGAGATATGCACTTTCAGTGATAATCTTCACGATTCTGCTGTTACAAGTGTACAGAATCACCGAAATCGCTGTTTTCGTGCTTTTGAATGCGAAAAACACGTTTTCTGGTGTTTTCAGCGCTCCACAGTGCGTTTGATATGCGGAAACTGCGATATCTTCGGTATCGTTGTTGTTTCCAGCTGAGATATGCACTTTCAGTGATAATCTTCACGATTCTGCTGTTACAAGTGTGCAGAATCACCGAAATCGCTGTTTTCGTGCTTTTGAATGCGAAAAACACGTTTTCTGGTGTTTTCAGCACTCCACAGTGCGTTTGATATGCGGAAACTACGATATCTTCGGTATCGTTGTTGTTTCCAGCTGAGATATGCACTTTCAGTGATAATCTTCACGATTCTGCTGTTACAAGTGTGCAGAATCACCGAAAAACACGTTTTCTGGTGTTTTCAGCACTCCACAGTGCGTTTGATATGCGGAAACTACGATATCTTCGGTATCGTTGTTGTTTCCAGCAGAAATATGCATTTTCAGTGATAATCCTCACGATTCTGCTGTTACAAGTGTGCAGAATCACCGAAATCGCTGTTTTCGTGCTTTTGGTTGCGAAAAACACGTTTTCTGGTGTTTTCAGCACTCCACAGTGCGTTTGATATGCGGAAACTACGATATCTTCGGTATCGTTGTTGTTTCCAGCTGAGATATGCACTTTCAGTGATAATCTTCACGATTCTGCTGTTACAAGTGTGCAGAATCACCGAAATCGCTGTTTTCGTGCTTTTGAATGCGAAAAACACGTTTTCTGGTGTTTTCAGCACTCCACAGTGCGTTTGATATGCGGAAACTACGATATCTTCGGTATCGTTGTTGTTTCCAGCTGAGATATGCATTTTCAGTGATAATCTTCATGATTCTGCTGTTACAAGTGTGCAGGATCACCGAAATCGCTGTTTTCGTGCTTTTGAATGCGAAAAACACGTTTTCTGGTGTTTTCAACACTCCACAGTGCGTTTGATATGCGGAAACTGCGATATCTTCGGTATCGTTGTTGTTTCCAGCTGAGATATGCACTTTCAGTGATAATCTTAACGATTCTGCTGTTACAAGTGTGCAGAATCACCGAAATCGCTGTATTCGTGCTTTTGAATGCGAAAAACACGTTTTCTGGTGTTTTCAGCACTCCACAGTGCGTTTCATATGCGGAAACTGCGATATCTTCGGTATCGTTGTTGTTTCCAGCTGAGACATGCATTTTCAGTGATAATCTTCATGATTCTGCTGTTACAAGTGTGCAGAATCACCGAAATCGCTGTTTTCGTGCTTTTGAATGCGAAAAACACGTTTTCTGGTGTTTTCAGCACTCCACAGTGCGTTTGATATGCGGAAACTACGATATCTTCGGTATCGTTGTTGTTTCCAGCTGAGATATGCATTTTCAGTGATAATCTTCATGATTCTGCTGTTACAAGTGTGCAGGATCACCGAAATCGCTGTTTTCGTGCTTTTGAATGCGAAAAACACGTTTTCTGGTGTTTTCAACACTCCACAGTGCGTTTGATATGCGGAAACTGCGATATCTTCGGTATCGTTGTTGTTTCCAGCTGAGATATGCACTTTCAGTGATAATCTTAACGATTCTGCTGTTACAAGTGTGCAGAATCACCGAAATCGCTGTATTCGTGCTTTTGAATGCGAAAAACACGTTTTCTGGTGTTTTCAGCACTCCACAGTGCGTTTGATATGCGGAAACTGCGATATCTTCGGTATCGTTGTTGTTTCCAGCTGAGATATGCACTTTCAGTGATAATCTTCACGATTCTGCTGTTACAAGTGTGCAGAATCACCGAAATCGCTGTATTCGTGCTTTTGAATGCGAAAAACACGTTTTCTGGTGTTTTCAGCACTCCACAGTGCGTTTGATATGCGGAAACTGCGATATCTTCGGTATCGTTGTTGTTTCCAGCTGAGATATGCACTTTCAGTGATAATCTTCACGATTCTGCTGTTACAAGTGTGCAGAATCACCGAAATCGCTGTTTTCGTGCTTTTGAATGCGAAAAACACGTTTTCTGGTGTTTTCAGCACTCCACAGTGCGTTTGATATGCGCAAACTACGATATCTTCGGTATCGTTGTTGTTTCCAGCTGAGACATGCATTTTCAGTGATAATCTTCATGATTCTGCTGTTACAAGTGTGCAGAATCACCGAAATCGCTGTTTTCGCGCTATTCAATGCGAAACACACTTTTTCTGGTGTTTTCAGCACTCCACAGTGCGTTTGATATGCGGCAACTACAATATCTTCGGTATCGTTGTTGTTTCCAGCTGAGATATGCACTTTCAGTGATAATCTTCACGATTCTGCTGTTACAAGTGTGCAGAATCACCGAAATCGCTGTTTTCGTGCTTTTGAATGCGAAAAACACGTTTTCTGGTGTTTTCAGCACTCCACAGTGCGTTTGATATGCGGAAACTACGATATCTTCGGTATCGTTGTTGTTTCCAGCTGAGATATGCATTTTCAGTGATAATCTTCATGATTCTGCTGTTACAAGTGTGCAGGATCACCGAAATCGCTGTTTTCGTGCTTTTGAATGCGAAAAACACGTTTTCTGGTGTTTTCAACACTCCACAGTGCGTTTGATATGCGGAAACTGCGATATCTTCGGTATCGTTGTTGTTTCCAGCTGAGATATGCACTTTCAGTGATAATCTTAACGATTCTGCTGTTACAAGTGTGCAGAATCACCGAAATCGCTGTATTCGTGCTTTTGAATGCGAAAAACACGTTTTCTGGTGTTTTCAGCACTCCACAGTGCGTTTGATATGCGGAAACTGCGATATCTTCGGTATCGTTGTTGTTTCCAGCTGAGATATGCACTTTCAGTGATAATCTTCACGATTCTGCTGTTACAAGTGTGCAGAATCACCGAAATCGCTGTATTCGTGCTTTTGAATGCGAAAAACACGTTTTCTGGTGTTTTCAGCACTCCACAGTGCGTTTGATATGCGGAAACTGCGATATCTTCGGTATCGTTGTTGTTTCCAGCTGAGATATGCACTTTCAGTGATAATCTTCACGATTCTGCTGTTACAAGTGTGCAGAATCACCGAAATCGCTGTTTTCGTGCTTTTGAATGCGAAAAACACGTTTTCTGGTGTTTTCAGCACTCCACAGTGCGTTTGATATGCGCAAACTACGATATCTTCGGTATCGTTGTTGTTTCCAGCTGAGACATGCATTTTCAGTGATAATCTTCATGATTCTGCTGTTACAAGTGTGCAGAATCACCGAAATCGCTGTTTTCGCGCTATTCAATGCGAAACACACTTTTTCTGGTGTTTTCAGCACTCCACAGTGCGTTTGATATGCGGCAACTACGATATCTTCGGTATCGTTGTTGTTTCCAGCTGAGACATGCATTTTCAGTGATAATCTTCATGATTCTGCTGTTACAAGTGTGCAGAATCACAGAAATCGCTGTTTTCGTGCTTTTGAAAGCGAAAAACACGTTTTCTGGTGTTTTCAACACTCCACAGTGCGTTTGATATGCGGAAACTGCGATATCTTCGGTATCGTTATTGTTTCCAGCTGAGATATGCACTTTCAGTGATAATCTTCACGATTCTGCTGTTACAAGTGTGCAGAATCACCGAAATCGCTGTTTTCGTGCTTTTGAATGCGAAAAACACGTTTTCTGGTGTTTTCAGCACTCCACAGTGCGTTTGATATGCGGAAACTACGATATCTTCGGTATCGTTGTTGTTTCCAGCTGAGATATGCACTTTCAGTGATAATCTTCACGATTCTGCTGTTACAAGTGTGCAGAATCACCGAAATCGCTGTTTTCGTGCTTTTGAATGCGAAAAACACGTTTTCTGGTGTTTTCAGCACTCCACAGTGCGTTTGATATGCGGAAACTACGATATCTTCGGTATCGTTGTTGTTTCCAGCTGAGATATGCACTTTCAGTGATAATCTTCATGATTCTGCTGTTACAAGTGTGCAGAATCACCGAAATCGCTGTTTTCGTGCTTTTGTATGCGAAAAACACGTTTTCTGGTGTTTTCAGCACTCCACAGTGCGTTTGATATGCGGAAACTACGATATCTTCGGTATCGTTGTTGTTTCCAGCTGAGACATGCATTTTCAGTGATAATCTTCATGATTCTGCTGTTACAAGTGTGCAGAATCACCGAAATCGCTGTTTTCGTGCTGTTGAATGCGAAAAACACGTTTTCTGGTTTTTTCAGCACTCCACAGTGCGTTTGATATGCGGAAACTGCCATATCTTCGGTATCGTTGTTGTTTCCTGCTGAGATATGCACTTTCAGTGATAATCTTCACGATTCTGCTGTTACAAGTGTGCAGAATCACCGAAATCGCTGTTTTCGTGCTTTTGAATGCGAAAAACACGTTTTCTGGTGTTTTCAGCACTCCACAGTGCGTTTGATATGCGGAAACTACGATATCTTCGGTATCGTTGTTGTTTCCAGCTGAGATATGCACTTTCAGTGATAATCTTCACGATTCTGCTGTTACAAGGGTGCAGAATCACCGAAATCGCTGTTTTCGTGCTTTTGAATGCGAAAAACACGTTTTCTGGTGTTTTCAGCACTCCACAGTGCGTTTGATATGCGGAAACTACGATATCTTCGGTATCGTTGTTGTTTCCAGCTGAGATATGCATCTTCAGTGATAATCTTCATGATTCTGCTGTTACAAGTGTGCAGAATCACCGAAATCGCTGTTTTCGTGCTTTTGAATGCGAAAAACACGTTTTCTGGTGTTTTCAGCACTCCACAGTGCGTTTGATATGCGGAAACTACGATATCTTCGGTATCGTTGTTGTTTCCCGCTGAGACATGCATTTTCAGTGATAATCTTCATGATTCTGCTGTTACAAGTGTGCAGAATCACCGAAATCGCTGTTTTCGTGCTATTGAATGCGAAAAACACGTTTTCTGGTGTTTTCAGCACTCCACAGAGCGTTTGATATGCGGTAACTGCCATATCTTCGGTATCGTTGTTGTTTCCAGCTGAGATATGCACTTTCAGTGATAATCTTCACGATTCTGCTGTTACAAGTGTGCAGAATCACCGAAATCGCTGTTTTCGTGCTTTTGAATGCGAAAAACACGTTTTCTGGTGTTTTCAGCACTCCACAGTGCGTTTGATATGCGGAAACTACGATATCTTCGGTATCGTTGTTGTTTCCAGCTGAGATATGCACTTTCAGTGATAATTTTCACGATTCTGCTGTTACAAGTGTGCAGAATCACCGAAATCGCTGTTTTCGTGCTTTTGAATGCGAAAAACACGTTTTCTGGTGTTTGAAGCACTCCACAGTGCGTTTGATATGCGGAAACTACGATATCTTCGGTATCGTTGTTGTTTCCAGCTGAGATATGCACTTTCAGTGATAATCTTCACGATTCTGCTGTTACAAGTGTGCAGAATCACCGAAATCGCTGTTTTCGTGCTTTTGATTGCGAAAAACACGTTTTCTGGTGTTTTCAGCACTCCACAGTGCGTTTGATATGCGGAAACTACGATATCTTCGGTATCGTTGTTGTTTCCAGCTGAGATATGCACTTTCAGTGATAATCTTCATGATTCTGCTGTTACAAGTGTGCAGAATCACCGAAATCGCTGTTTTCGTGCTATTGAATGCGAAAAACACGTTTTCTGGTGTTTTCAGCACTCCACAGAGCGTTTGATATGCGGTAACTGCCATATCTTCGGTATCGTTGTTGTTTCCAGCTGAGATATGCACTTTCAGTGATAATCTTCACGATTCTGCTGTTACAAGTGTGCAGAATCACCGAAATCGCTGTTTTCGTGCTTTTGAATGCGAAAAACACGTTTTCTGGTGTTTTCAGCACTCCACAGTGCGTTTGATATGCGGAAACTACGATATCTTCGGTATCGTTGTTGTTTCCAGCTGAGATATGCACTTTCAGTGATAATCTTCACGATTCTGCTGTTACAAGTGTGCAGAATCACCGAAATCGCTGTTTTCGTGCTTTTGAATGCGGAAAACACGTTTTCTGGTGTTTTCAGCACTCCACAGTGCGTTTGATATGCGGAAACTACGATATCTTCGGTATCGTTGTTGTTTCCAGCTGAGATATGCACTTTCAGTGATAATCTTCACGATTCTGCTGTTACAAGTGTGCAGAATCACCGAAATCGCTGTTTTCGTGATTTTGATTGCGAAAAACACGTTTTCTGGTGTTTTCAGCACTCCACAGTGCGTTTGATATGCGGAAACTACGATATCTTCGGTATCGTTGTTGTTTCCAGCTGAGATATGCACTTTCAGTGATAATCTTCACGATTCTGCTGTTACAAGTGTGCAGAATCACCGAAATCGCTGTTTTCGTGCTTTTGAATGCGAAAAACACGTTTTCTGGTGTTTTCAGCACTCCACAGTGCGTTTGATATGCGGAAACTAAGATATCTTCGGTATCGTTGTTGTTTCCAGCTGAGATATGCACTTTCAGTGATAATCTTCACGATTCTGCTGTTACAAGTGTGCAGAATCACCGAAATCGCTGTTCTCGCGCTATTCAATGCGAAAAACACGTTTTCTGGTGTTTTCAGCACTCCACAGTGCGTTTGATATGCGAAAACAGCCATATCTTCGGTATCGTTGTTGTTTCCAGCTGAGATATGCATTATCAGTGATAATCTTCATGATTCTGCTGTTACAAGTGTGCAGAATCACCGAAATCGCTGTTTTCGCGCTATTCAATGCGAAAAACACGTTTTCTGGTGTTTTCAGCACTCCACAGTGCGTTTGATATGCGGAAACAGCTATATCTTCGGTATCGTTGTTGTTTCCAGCTGAGATATGCACTTTCAGTGATAATCTTCACGATTCTGCTGTTACAAGTGTGCAGAATCACCGAAATCGCTGATTTCGTGCTATTGAATGCGAAAAACACGTTTTGTGGTGTTTTCAGCACTCCACAGTGCGTTTGATATGCGTAAACTACGATATCTTCGGTATCGTTGTTGTTTCCAGCTGAGACATGCATTTTCAGTGATAATCTTCATGATTCTGCTGTTACAAGTGTGCAGAATCACCGAAATCGCTGTTTTCGTGCTATTGAATGCGAAAAACACGTTTTCTGGTGTTTTCAGCACTCCACAGTGCGTTTGATATGCGGAAACTGCGATATCTTCGGTATCGTTGTTGTTTCCAGCTGAGATATGCACTTTCAGTGACAATCTTCACGATTCAGCTGTTACAAGTGTGCGGAATCACCGAAATCGCTGTTTTCGTGCTTTTGAATGCGAAAAACACGTTTTCTGGTGTTTTCAACACTCCGCAGTGCGTTTCATATGCGGAAACTGCCATATCTTCGGTATCGTTGTTGTTTCAAGCTGAGATATGCATCTTCAGTGATAATCTTCATGATTCTGCTGTTACAAGTGTGCAGAATCACCGAAATCGCTGTTTTCGTGCTTTTGAATGCGAAAAACACGTTTTCTGGTGTTTTCAGCACTCCACAGTGCGTTTGATATGCGGAAACTACGATATCTTCGGTATCGTTGTTGTTTCCAGCTGAGATATGCATCTTCAGTGATAATCTTCATGATTCTGCTGTTACAAGTGTGCAGAATCACCGAAATCGCTGTTTTCGTGCTATTGAATGCGAAAAACACGTTTTCTGGTGTTTTCAGCACTCCACAGAGCGTTTGATATGCGGTAACTGCCATATCTTCGGTATCGTTGTTGTTTCCAGCTGAGATATGCACTTTCAGTGATAATCTTCACGATTCTGCTGTTACAAGTGTGCAGAATCACCGAAATCGCTGTTTTCGTGCTTTTGAATGCGAAAAACACGTTTTCTGGTGTTTTCAGCACTCCACAGTGCGTTTGATATGCGGAAACTACGATATCTTCGGTATCGTTGTTGTTTCCAGCTGAGATATGCACTTTCAGTGATAATTTTCACGATTCTGCTGTTACAAGTGTGCAGAATCACCGAAATCGCTGTTTTCGTGCTTTTGAATGCGAAAAACACGTTTTCTGGTGTTTGAAGCACTCCACAGTGCGTTTGATATGCGGAAACTACGATATCTTCGGTATCGTTGTTGTTTCCAGCTGAGATATGCACTTTCAGTGATAATCTTCACGATTCTGCTGTTACAAGTGTGCAGAATCACCGAAATCGCTGTTTTCGTGCTTTTGATTGCGAAAAACACGTTTTCTGGTGTTTTCAGCACTCCACAGTGCGTTTGATATGCGGAAACTACGATATCTTCGGTATCGTTGTTGTTTCCAGCTGAGATATGCACTTTCAGTGATAATCTTCATGATTCTGCTGTTACAAGTGTGCAGAATCACCGAAATCGCTGTTTTCGTGCTATTGAATGCGAAAAACACGTTTTCTGGTGTTTTCAGCACTCCACAGAGCGTTTGATATGCGGTAACTGCCATATCTTCGGTATCGTTGTTGTTTCCAGCTGAGATATGCACTTTCAGTGATAATCTTCACGATTCTGCTGTTACAAGTGTGCAGAATCACCGAAATCGCTGTTTTCGTGCTTTTGAATGCGAAAAACACGTTTTCTGGTGTTTTCAGCACTCCACAGTGCGTTTGATATGCGGAAACTACGATATCTTCGGTATCGTTGTTGTTTCCAGCTGAGATATGCACTTTCAGTGATAATCTTCACGATTCTGCTGTTACAAGTGTGCAGAATCACCGAAATCGCTGTTTTCGTGCTTTTGAATGCGGAAAACACGTTTTCTGGTGTTTTCAGCACTCCACAGTGCGTTTGATATGCGGAAACTACGATATCTTCGGTATCGTTGTTGTTTCCAGCTGAGATATGCACTTTCAGTGATAATCTTCACGATTCTGCTGTTACAAGTGTGCAGAATCACCGAAATCGCTGTTTTCGTGATTTTGATTGCGAAAAACACGTTTTCTGGTGTTTTCAGCACTCCACAGTGCGTTTGATATGCGGAAACTACGATATCTTCGGTATCGTTGTTGTTTCCAGCTGAGATATGCACTTTCAGTGATAATCTTCACGATTCTGCTGTTACAAGTGTGCAGAATCACCGAAATCGCTGTTTTCGTGCTTTTGAATGCGAAAAACACGTTTTCTGGTGTTTTCAGCACTCCACAGTGCGTTTGATATGCGGAAACTAAGATATCTTCGGTATCGTTGTTGTTTCCAGCTGAGATATGCACTTTCAGTGATAATCTTCACGATTCTGCTGTTACAAGTGTGCAGAATCACCGAAATCGCTGTTCTCGCGCTATTCAATGCGAAAAACACGTTTTCTGGTGTTTTCAGCACTCCACAGTGCGTTTGATATGCGAAAACAGCCATATCTTCGGTATCGTTGTTGTTTCCAGCTGAGATATGCATTATCAGTGATAATCTTCATGATTCTGCTGTTACAAGTGTGCAGAATCACCGAAATCGCTGTTTTCGCGCTATTCAATGCGAAAAACACGTTTTCTGGTGTTTTCAGCACTCCACAGTGCGTTTGATATGCGGAAACAGCTATATCTTCGGTATCGTTGTTGTTTCCAGCTGAGATATGCACTTTCAGTGATAATCTTCACGATTCTGCTGTTACAAGTGTGCAGAATCACCGAAATCGCTGATTTCGTGCTATTGAATGCGAAAAACACGTTTTGTGGTGTTTTCAGCACTCCACAGTGCGTTTGATATGCGTAAACTACGATATCTTCGGTATCGTTGTTGTTTCCAGCTGAGACATGCATTTTCAGTGATAATCTTCATGATTCTGCTGTTACAAGTGTGCAGAATCACCGAAATCGCTGTTTTCGTGCTATTGAATGCGAAAAACACGTTTTCTGGTGTTTTCAGCACTCCACAGTGCGTTTGATATGCGGAAACTGCGATATCTTCGGTATCGTTGTTGTTTCCAGCTGAGATATGCACTTTCAGTGACAATCTTCACGATTCAGCTGTTACAAGTGTGCGGAATCACCGAAATCGCTGTTTTCGTGCTTTTGAATGCGAAAAACACGTTTTCTGGTGTTTTCAACACTCCGCAGTGCGTTTCATATGCGGAAACTGCCATATCTTCGGTATCGTTGTTGTTTCAAGCTGAGATATGCATCTTCAGTGATAATCTTCATGATTCTGCTGTTACAAGTGTGCAGAATCACCGAAATCGCTGTTCTCGTGCTATTCAATGCGAAAAACACGTTTTCTGGTGTTTTCAGCACTCCACAGTGCGTTTGATATGCGGAAACTGCCATATCTTCGGTATCGTTGTTGTTTCCAGCTGAGATATGCACTTTCAGTGATAATCTTCACGATTCTGCTGTTACAAGTGTGCAGAATCACCGAAATCGCTGTTTTCGTGCTTTTGAATGCGAAAAACACGTTTTCTGGTGTTTTCAGCACTCCACAGTGCGTTTGATATGCGGAAACTACGATATCTTCGGTATCGTTGTTGTTTCCAGCTGAGATATGCATCTTCAGTGATAATCTTCATGATTCTGCTGTTACAAGTGTGCAGAATCACCGAAATCGCTGTTTTCGTGCTTTTGAATGCGAAAAACACGTTTTCTGGGGTTTTCAGCACTCCACAGTGCGTTTGATATGCGGAAACTGCGATATCTTCGGTATCGTTGTTGTTTCCAGCTGAGATATGCACTTTCAGTGATTATCTTCACGATTCTGCTGTTACAAGTGTGCAGAATCACCGAAATCGCTGTTTTCGTGCTTTTGAATGCGAAAAACACGTTTTCTGGTGTTTTCAGCACTCCACAGTGCGTTTGATATGCGGAAACTACGATATCTTCGGTATCGTTGTTGTTTCCAGCTGAGATATGCACTTTCAGTGATAATCTTCACGATTCTGCTGTTACAAGTGTGCAGAATCACCGAAATCGCTGTTTTCGTGCTTTTGAATGCGAAAAACACGTGTTCTGGTGTTTTCAGCACTCCACAGTGCGTTTGATATGCGGAAACTACGATATCTTCGGTATCGTTGTTGTTTCCAGCTGAGACATGCATTTTCAGTGATAATCTTCACGATTCTGCTGTTACAAGTGTGCAGAATCACCGAAATCGCTGTTTTCGTGCTTTTGAATGCGAAAAACACGTTTTCTGGTGTTTTCAGCACTCCACAGTGCGTTTGATATGCGGAAACTACGATATCTTCGGTATCGTTGTTGTTTCCAGCTGAGATATGCACTTTCAGTGATAATCTTCACGATTCTGCTGTTACAAGTGTGCAGAATCACCGAAATCGCTGTTTTCGTGCTTTTGAATGCGAAAAACACGTTTTCTGGTGTTTTCAGCACTCCACAGTGCGTTTGATATGCGGAAACTGCGATATCTTCGGTGTCGTTGTTGTTTCCAGCTGAGATATGCACTTTCAGTGATAATCTTCACGATTCTGCTGTTACAAGTGTGCAGAATCACCGAAATCGCTGTTTTCGTGCTTTTGAATGCGAAAAACACGTTTTCTGGTGTTTTCAACACTCCACAGTGCGTTTGATATGCGGAAACTGCCATATCTTCGGTATCGTTGTTGTTTCTAGCTGAGATATGCATCTTCAGTGATAATCTTCATGATTCTGCTGTTACAAGTGTGCAGAATCACCGAAATCGCTGTTTTCGTGCTTTTGAATGCGAAAAACACGTGTTCTGGTGTTTTCAGCACTCCACAGTGCGTTTGATATGCGGAAACTACGATATCTTCGGTATCGTTGTTGTTTCCAGCTGAGACATGCATTTTCAGTGATAATCTTCACGATTCTGCTGTTACAAGTGTGCAGAATCACCGAAATCGCTGTTTTCGTGCTTTTGAATGCGAAAAACACGTTTTCTGGTGTTTTCAGCACTCCACAGTGCGTTTGATATGCGGAAACTACCATATCTTCGGTATCGTTGTTGTTTCCAGCTGAGATATGCATCTTCAGTGATAATCTTCATGATTCTGCTGTTACAAGTGTGCAGAATCACCGAAATCGCTGTTTTCGTGCTTTTGAATGCGAAAAACACGTTTTCTGGTGTTTTCAGCACTCCACAGTGCGTTTGATATGCGGAAACTACGATATCTTCGGTATCGTTGTTGTTTCCAGCTGAAATATGCATCTTCAGTGATAATCTTCACGATTCTGCTGTTACAAGTGTGCAGAATCACCGAAATCGCTGTTTTCGTGCTTTTGAATGCGAGAAACACGTGTTCTGGTGTTTTCAGCACTCCACAGTGCGTTTGATATGCGGAAGCTACGATATCTTCGGTATCGTTGTTGTTTCCAGCTGAGACATGCATTTTCAGTGATAATCTTCACGATTCTGCTGTTACAAGTGTGCAGAATCACCGAAATCGCTGTTTTCGTGCTTTTGAATGCGAAAAACACGTTTTCTGGTGTTTTCAGCACTCCACAGTGCGTTTGATATGCGGAAACTACGATATCTTCGGTATCGTTGTTGTTTCCAGCTGAGATATGCACTTTCAGTGATAATCTTCACGATTCTGCTGTTACAAGTGTGCAGAATCACCGAAATCGCTGTTTTCGTGCTTTTGAATGCGAAAAACACGTTTTCTGGTGTTTTCAGCACTCCACAGTGCGTTTGATATGCGGAAACTGCGATATCTTCGGTATCGTTGTTGTTTCCAGCTGAGATATGCACTTTCAGTGATAATCTTCACGATTCTGCTGTTACAAGTGTGCAGAATCACCGAAATCGCTGTTATCGTGCTTTTGAATGCGAAAACACGTTTTCTGGTGTTTTCAGCACTCCACAGTGCGTTTGATATGCGGAAACTGCGATATCTTCGGTATCGTTGTTGTTTCCAGCTGAGATATGCACTTTCAGTGATAATCTTCACGATTCTGCTGTTACAAGTGTGCAGAATCACCGAAATCGCTGTTTTCGTGCTTTTGAATGCGAAAAACACGTTTTCTGGTGTTTTCAACACTCCACAGTGCGTTTGATATGCGGAAACTGCCATATCTTCGGTATCGTTGTTGTTTCTAGCTGAGATATGAATTAGCAGTGATAATCTTCATGATTCTGCTGTTACAAGTGTGCAGAATCACCGAAATCGCTGTTTTCGTGCTTTTGAATGCGAAAAACACGTGTTCTGGTGTTTTCAGCACTCCACAGTGCGTTTGATATGCGGAAACTACGATATCTTCGGTATCGTTGTTGTTTCCAGCTGAGACATGCATTTTCAGTGATAATCTTCACGATTCTGCTGTTACAAGTGTGCAGAATCACCGAAATCGCTGTTTTCGTGCTTTTGAATGCGAAAAACACGTTTTCTGGTGTTTTCAGCACTCCACAGTGCGTTTGACATGCGGAAACTACGATATCTTCGGTATCGTTGTTGTTTCCAGCTGAGATATGCATCTTCAGTGATAATCTTCATGATTCTGCTGTTACAAGTGTGCAGAATCACCGAAATCGCTGTTTTCGTGCTTTTGAATGCGAAAAACACGTTTTCTGGTGTTTTCAGCACTCCACAGTGCTTTTGATATGCGGAAACTACGATATCTTCGGTATCGTTGTTGTTTCCAGCTGAGACATGCATTTTCAGTGATAATCTTCATGATTCTGCTGTTACAAGTGTGCAGAATCACCGAAATCGCTGTTTTCGTGCTTTTGAATGCGAAAAACACGTGTTCTGGTGTTTTCAGCACTCCACAGTGCGTTTGATATGCGGAAACTACGATATCTTCGGTATCGTTGTTGTTTCCAGCTGAGACATGCACTTTCAGTGATAATCTTCACGATTCTGCTGTTACAAGTGTGCAGAATCACCGAAATCGCTGTTTTCGTGCTTTTGAATGCGAAAAACACGTTTTCTGGTGTTTTCAGCACTCCACAGTGCGTTTGATATGCGGAAACTACGATATCTTCGGTATCGTTGTTGTTTCCAGCTGAGATATGCACTTTCAGTGATAATCTTCACGATTCTGCTGTTACAAGTGTGCAGAATCACCGAAATCGCTGTTTTCGTGCTTTTGAATGCGAAAAACACGTTTTCTGGTGTTTTCAGCACTCCACAGTGCGTTTGATATGCGGAAACTACGATATCTTCGGTATCGTTGTTGTTTCCAGCTGAGATATGCACTTTCAGTGATAATCTTCACGATTCTGCTGTTACAAGTGTGCAGAATCACCGAAATCGCTGTTTTCGTGCTTTTGAATGCGAAAAACACGTTTTCTGGTGTTTTCAGCACTCCACAGTGCGTTTGATATGCGGAAACTACGATATCTTCGGTATCGTTGTTGTTTCCAGCTGAGATATGCATCTTCAGTGATAATCTTCATGATTCTGCTGTTACAAGTGTGCAGAATCACCGAAATCGCTGTTTTCGTGCTTTTGAATGCGAAAAACACGTTTTCTGGTGTTTTCAGCACTCCACAGTGCGTTTGATATGCGGAAACTACGATATCTTCGGTATCGTTGTTGTTTCCAGCTGAGATATGCACTTTCAGTGATAATCTTCACGATTCTGCTGTTACAAGTGTGCAGAATCACCGAAATCGCTGTTTTCGTGCTTTTGAATGCGAAAAACACGTTTTCTGGTGTTTTCAGCACTCCACAGTGCGTTTGATATGCGGAAACTACGATATCTTCGGTATCGTTGTTGTTTCCAGCTGAGATATGCACTTTCAGTGATAATCTTCACGATTCTGCTGTTACAAGTGTGCAGAATCACCGAAATCGCTGTTTTCGTGCTTTTGAATGCGAAAAACACGTTTTCTGGTGTTTGAAGCACTCCACAGTGCGTTTGATATGCGGAAACTACGATATCTTCGGTATCGTTGTTGTTTCCAGCTGAGATATGCACTTTCAGTGATAATCTTCACGATTCTGCTGTTACAAGTGTGCAGAATCACCGAAATCGCTGTTTTCGTGCTTTTGATTGCGAAAAACACGTTTTCTGGTGTTTTCAGCAGTCCACAGTGCGTTTGATATGCGGAAACTACGATATCTTCGGTATCGTTGTTGTTTCCAGCTGAGATATGCACTTTCAGTGATAATCTTCATGATTCTGCTGTTACAAGTGTGCAGAATCACCGAAATCGCTGTTTTCGTGCTATTGAATGCGAAAAACACGTTTTCTGGTGTTTTCAGCACTCCACAGAGCGTTTGATATGCGGTAACTGCCATATCTTCGGTATCGTTGTTGTTTCCAGCTGAGATATGCACTTTCAGTGATAATCTTCACGATTCTGCTGTTACAAGTGTGCAGAATCACCGAAATCGCTGTTTTCGTGCTTTTGAATGCGAAAAACACGTTTTCTGGTGTTTTCAGCACTCCACAGTGCGTTTGATATGCGGAAACTACGATATCTTCGGTATCGTTGTTGTTTCCAGCTGAGATATGCACTTTCAGTGATAATCTTCACGATTCTGCTGTTACAAGTGTGCAGAATCACCGAAATCGCTGTTTTCGTGCTTTTGAATGCGGAAAACACGTTTTCTGGTGTTTTCAGCACTCCACAGTGCGTTTGATATGCGGAAACTACGATATCTTCGGTATCGTTGTTGTTTCCAGCTGAGATATGCACTTTCAGTGATAATCTTCACGATTCTGCTGTTACAAGTGTGCAGAATCACCGAAATCGCTGTTTTCGTGATTTTGATTGCGAAAAACACGTTTTCTGGTGTTTTCAGCACTCCACAGTGCGTTTGATATGCGGAAACTACGATATCTTCGGTATCGTTGTTGTTTCCAGCTGAGATATGCACTTTCAGTGATAATCTTCACGATTCTGCTGTTACAAGTGTGCAGAATCACCGAAATCGCTGTTTTCGTGCTTTTGAATGCGAAAAACACGTTTTCTGGTGTTTTCAGCACTCCACAGTGCGTTTGATATGCGGAAACTAAGATATCTTCGGTATCGTTGTTGTTTCCAGCTGAGATATGCACTTTCAGTGATAATCTTCACGATTCTGCTGTTACAAGTGTGCAGAATCACCGAAATCGCTGTTCTCGCGCTATTCAATGCGAAAAACACGTTTTCTGGTGTTTTCAGCACTCCACAGTGCGTTTGATATGCGAAAACAGCCATATCTTCGGTATCGTTGTTGTTTCCAGCTGAGATATGCATTATCAGTGATAATCTTCATGATTCTGCTGTTACAAGTGTGCAGAATCACCGAAATCGCTGTTTTCGCGCTATTCAATGCGAAAAACACGTTTTCTGGTGTTTTCTGCACTCCACAGTGCGTTTGATATGCGGAAACAGCTATATCTTCGGTATCGTTGTTGTTTCCAGCTGAGATATGCACTTTCAGTGATAATCTTCACGATTCTGCTGTTACAAGTGTGCAGAATCACCGAAATCGCTGATTTCGTGCTATTGAATGCGAAAAACACGTTTTGTGGTGTTTTCAGCACTCCACAGTGCGTTTGATATGCGTAAACTACGATATCTTCGGTATCGTTGTTGTTTCCAGCTGAGACATGCATTTTCAGTGATAATCTTCATGATTCTGCTGTTACAAGTGTGCAGAATCACCGAAATCGCTGTTTTCGTGCTATTGAATGCGAAAAACACGTTTTCTGGTGTTTTCAGCACTCCACAGTGCGTTTGATATGCGGAAACTGCGATATCTTCGGTATCGTTGTTGTTTCCAGCTGAGATATGCACTTTCAGTGACAATCTTCACGATTCAGCTGTTACAAGTGTGCAGAATCACCGAAATCGCTGTTTTCGTGCTTTTGAATGCGAAAAACACGTTTTCTGGTGTTTTCAACACTCCGCAGTGCGTTTCATATGCGGAAACTGCCATATCTTCGGTATCGTTGTTGTTTCAAGCTGAGATATGCATCTTCAGTGATAATCTTCATGATTCTGCTGTTACAAGTGTGCAGAATCACCGAAATCGCTGTTCTCGTGCTATTCAATGCGAAAAACACGTTTTCTGGTGTTTTCAGCACTCCACAGTGCGTTTGATATGCGGAAACTGCCATATCTTCGGTATCGTTGTTGTTTCCAGCTGAGATATGCACTTTCAGTGATAATCTTCACGATTCTGCTGTTACAAGTGTGCAGAATCACCGAAATCGCTGTTTTCGTGCTTTTGAATGCGAAAAACACGTGTTCTGGTGTTTTCAGCACTCCACAGTGCGTTTGATATGCGGAAACTACGATATCTTCGGTATCGTTGTTGTTTCCAGCTGAGACATGCATTTTCAGTGATAATCTTCACGATTCTGCTGTTACAAGTGTGCAGAATCACCGAAATCGCTGTTTTCGTGCTTTTGAATGCGAAAAACACGTTTTCTGGTGTTTTCAGCACTCCACAGTGCGTTTGATATGCGGAAACTACGATATCTTCGGTATCGTTGTTGTTTCCAGCTGAGATATGCACTTTCAGTGATAATCTTCACGATTCTGCTGTTACAAGTGTGCAGAATCACCGAAATCGCTGTTTTCGTGCTTTTGAATGCGAAAAACACGTTTTCTGGTGTTTTCAGCACTCCACAGTGCGTTTGATATGCGGAAACTGCGATATCTTCGGTGTCGTTGTTGTTTCCAGCTGAGATATGCACTTTCAGTGATAATCTTCACGATTCTTCTGTTACAAGTGTGCAGAATCACCGAAATCGCTGTTTTCGTGCTTTTGAATGCGAAAAACACGTTTTCTGGTGTTTTCAACACTCCACAGTGCGTTTGATATGCGGAAACTGCCATATCTTCGGTATCGTTGTTGTTTCTAGCTGAGATATGCATCTTCAGTGATAATCTTCATGATTCTGCTGTTACAAGTGTGCAGAATCACCGAAATCGCTGTTTTCGTGCTTTTGAATGCGAAAAACACGTGTTCTGGTGTTTTCAGCACTCCACAGTGCGTTTGATATGCGGAAACTACGATATCTTCGGTATCGTTGTTGTTTCCAGCTGAGACATGCATTTTCAGTGATAATCTTCACGATTCTGCTGTTACAAGTGTGCAGAATCACCGAAATCGCTGTTTTCGTGCTTTTGAATGCGAAAAACACGTTTTCTGGTGTTTTCAGCACTCCACAGTGCGTTTGATATGCGGAAACTACGATATCTTCGGTATCGTTGTTGTTTCCAGCTGAGATATGCATCTTCAGTGATAATCTTCATGATTCTGCTGTTACAAGTGTGCAGAATCACCGAAATCGCTGTTTTCGTGCTTTTGAATGCGAAAAACACGTTTTCTGGTGTTTTCAGCACTCCACAGTGCGTTTGATATGCGGAAACTACGATATCTTCGGTATCGTTGTTGTTTCCAGCTGAGATATGCATCTTCAGTGATAATCTTCATGATTCTGCTGTTACAAGTGTGCAGAATCAGCGAAATCGCTGTTTTCGTGCTTTTGAATGCGAAAAACACGTTTTCTGGGGTTTTCAGCACTCCACAGTGCGTTTGATATGCGGAAACTGCGATATCTTCGGTATCGTTGTTGTTTCCAGCTGAGATATGCACTTTCAGTGATTATCTTCACGATTCTGCTGTTACAAGTGTGCAGAATCACCGAAATCGCTGTTTTCGTGCTTTTGAATGCGAAAAACACGTTTTCTGGTGTTTTCAGCACTCCACAGTGCGTTTGATATGCGGAAACTACGATATCTTCGGTATCGTTGTTGTTTCCAGCTGAGATATGCACTTTCAGTGATAATCTTCACGATTCTGCTGTTACAAGTGTGCAGAATCACCGAAATCGCTGTTTTCGTGCTTTTGAATGCGAGAAACACGTGTTCTGGTGTTTTCAGCACTCCACAGTGCGTTTGATATGCGGAAACTACGATATCTTCGGTATCGTTGTTGTTTCCAGCTGAGACATGCATTTTCAGTGATAATCTTCACGATTCTGCTGTTACAAGTGTGCAGAATCACCGAAATCGCTGTTTTCGTGCTTTTGAATGCGAAAAACACGTTTTCTGGTGTTTTCAGCACTCCACAGTGCGTTTGATATGCGGAAACTACGATATCTTCGGTATCGTTGTTGTTTCCAGCTGAGATATGCACTTTCAGTGATAATCTTCACGATTCTGCTGTTACAAGTGTGCAGAATCACCGAAATCGCTGTTTTCGTGCTTTTGAATGCGAAAAACACGTTTTCTGGTGTTTTCAGCACTCCACAGTGCGTTTGATATGCGGAAACTGCGATATCTTCGGTATCGTTGTTGTTTCCAGCTGAGATATGCACTTTCAGTGATAATCTTCACGATTCTGCTGTTACAAGTGTGCAGAATCACCGAAATCGCTGTTTTCGTGCTTTTGAATGCGAAAAACACGTTTTCTGGTGTTTTCAACACTCCACAGTGCGTTTGATATGCGGAAACTGCCATATCTTCGGTATTGTTGTTGTTTCTAGCTGAGATATGCATCTTCAGTGATAATCTTCATGATTCTGCTGTTACAAGTGTGCAGAATCACCGAAATCTCTGTTTTCGTGCTTTTGAATGCGAAAAACACGTGTTCTGGTGTTTTCAGCACTCCACAGTGCGTTTGATATGCGGAAACTACGATATCTTCGGTATCGTTGTTGTTTCCAGCTGAGACATGCATTTTCAGTGATAATCTTCACGATTCTGCTGTTACAAGTGTGCAGAATCACCGAAATCGCTGTTTTCGTGCTTTTGAATGCGAAAAACACGTTTTCTGGTGTTTTCAGCACTCCACAGTGCGTTTGATATGCGGAAACTACGATATCTTCGGTATCGTTGTTGTTTCCAGCTGAGATATGCATCTTCAGTGATAATCTTCATGATTCTGCTGTTACAAGTGTGCAGAATCACCGAAATCGCTGTTTTCGTGCTTTTGAATGCGAAAAACACGTTTTCTGGTGTTTTCAGCACTCCACAGTGTGTTTGATATGCGGAAACTACGATATCTTCGGTATCGTTGTTGTTTCCAGCTGAGATATGCATCTTCAGTGATAATCTTCATGATTCTGCTGTTACAAGTGTGCAGAATCACCGAAATCGCTGTTTTCGTGCTTTTGAATGCGAAAAACACGTTTTCTGGGGTTTTCAGCACTCCACAGTGCGTTTGATATGCGGAAACTGCGATATCTTCGGTATCGTTGTTGTTTCCAGCTGAGATATGCACTTTCAGTGATTATCTTCACGATTCTGCTGTTACAAGTGTGCAGAATCACCGAAATCGCTGTTTTCGTGCTTTTGAATGCGAAAAACACGTTTTCTGGTGTTTTCAGCACTCCACAGTGCGTTTGATATGCGGAAACTACGATATCTTCGGTATCGTTGTTGTTTCCAGCTGAGATATGCACTTTCAGTGATAATCTTCACGATTCTGCTGTTACAAGTGTGCAGAATCACCGAAATCGCTGTTTTCGTGCTTTTGAATGCGAAAAACACGTGTTCTGGTGTTTTCAGCACTCCACAGTGCGTTTGATATGCGGAAACTACGATATCTTCGGTATCGTTGTTGTTTCCAGCTGAGACATGCATTTTCAGTGATAATCTTCACGATTCTGCTGTTACAAGTGTGCAGAATCACCGAAATCGCTGTTTTCGTGCTTTTGAATGCGAAAAACACGTTTTCTGGTGTTTTCAGCACTCCACAGTGCGTTTGATATGCGGAAACTACGATATCTTCGGTATCGTTGTTGTTTCCAGCTGAGATATGCACTTTCAGTGATAATCTTCACGATTCTGCTGTTACAAGTGTGCAGAATCACCGAAATCGCTGTTATCGTGCTTTTGAATGCGAAAAACACGTTTTCTGGTGTTTTCAGCACTCCACAGTGCGTTTGATATGCGGAAACTGCGATATCTTCGGTATCGTTGTTGTTTCCAGCTGAGATATGCACTTTCAGTGATAATCTTCACGATTCTGCTGTTACAAGTGTGCAGAATCACCGAAATCGCTGTTTTCGTGCTTTTGAATGCGAAAAACACGTTTTCTGGTGTTTTCAACACTCCACAGTGCGTTTGATATGCGGAAACTGCCATATCTTCGGTATCGTTGTTGTTTCTAGCTGAGATATGAATTAGCAGTGATAATCTTCATGATTCTGCTGTTACAAGTGTGCAGAATCACCGAAATCGCTGTTTTCGTGCTTTTGAATGCGAAAAACACGTGTTCTGGTGTTTTCAGCACTCCACAGTGCGTTTGATATGCGGAAACTACGATATCTTCGGTATCGTTGTTGTTTCCAGCTGAGACATGCATTTTCAGTGATAATCTTCACGATTCTGCTGTTACAAGTGTGCAGAATCACCGAAATCGCTGTTTTCGTGCTTTTGAATGCGAAAAACACGTTTTCTGGTGTTTTCAGCACTCCACAGTGCGTTTGATATGCGGAAACTACGATATCTTCGGTATCGTTGTTGTTTCCAGCTGAGATATGCATCTTCAGTGATAATCTTCATGATTCTGCTGTTACAAGTGTGCAGAATCACCGAAATCGCTGTTTTCGTGCTTTTGAATGCGAAAAACACGTTTTCTGGTGTTTTCAGCACTCCACAGTGCGTTTGATATGCGGAAACTACGATATCTTCGGTATCGTTGTTGTTTCCAGCTGAGACATGCATTTTCAGTGATAATCTTCATGATTCTGCTGTTACAAGTGTGCAGAATCACCGAAATCGCTGTTTTCGTGCTTTTGAATGCGAAAAACACGTGTTCTGGTGTTTTCAGCACTCCACAGTGCGTTTGATATGCGGAAACTACGATATCTTCGGTATCGTTGTTGTTTCCAGCTGAGACATGCATTTTCAGTGATAATCTTCATGATTCTGCTGTTACAAGTGTGCAGAATCACCGAAATCGCTGTTTTCGTGCTATTGAATGCGAAAAACACGTTTTCTGGTGTTTTCAGCACTCCACAGTGCGTTTGATATGCGGAAACTGCCATATCTTCGGTATCGTTGTTGTTTCCAGCTGAGATATGCACTTTCAGTGATAATCTTCACGATTCTGCTGTTACAAGTGTGCAGAATCACCGAAATCGCTGTTTTCGTGCTTTTGAATGCGAAAAACACGTGTTCTGGTGTTTTCAGCACTCCACAGTGCGTTTGATATGCGGAAACTACGATATCTTCGGTATCGTTGTTGTTTCCAGCTGAGATATGCACTTTCAGTGATAATCTTCACGATTCTGCTGTTACAAGTGTGCAGAATCACCGAAATCGCTGTTTTCGTGCTTTTGAATGCGAAAAACACGTGTTCTGGTGTTTTCAGCACTCCACAGTGCGTTTGATATGCGGAAACTACGATATCTTCGGTATCGTTGTTGTTTCCAGCTGAGACATGCATTTTCAGTGATAATCTTCATGATTCTGCTGTTACAAGTGTGCAGAATCACCGAAATCGCTGTTTTCGTGCTTTTGAATGCGAAAAACACGTTTTCTGGTGTTTTCAGCACTCCACAGTGCGTTTGATATGCGGAAACTACGATATCTTCGGTATCGTTGTTGTTTCCAGCTGAGATATGCACTTTCAGTGATAATCTTCACGATTCTGCTGTTACAAGTGTGCAGAATCACCGAAATCGCTGTTTTCGTGCTTTTGAATGCGAAAAACACGTTTTCTGGTGTTTTCAGCACTCCACAGTGCGTTTGATATGCGGAAACTACGATATCTTCGGTATCGTTGTTGTTTCCAGCTGAGATATGCACTTTCAGTGATAATCTTCACGATTCTGCTGTTACAAGTGTGCAGAATCACCGAAATCGCTGTTTTCGTGCTTTTGAATGCGAAAAACACGTTTTCTGGTGTTTTCAGCACTCCACAGTGCGTTTGATATGCGGAAACTACGATATCTTCGGTATCGTTGTTGTTTCCAGCTGAGATATGCACTTTCAGTGATAATCTTCACGATTCTGCTGTTACAAGTGTGCAGAATCACCGAAATCGCTGTTTTCGTGCTTTTGAATGCGAAAAACACGTTTTCTGGTGTTTTCAGCACTCCACAGTGCGTTTGATATGCGGAAACTACGATATCTTCGGTATCGTTGTTGTTTCCAGCTGAGATATGCATCTTCAGTGATAATCTTCATGATTCTGCTGTTACAAGTGTGCAGAATCACCGAAATCGCTGTTTTCGTGCTTTTGAATGCGAAAAACACGTTTTCTGGTGTTTTCAGCACTCCACAGTGCGTTTGATATGCGGAAACTGCGATATCTTCGGTATCGTTGTTGTTTCCAGCTGAGATATGCACTTTCAGTGATAATCTTAACGATTCTGCTGTTACAAGTGTGCAGAATCACCGAAATCGCTGTTTTCGTGCTTTTGAATGCGAAAAACACGTTTTCTGGTGTTTTCAGCACTCCACAGTGCGATTGATATGCGGAAACTGCGATATCTTCGGTATCGTTGTTGTTTACAGCTGAGATATGCACTTTCAGTGATAATCTTCACGATTCTGCTGTTACAAGTGTGCAGAATCACCGAAATCGCTGTTTTCGTGATTTTGAATGCGAAAAACACGTTTTCTGGGGTTTTCAGCACTCCACAGTGCGTTTGATATGCGGAAACTGCGATATCTTCGGTATCGTTGTTGTTTCCAGCTGAGATATGCACTTTCAGTGATAATCTTCACGATTCTGCTGTTACAAGTGTGCAGAATCACCGAAATCGCTGTTTTCGTGCTTTTGAATGCGAAAAACACGTTTTCTGGTGTTTTCAGCACTCCACAGTGCGTTTGGTATGCGGAAACTACGCTATCTTCGGTATCGTTGTTGTTTCCAGCTGAGATATGCACTTTCAGTGATAATCTTCACGATTCTGCTGTTACAAGTGTGCAGAATCACCGAAATCGCTGTTTTCGTGCTTTTGAATGCGAAAAACACGTGTTCTGGTGTTTTCAGCACTCCACAGTGCGTTTGATATGCGGAAACTACGATATCTTCGGTATCGTTGTTGTTTCCAGCTGAGACATGCATTTTCAGTGATAATCTTCATGATTCTGCTGTTACAAGTGTGCAGAATCACCGAAATCGCTGTTTTCGTGCTTTTGAATGCGAAAAACACGTTTTCTGGTGTTTTCAGCACTCCACAGTGCGTTTGATATGCGGAAACTGCCATATCTTCGGTATCGTTGTTGTTTCCTGCTGAGATATGCACTTTCAGTGATAATCTTCACGATTCTGCTGTTACAAGTGTGCAGAATCACCGAAATCGCTGTTTTCGTGCTTTTGAATGCGAAAAACACGTTTTCTGGTGTTTCAGCACTCCACAGTGCGTTTGATATGCGGAAACTACGATATCTTCGGTATCGTTGTTGTTTCCAGCTGAGATATGCACTTTCAGTGATAATCTTCACGATTCTGCTGTTACAAGTGTGCAGAATCACCGAAATCGCTGTTTTCGTGCTTTTGAATGCGAAAAACACGTTTTCTGGTGTTTTCAGCACTCCACAGTGCGTTTGATATGCGGAAACTACGATATCTTCGGTATCGTTGTTGTTTCCAGCTGAGATATGCACTTTCAGTGATAATCTTCACGATTCTGCTGTTACAAGTGTGCAGAATCACCGAAATCGCTGTTTTCGTGCTTTTGAATGCGAAAAACACGTGTTCTGGTGTTTTCAGCACTCCACAGTGCGTTTGATATGCGGAAACTACGATATCTTCGGTATCGTTGTTGTTTCCAGCTGAGATATGCACTTTCAGTGATAATCTTCACGATTCTGCTGTTACAAGTGTGCAGAATCACCGAAATCGCTGTTTTCGTGCTTTTGAATGCGAAAAACACGTTTTCTGGTGTTTTCAGCACTCCACAGTGCGTTTGATATGCGGAAACTACGATATCTTCGGTATCGTTGTTGTTTCCAGCTGAGACATGCATTTTCAGTGATAATCTTCATGATTCTGCTGTTACAAGTGTGCAGAATCACCGAAATCGCTGTTTTCGTGCTTTTGAATGCGAAAAACACGTTTTCTGGTGTTTTCAGCACTCCACAGTGCGTTTGATATGCGGAAACTGCCATATCTTCGGTATCGTTGTTGTTTCCTGCTGAGATATGCACTTTCAGTGATAATCTTCACGATTCTGCTGTTACAAGTGTGCAGAATCACCGAAATCGCTGTTTTCGTGCTTTTGAATGCGAAAAACACGTTTTCTGGTGTTTTCAGCACTCCACAGTGCGTTTGATATGCGGAAACTACGATATCTTCGGTATCGTTGTTGTTTCCAGCTGAGATATGCACTTTCAGTGATAATCTTCACGATTCTGCTGTTACAAGTGTGTAGAATCACCGAAATCGCTGTTTTCGTGCTTTTGAATGCGAAAAACACGTTTTCTGGTGTTTTCAGCACTCCACAGTGCGTTTGATATGCGGAAACTACGATATCTTCGGTATCGTTGTTGTTTCCAGCTGAGATATGCATCTTCAGTGATAATCTTCATGATTCTGCTGTTACAAGTGTGCAGAATCACCGAAATCGCTGTTTTCGTGCTTTTGAATGCGAAAAACACGTTTTCTGGTGTTTTCAGCACTCCACAGTGCGTTTGATATGCGGAAACTGCGATATCTTCGGTATCGTTGTTGTTTCCAGCTGAGATATGCACTTTCAGTGATAATCTTAACGATTCTGCTGTTACAAGTGTGCAGAATCACCGAAATCGCTGTTTTCGTGCTTTTGAATGCGAAAAACACGTTTTCTGGTGTTTTCAGCACTCCACAGTGCGTTTGATATGCGGAAACTGCGATATCTTCGGTATCGTTGTTGTTTACAGCTGAGATATGCACTTTCAGTGATAATCTTCACGATTCTGCTGTTACAAGTGTGCAGAATCACCGAAATCGCTGTTTTCGTGATTTTGAATGCGAAAAACACGTTTTATGGTGTTTTCAGCACTCCACAGTGCGTTTGATATGCGGAAACTACGATATCTTCGGTATCGTTGTTGTTTCCAGCTGAGATATGCATTTTCAGTGATAATCTTCATGATTCTGCTGTTACAAGTGTGCAGAATCACCGAAATCGCTGTTTTCGTGCTTTTGAATGCGAAAAACACGTTTTCTGGGGTTTTCAGCACTCCACAGTGCGTTTGATATGCGGAAACTGCGATATCTTCGGTATCGTTGTTGTTTCCAGCTGAGATATGCACTTTCAGTGATAATCTTCACGATTCTGCTGTTACAAGTGTGCAGAATCACCGAAATCGCTGTTTTCGTGCTTTTGAATGCGAAAAACACGTTTTCTGGTGTTTTCAGCACTCCACAGTGCGTTTGATATGCGGAAACTACGATATCTTCGGTATCGTTGTTGTTTCCAGCTGAGATATGCACTTTCAGTGATAATCTTCACGATTCTGCTGTTACAAGTGTGCAGAATCACCGAAATCGCTGTTTTCGTGCTTTTGAATGCGAAAAACACGTGTTCTGGTGTTTTCAGCACTCCACAGTGCGTTTGATATGCGGAAACTACGATATCTTCGGTATCGTTGTTGTTTCCAGCTGAGACATGCATTTTCAGTGATAATCTTCACGATTCTGCTGTTACAAGTGTGCAGAATCACCGAAATCGCTGTTTTCGTGCTTTTGAATGCGAAAAACACGTTTTCTGGTGTTTTCAGCACTCCACAGTGCGTTTGATATGCGGAAACTACGATATCTTCGGTATCGTTGTTGTT
Organism: Anthophora plumipes; assembly: GCA_951804975.1. Lineage (NCBI taxonomy): Eukaryota > Metazoa > Arthropoda > Insecta > Hymenoptera > Apidae > Anthophora > Anthophora plumipes. Next base: position 449,599 of record CATORF010000749.1, read on the forward strand.
TCCAGCTGAGATATGCACTTTCAGTGATAATCTTCACGATTCTGCTGTTACAAGTGTGCAGAATCACCGAAATCGCTGTTTTCGTGCTTTTGAATGCGAAAAACACGTTTTCTGGTGTTTTCAGCACTCCACAGTGCGTTTGATATGCGGAAACTACGATATCATCGGTATCGTTGTTGTTTCCAGCTGAGATATGCACTTTCAGTGATAATCTTCACGATTCTGCTGTTACAAGTGTGCAGAATCACCGAAATCGCTGTTTTCGTGCTTTTGAATGCGAAAAACACGTTTTCTGGTGTTTTCAGCACTCCACAGTGCGTTTGATATGCGGAAACTACGATATCTTCGGTATCGCTGTTGTTTCCAGCTGAGATATGCATCTTCAGTGATAATCTTCATGATTCTGCTGTTACAAGTGTGCAGAATCACCGAAATCGCTGTTTTCGTGCTTTTGAATGCGAAAAACACGTTTTCTGGTGTTTTCAGCACTCCACAGTGCGTTTGATATGCGGAAACTACGATATCTTCGGTATCGTTTTTGTTTCCAGCTGAGACATGCATTTTCAGTGATAATCTTCATGATTCTGCTGTTACAAGTGTGCAGAATCACCGAAATCGCTGTTTTCGTGCTATTGAATGCGAAAAACACGTTTTCTGGTGTTTTCAGCACTCCACAGTGCGTTTGATATGCGGAAACTGCCATATCTTCGGTATCGTTGTTGTTTCCAGCTGAGATATGCACTTTCAGTGATAATCTTCACGATTCTGCTGTTACAAGTGTGCAGAATCACCGAAATCGCTGTTTTCGTGCTTTTGAATGCGAAAAACACGTGTTCTGGTGTTTTCAGCACTCCACAGTGCGTTTGATATGCGGAAACTACGATATCTTCGGTATCGTTGTTGTTTCCAGCTGAGACATGCATTTTCAGTGATAATCTTCACGATTCTGCTGTTACAAGTGTGCAGAATCACCGAAATCGCTGTTTTCGTGCTTTTGAATGCGAAAAACACGTTTTCTGGTGTTTTCAGCACTCCACAGTGCGTTTGATATGCGGAAACTACGATATCTTCGGTATCGTTGTTGTTTCCAGCTGAGATATGCACTTTCAGTGATAATCTTCACGATTCTGCTGTTACAAGTGTGCAGAATCACCGAAATCGCTGTTTTCGTGCTTTTGAATGCGAAAAACACGTTTTCTGGTGTTTTCAGCACTCCACAGTGCGTTTGATATGCGGAAACTACGATATCTTCGGTATCGTTGTTGTTTCCAGCTGAGATATGCACTTTCAGTGATAATCTTCACGATTCTGCTGTTACAAGTGTGCAGAATCACCGAAATCGCTGTTTTCGTGCTTTTGAATGCGAAATCACGTGTTCTGGTGTTTTCAGCACTCCACAGTGCGTTTGATATGCGGAAACTACGATATCTTCGGTATCGTTGTTGTTTCCAGCTGAGACATGCATTTTCAGTGATAATCTTCACGATTCTGCTGTTACAAGTGTGCAGAATCACCGAAATCGCTGTTTTCGTGCTTTTGAATGCGAAAAACACGTTTTGTGGTGTATTCAGCACTCCACAGTGCGTTTGATATGCGGAAACTACGATATCTTCGGTATCGTTGTTGTTTCCAGCTGAGATATGCACTTTCAGTGATAATCTTCACGATTCTGCTGTTACAAGTGTGCAGAATCACCGAAATCGCTGTTTTCGTGCTTTTGAATGCGAAATCACGTGTTCTGGTGTTTTCAGCACTCCACAGTGCGTTTGATATGCGGAAACTACGATATCTTCGGTATCGGTGTTGTTTCCAGCTGAGACATGCATTTTCAGTGATAATCTTCACGATTCTGCTGTTACAAGTGTGCAGAATCACCGAAATCGCTGTTTTCGTGCTTTTGAATGCGAAAAACACGTTTTCTGGTGTTTTCAGCACTCCACAGTGCGTTTGATATGCGGAAACTGCCATATCTTCGGTATCGTTGTTGTTTCCTGCTGAGATATGCACTTTCAGTGATAATCTTCACGATTCTGCTGTTACAAGTGTGCAGAATCACCGAAATCGCTGTTTTCGTGCTTTTGAATGCGAAAAACACGTTTTCTGGTGTTTTCAGCACTCCACAGTGCGTTTGATATGCGGAAACTACGATATCTTCGGTATCGTTGTTGTTTCCAGCTGAGATATGCACTTTCAGTGATAATCTTCACGATTCTGCTGTTACAAGTGTGCAGAATCACCGAAATCGCTGTTTTCGTGCTTTTGAATGCGAAAAACACGTGTTCTGGTGTTTTCAGCACTCCACAGTGCGTTTGATATGCGGAAACTACGATATCTTCGGTATCGTTGTTGTTTCCAGCTGAGATATGCACTTTCAGTGATAATCTTCACGATTCTGCTGTTACAAGTGTGCAGAATCACCGAAATCGCTGTTTTCGTGCTTTTGAATGCGAAAAACACGTTTTCTGGGGTTTTCAGCACTCCACAGTGCGTTTGATATGCGGAAACTGCGATATCTTCGGTATCGTTGTTGTTTCCAGCTGAGATATGCACTTTCAGTGATAATCTTCACGATTCTGCTGTTACAAGTGTGCAGAATCACCGAAATCGCTGTTTTCGTGCTTTTGAATGCGAAAAACACGTTTTCTGGTGTTTTCAGCACTCCACAGTGCGTTTGATATGCGGAAACTACGATATCTTCGGTATCGTTGTTGTTTCCAGCTGAGATATGCATCTTCAGTGATAATCTTCATGATTCTGCTGTTACAAGTGTGCAGAATCACCGAAATCGCTGTTTTCGTGCTTTTGAATGCGAAAAACACGTTTTCTGGGGTTTTCAGCACTCCACAGTGCGTTTGATATGCGGAAACTGCGATATCTTCGGTATCGTTGTTGTTTCCAGCTGAGATATGCACTTTCAGTGATTATCTTCACGATTCTGCTGTTACAAGTGTGCAGAATCACCGAAATCGCTGTTTTCGTGCTTTTGAATGCGAAAAACACGTTTTCTGGTGTTTTCAGCACTCCACAGTGCGTTTGATATGCGGAAACTACGATATCTTCGGTATCGTTGTTGTTTCCAGCTGAGATATGCATTTTCAGTGATAATCTTCATCATTCTGCTGTTACAAGTGTGCAGAATCACCGAAATCGCTGTTTTCGTGCTTTTGAATGCGAAAAACACGTTTTCTGGGGTTTTCAGCTCTCCACAGTGCGTTTGATATGCGGAAACTGCGATATCTTCGGTATCGTTGTTGTTTCCAGCTGAGATATGCACGTTCAGTGATAATCTTCACGATTCTGCTGTTACAAGTGTGCAGAATCACCGAAATCGCTGTTTTCGTGCTTTTGAATGCGAAAAACACGTTTTCTGGTGTTTTCAGCACTCCACAGTGCGTTTGATATGCGGAAACTACGATATCTTCGGTATCGTTGTTGTTTCCAGCTGAGATATGCACTTTCAGTGATAATCTTCACGATTCTGCTGTTACAAGTGTGCAGAAACACCGAAATCGCTGTTTTCGTGCTTTTGAATGCGAAAAACACGTGTTCTGGTGTTTTCAGCACTCCACAGTGCGTTTGATATGCGGAAACTACGATATCTTCGGTATCGTTGTTGTTTCCAGCTGAGACATGCATTTTCAGTGATAATCTTCACGATTCTGCTGTTACAAGTGTGCAGAATCACCGAAATCGCTGTTTTCGTGCTTTTGAATGCGAAAAACACGTTTTCTGGTGTTTTCAGCACTCCACAGTGCGTTTGATATGCGGAAACTACGATATCTTCGGTATCGTTGTTGTTTCCAGCTGAGATATGCACTTTCAGTGATAATCTTCACGATTCTGCTGTTACAAGTGTGCAGAATCACCGAAATCGCTGTTTTCGTGCTTTTGAATGCGAAAAACACGTTTTCTGGTGTTTTCAGCACTCCACAGTGCGTTTGATATGCGGAAACTACGATATCTTCGGTATCGTTGTTGTTTCCAGCTGAGATATGCACTTTCAGTGATAATCTTCACGATTCTGCTGTTACAAGTGTGCAGAATCACCGAAATCGCTGTTTTCGTGCTTTTGAATGCGAAAAACACGTTTTCTGGTGTTTTCAGCACTCCACAGTGCGTTTGATATGCGGAAACTACGATATCTTCGGTATCGTTGTTGTTTCTAGCTGAGATATGCACTTTCAGTGATAATCTTCACGATTCTGCTGTTACAAGTGTGCAGAATCACCGAAATCGCTGTTTTCGTGCTTTTGAATGCGAAAAACACGTTTTCTGGTGTTTTCAGCACTCCACAGTGCGTTTGATATGCGGAAACTACGATATCTTCGGTATCGTTGTTGTTTCCAGCTGAGATATGCATCTTCAGTGATAATCTTCATGATTCTGCTGTTACAAGTGTGCAGAATCACCGAAATCGCTGTTTTCGTGCTTTTGAATGCGAAAAACACGTTTTCTGGTGTTTTCAGCACTCCACAGTGCGTTTGATATGCGGAAACTGCCATATCTTCGGTATCGTTGTTGTTTCCAGCTGAGATATGCACTTTCAGTGATAATCTTCACGATTCTGCTGTTACAAGTGTGCAGAATCACCGAAATCGCTGTTTTCGTGCTTTTGAATGCGAAAAACACGTGTTCTGGTGTTTTCAGCACTCCACAGTGCGTTTGATATGCGGAAACTACGATATCTTCGGTATCGTTGTTGTTTCCAGCTGAGACATGCATTTTCAGTGATAATCTTCACGATTCTGCTGTTACAAGTGTGCAGAATCACCGAAATCGCTGTTTTCGTGCTTTTGAATGCGAAAAACACGTTTTCTGGTGTTTTCAGCACTCCACAGTGCGTTTGATATGCGGAAACTACGATATCTTCGGTATCGTTGTTGTTTCTAGCTGAGATATGCACTTTCAGTGATAATCTTCACGATTCTGCTGTTACAAGTGTGCAGAATCACCGAAATCGCTGTTTTCGTGCTTTTGAATGCGAAAAACACGATATCTGGTGTTTTCACCACTCCACAGTGCGTTTGATATGCAGAACCGGCGATATCTTGATTTTCGTGGTGTTTCCAGCTGAGATATGCATTTTCTGCGATAATCTTGGTGAGTCTTCTGTCAGAAGTATGCAGAATCATCTAGATCGCTCTTTTCGAGCTATTTAATGCGAGAAACACGTTTTCTGGTGTATTCACCACTCCACAGTGCGTTTGATATGCAGAACCGGCGACATCTTGAATTTCGTCGGGTTTCAAGCTGAGATATGCATTTTCTACGATAATCTTGGTGAGTCTTCTGTCAGAAGTATGCAGAATCATCTAAATCGCTCTTTTCGAGCTATTTAATGCGAGAAACACGTTTTCTGGTGTATTCACCAATCCACAGTGCGTTTGACATGCAGAACCGGCGAAATCTTGCTTTCCGTGGGTTTTCAAGCTGAGATATGCATTTTCTGCGATAATCTTGGTGAGACTTCTGTCAGAAGTATGCAGAATCATCTAAATCGCTCTTTTCGAGCTATTTAATGCGAGAAACACGTTTTCTGGTGTATTCACCAATCCACAGTGCGTTTGACATGCAGAACCGGCGAAATCTTGCTTTTCGTGGGTTTTCAAGCTGAGATATGCATTTTCTGCGATAATCTTAGTGAGACTTCTGTCAGAAGTATGCAGAATCATCTAAATCGCTCTTTTCGAGCTATTTAATGCGAGAAACACGTTTTCTGGTGTATTCACTACTCCACAGTGCGTTTGATTTGCAGTACCGGCGAGATCTTGATTTTCGTGAGGTTTCAAGCTGAGATATGCATTTTCTGCGATAATCTTGGTGAGACTTCTGTCAGAAGTATGCAGAATCATCGGGATCGCTCTTTTCGAGCTATTTAATGCGAGAAACACGTTGTCTGGTTGTTTTCACGACTCCACAGTGCGTTTGATATGCAGAACCGGCGACATCTTGATTTTCGTGAGATTTCAACCTGAGATATGCATTTTCGTCGATAATCTTGGTGAGACTTCTGTCAGAAGTATGCAGAATCTTCGAGAACGCTCTTTTCGAGCTACATAATGCGAGAAACACGTTTTCTGGTGTTTTCACCACTCCACAGTACGTTTGATGTGCAGAACCGGAGATAACTTGGTTTTCGTGAGGTTTCAAGCTGAGATATGCATTTTCTGCGATTATCTTGGTGAGACTTCTGTCAGAAGTATGCATAATCATCGGGATCGCACTTCTCGAGCTATTTAATGCGAGAAACACGTTATCTGGTTGTTTTCACCACTCCACAGTGCGTTTGATTTGCAGAACCGGCGACATCTTGATTTTCGTGAGGTTTCAAGCTGAGATATGCATTTTCTGCGATAATCTTGGTGAGACTTCTGTCAGAAGTATGCAGAATCATCGGGATCGCTCTTTTCGAGCTATTTAATGCGAGAAACACGTTGTCTGGTTGTTTTCACGACTCCACAGTGCGTTTGATATGCAGAACCGGCGACATCTTAATTTTCGTGATGTTTTCCAGCTGAGATATGGATTTTCTGCGATAATCTTGGTGAGACTTCAGTCAGAGGTATGCAGAATCATCTAGATCGCTCTTTTCAAGCTATTTAATGCGAAAAAACAAGTTTTCTAGTGTTTTCAACATTCCACAGTGCGTTTGATATGCAGAACCGGCGACATCTTGGATTTCGTCGGGTTTCAAGCTGAGATATGCATTTTCTACGATAATCTTGGTGAGACTTCTGTCAGAAGTATGCAGAATCTTCGAGATCGCTCTTTTCGAGCTACTTAATGCGAGAAACACGATATCTGGTGTTTTCACCACTCCACAGTGCGTTTGATATGCAGAACCGGCGATATCTTGATTTTCGTGGTGTTTCCAGCTGAGATATGCATTTTCTGCGATAATCTTGGTGAGTCTTCTGTCAGTAGTATGCAGAATCATCGGGACCCCTCTTTTCGAGCTATTTAATGCGAGAAACACGTTATCTGTTGTTTTCACCACTCCGCAGTGCGTTTGATATGCAGAACCGGCGACATCTTGATTTTCGTGAGATTTCAACCTGAGATATGCATTTTCTACGATAATCTTGGTGAGACTTCCGTCAGAAGTATGCAGAATCTTCGAGATCGCTCTTTTCGAGCTATTTAATGCGAGAAACACGTTGTCTGGTTGTTTTCACGACTCCACAGTGCTTTTGATATGCAGAACCGGCGACATCTTAATTTTCGTGATGTTTCAAGCTGAGATATGGATTTTCTGCGATAACCTTGGTGAGACTTCAGTCAGAGGTATGCAGAATCATCTAGATCGCTCTTTTCAAGCTATTTAATGCGAAAAAACAAGTTTTCTAGTGTTTTCAACATTCCACAGTGCGTTTGATATGCAGAACCGGCGACATCTTGGATTTCGTCGGGTTTCAAGCTGAGATATGCATTTTCTACGATAATCTTGGTGAGACTTCTGTCAGAAGTATGCAGAATCTTCGAGATCGCTCTTTTCGAGCTACTTAATGCGAGAAACACGATATCTGGTGTTTTCACCACTCCACAGTGCGTTTGATATGAAGAACCGTCGATATCTTGATTTTCGTGGTGTTTCCAGCTGAGATATGCATTTTCTGCGATAATCTTGGTGAGTCTTCTGTCAGTAGTATGCAGAATCATCGGGACCCCTCTTTTCGAGCTATTTAATGCGAGAAACACGTTATCTGTTGTTTTCACCACTCCGCAGTGCGTTTGATATGCAGAACCCGCGTCATCTTGATTTTCGTGAGATTTCAACCTGAGATATGCATTTTCTACTATAATCTTGGTGAGACTTCCGTCAGAAGTATGCAGAATCATCGGGACCCCTCTTTTCGAGCTATTTAATGCGAGAAACACGTTATCTGTTGTTTTCACCACTCCGCAGTGCGTTTGATATGCAGAACCGGCGTCATCTTGATTTTCGTGAGGTTTCAAGCTGAGATATGGATTTTCTGCGATAATCTTGGTGAGACTTCAGTCAGAAGTATACAGAATCATCTAGATCGCACTTTTCAAGCTATTTAATGCGAAAAAACAAATTTTCTGGTGTTTTCAACATTCCACAGTGCGTTTTATATGCAGAACCGGCGATATGTTGATTTTCGTGGTGTTTCCAGCTGAGATATGCATTTTCTGCGATGATCTTGGTGAGTCTTCTGTCAGAAGTATGCAGAGTCATCGAGATCCCTTTTTTCGAGCTACTTATTGCTCGAAACACGATATCTGGTGTTTTCAACACTCCACAGTGCGTTTGATATGCAGAACCGGCAACATCTTGATTTTCGTGAGGTTTCAAGCTGAGATATGCATTTTCTGACATAATATTGGTGAGACTTCAGTCAGAAGTATGCAGAATCATCTAGATCGCTCGTTTCGAGCTATTTAATGCGAAAAAACAAGTTTTCTGGTGTTTTCAACATTCCACAGTGCGTTTGATATGCAGAACCGGCGATATCTTGATTTTCGTGGTGTTTCCAGCTGAGATATGCATTTTCTGCGATAATCTTTGTAAGTCTTCTGTCAGAAGTATGTAGAACCATCTGGATCGCTCTTTTCGAGCTATTTAATGCGAGAAACACGTTTTCTGGTGTATTCACCACTCCACAGTACGTTTGACATGCAGAACCAGAGATATCTTTGTTTCGCTCGGGTTTCAAGCTGAGACTTGGTATTTTCTACGAGAATCTTGGAGAGACTTCTGTCAGAAGTATGCAGAATCTTCGAGAACGCTCTTTTCGAGCTACATAATGCGAGAAACACGTTATCTGGTGTTTTCACCACTCCACAGTGCGTTTGATATGCAGAACCGGCGACATCTTGGCTTTCGTCGGGCATCAAGCTGAGATATGCATTTTCAACGATAATCTTGGTGAGACTTCTGTCAGAAGTATGCAGAATCATCGGGATCGCTCTTTTCGAGCTATTTAATGCGAGAAACACGTTGTCTGGATGTTTTCACGACTCCACAGTGCGTTTGATATGCAGAAACTGCGACATCTTGGATTTCGTCGGGATTCAAACTGAGATATGCATTTTCTGCGATAATCTTGGTGAGTCTTCTGTCAGAAGTATGTAGAATCATCTAGATCGCTCTTTTCGAGCTATTTAATGCGAGAAACACGTTTTCTGGTGTATTCACCACTCCACAGTACGTTTGACATGCAGAACCGGAGATATCTTTGTTTCGGTCGGGTTTCAAGTTGAGATATGCATTTTCTACGATAATCTTGGTGAGACTTCTGTCAGAAGTATGCAGAATCTTCGAGAACGCTCTTTTCGAGCTACATAATGCGAGAAACACGTTATCTGGTGTTTTCACAACTAAACAGTGCGTTTGATATGCAGAACCGGCGACATCTTGGATTTCGTCGGGTTTCAAGCTGAGATATGCATTTTCTACGTTAATCTTTGTGAGACTTCTGTCAGAAGTATGCAGAATCTTCGAGATCGCTCTTTTCGAGCTATTTAATGCGAAAAAACAAGTTTTCTGGTGTTTTCAACATTCCACAGTGCGTTTTATATGCAGAACCGGCGATATCTTGATTTTCGTGGTGTTTCCAGCTGAGATATGCATTTTCTGCGATGATCTTGGTGAGTCTTCTGTCAGAAGTATGCAGAATCATCGAGATCCCTTTTTTCGAGCTATTTAATGCGAGAAACACGTTATCTGGTGTTTTCACCACTCCACATTGCGTTTGATATGCAGAACCGCCGACATCTTGGATTTCGTCGGGTTTCAAGCTGAGATGTGCATTTTCAACGATAATCTTGGTGAGACTTCTGTCAGAAGTATGCAGAATCATCGGGATCGCTCTTTGCGAGCTATTTAATGCGAGAAACACGTTGTCTGGTTGTTTTCACGACTCCACAGTGCGTTTGATATGCAGAACCAGCGACATCTTAATTTTCGTGATGTTTCAAGCTGAGATATGGATTTTCTGCGATTATCTTGGTGAGACTTCAGTCAGAAGTATGCAGAATCATCTAGATCGCTCTTTTCAAGCTATTTAATGCGAAAAAACAAGTTTTCTGGTGTTTTCAACATTCCACAGTGCGTTTGATATGCAGAACCGGCGACATCTTGATTTTCGTGAGGTTTCTAGCTGAGATATAGATTGTCTATGATAATCTTGGTGCGACTTCAGTCAGAAGTATGCAGAATCATCTAGATCGCTCTTTTCGAGCTGTTTAATTCGGGAAACACGTTATCTGGTTGTTTTCACCACTCCACAGTGCGTTTGATATGCAGAAGCGGCGACATCTTGATTTTCGTGAGATTTCAAGCTGCGGTATGCATTTTCTGCGATAATCTTGGCGAGACTTCTGTCAGAAGTATGCAGAACCATATAGATCGCCCGTTTCGAGCTATCTAATGCGAAAAAAACAAGTTTTCTGGTGCATTCACCACTCCACAGTACGTTTGACATGCAGAACCGGAGATATCTTTGTTTCGGTCGGGTTTCAAGTTGAGATATGCATTTTCTTCGATAATCTTGGTGAGACTTCTGTCAGAAGTATGCAGAATCTTCGAGAACGCTCTTTTCGAGCTACATAATGCGAGAAACACGTTATCTGGTGTTTTCACAACTCCACAGTGCGTTTGATATGCAGAACCGGCGACATCTTGGATTTCGTCGGGTTTCAAGCTGAGATATGCATTTTCTACGTTAATCTTTGTGAGACTTCTGTCAGAAGTATGCAGAATCTTCGAGATCGCTCTTTTCGAGCTATTTAATGCGAAAAAACAAGTTTTCTGGTGTTTTCAACATTCCACAGTGCGTTTTATATGCAGAACCGGCGATATCTTGATTTTCGTGATGTTTCAAGCTGAGATATGCATTTTCTGCGATAATCTTGGTGAGTCTTCTGTCAGAAGTATGTAGAATCATCTAGATCGCTCTTTTCGAGCTATTTAATGCGAGAAACACGTTTTCTGGTGTATTCACCACTCCACAGTACGTTTGACATGCAGAACCGGAGATATCTTTGTTTCGGTCGGGTTTCAAGTTGAGATATGCATTTTCTTCGATAATCTTGGTGAGACTTCTGTCAGAAGTATGCAGAATCTTCGAGACCGCTCTTTTCGAGCTACATAATGCGAGAAACACGTTATCTGGTGTTTTCACCACTCCACAGTGCGTTTGATATGCAGAAACAGCGACATCTTGGCTTTCGTCGGGTATCAAGCTGAGATGTGCATTTTCAACGATAATCATGGTGAGACTTCTGTCAGAAGTATGCAGAATCTTCGAGATCGCTCTTTTCGAGCTACTTAATGCGAGAAACACGATATCTGGTGTTTTCACCACTCCACAGTGCGTTTGATATGCAGAACCGGCGATATCTTGATTTTCGTGGTGTTTCCAGCTGAGATATGCATTTTCTGCGATAATCTTGGTGAGTCTTCTGTCAGAAGTATGCAGAATCATCTAGATCGCTCTTTTCGAGCTATTTAATGCGAGAAACACGTTTTCTGGTGTATTCACCACTCCACAGTGCGTTTGATATGCAGAACCGGCGACATCTTGAATTTCGTCGGGTTTCAAGCTGAGATATGCATTTTCTACGATAATCTTGGTGAGTCTTCTGTCAGAAGTATGCAGAATCATCTAAATCGCTCTTTTCGAGCTATTTAATGCGAGAAACACGTTTTCTGGTGTATTCACCTATCCACAGTGCGTTTGACATGCAGAACCGGCGAAATCTTGCTTTTCGTGGGTTTTCAAGCTGAGATATGCATTTTCTGCGATAATCTTGGTGAGACTTCTGTCAGAAGTATGCAGAATCATCTAAATCGCTCTTTTCGAGCTATTTAATGCGAGAAACACGTTTTCTGGTGTATTCACCAATCCACAGTGCGTTTGACATGCAGAACCGGCGAAATCTTGCTTTTCGTGGGTTTTCAAGCTGAGATATGCATTTTCTGCGATAATCTTAGTGAGACTTCTGTCAGAAGTATGCAGAATCATCTAAATCGCTCTTTTCGAGCTATTTAATGCGAGAAACACGTTTTCTGGTGTATTCACTACTCCACAGTGCGTTTGATTTGCAGTACCGGCGACATCTTGATTTTCGTGAGGTTTCAAGCTGAGATATGCATTTTCTGCGATAATCTTGGTGAGACTTCTGTCAGAAGTATGCAGAATCATCGGGATCGCTCTTTTCGAGCTATTTAATGCGAGAAACACGTTGTCTGGTTGTTTTCACGACTCCACAGTGCGTTTGATATGCAGAACCGGCGACATCTTGATTTTCGTGAGATTTCAACCTGAGATATGCATTTTCGTCGATAATCTTGGTGAGACTTCTGTCAGAAGTATGCAGAATCATCGGGATCGCTCTTTTCGAGCTATTTAATGCGAGAAACACGTTGTCTGGTTGTTTTCACGACTCCACAGTGCGTTTGATATGCAGAACCGGCGACATCTTAATTTTCGTGATGTTTCAAGCTGAGATATGGATTTTCTGCGATAATCTTGGTGACACTTCAGTCAGAAGTATGCAGAATCACCTAGATCGCTCTTTTCAAGCTATTTACTGCGAAAAAACAAGTTTTCTAGTGTTTTCAACATTCCACAGTGCGTTTGATATGCAGAACCGGCGACATCTTGGATTTCGTCGGGTTTCAAGCTGAGATATGCATTTTCTACGATAATCTTGGTGAGACTTCTGTCAGAAGTATGCAGAATCTTCGAGATCGCTCTTTTCGAGCTACTTAATGCGAGAAACACGATATCTGGTGTTTTCACCACTCCACAGTGCGTTTGATATGCAGAACCGGCGATATCTTGATTTTCGTGGTGTTTCCAGCTGAGATATGCATTTTCTGCGATAATCTTGGTGAGTCTTCTGTCAGTAGTATGCAGAATCATCGGGACCCCTCTTTTCGAGCTATTTAATGCGAGAAACACGTTATCTGTTGTTTTCACCACTCCGCAGTGCGTTTGATATGCAGAACCGGCGACATCTTGATTTTCGTGAGATTTCAACCTGAGATATGCATTTTCTACGATAATCTTGGTGAGACTTCCGTCAGAAGTATGCAGAATCTTCGAGATCGCTCTTTTCGAGCTATTTAATGCGAGAAACACGTTGTCTGGTTGTTTTCACGACTCCACAGTGCTTTTGATATGCAGAACCGGCGACATCTTAATTTTCGTGATGTTTCAAGCTGAGATATGGATTTTCTGCGATAACCTTGGTGAGACTTCAGTCAGAGGTATGCAGAATCATCTAGATCGCTCTTTTCAAGCTATTTAATGCGAAAAAACAAGTTTTCTAGTGTTTTCACGACACCACAGTGCGTTTGATATCCAGAACCGGCGACATCTAGATTTTCGTGAGATTTCAACCTGAGATATGCATTTTCGTCGATAATCTAGGTGAGTCTTCTGTCAGTAGTATGCAGAATCATCGGGACCCCTCTTTTCGAGCTATTTAATGAGAGAAACACGTTGTCTGGTTGTTTTCACGACTCCACAGTGCGTTTGATATGCAGAACCGGCGACATCTTAATTTTCGTGATGTTTCAAGCTGAGATATGGATTTTCTGCGGTAACCTTGGTGAGACTTCAGTCAGAGGTATGCAGAATCATCTAGATCGCTCTGTTCAAGCTATTTAATGCGAAAAAACAAGTTTTCTAGTGTTTTCAACATTCCACAGTGCGTTTGATATGCAGAACCGGCGACATCTTGGATTTCGTCGGGTTTCAAGCTGAGATATGCATTTTCTACGATAATCTTGGTGAGACTTCTGTCAGAAGTATGCAGAATCTTCGAGATCGCTCTTTTCGAGCTACTTAATGCGAGAAACACGATATCTGGTGTTTTCACCACTCCACAGTGCGTTTGATATGCAGAACCGGCGATATCTTGATTTTCGTGGTGTTTCCAGCTGAGATATGCATTTTCTGCGATAATCTTGGTGTGTCTTCTGTCAGTAGTATGCAGAAACATCGGGACCCCTCTTTTCGAGCTATTTAATGCGAGAAACACGTTATCTGTTGTTTTCACCACTCCGCAGTGCGTTTGATATGCAGAACCGGCGACATCTTGATTTTCGTGAGATTTCAACCTGAGATATGCATTTTCTACGATAATCTTGGTGAGACTTCCGTCAGAAGTATGCAGAATCTTCGAGATCGCTCTTTTCGAGCTATTTAATGCGAGAAACACGTTGTCTGGTTGTTTTCACGACTCCACAGTGCGTTTGATATGCAGATCCGGCGACATCTTAATTTTCGTAATGTTTCAAGCTGAGATATGGATTTTCTGCGATAACCTTGGTGAGACTTCAGTCAGAGGTATGCAGAATCATCTAGATCGCTCTTTTCAAGCTATTTAATGCGAAAAAACAAGTTTTCTAGTGTTTTCAACATTCCACAGTGCGTTTGATATGCAGAACCGGCGACATCTTGGATTTCGTCGGGTTTCAAGCTGAGATATGCATTTTCTACGATAATCTTGGTGAGACTTCTGTCAGAAGTATGCAGAATCTTCGAGAACGCTCTTTTCGAGCTACTTATTGCGCGAAACACGATATCTGCTGTTTTCACCACTCCACAGTGCGTTTGATATAGAGAACCGGCGACATCTTGGATTTCGTCGGGGTTCATACTGAGATATGCATTCTCTGCGATAATCTTGGTGAGTCTTCTGTCAGAAGTATGCAGAATCATCGGGATCGCTCTTTTCGAGCTATTTAATGCGAGAAACACGTTGTCTGGTTGTTTTCACGACTCCACAGTGCGTTTGATATGCAGAACCGGCGACATCTTAATTTTCGTGATGTTTCAAGCTGAGATATGGATTTTCTGCGATAATCTTGGTGAGACTTCAGTCAGAGGTATGCAGAATCATCTAGATCGCTCTTTTCAAGCTATTTAATGCGAAAAAACAATTTTTCTGGTGTTTTCAACATTCCACAGTGCGTTGGATATGCAGAACCGGCGACATCTTGGATTTCGTCGGGTTTCAAGCTGAGATATGTATTTTCTACGATAATCTTGGTGAGACTTCTGTCAGAAGTATGCAGAATCTTCGAGATCGCTCTTTTCGAGCTATTTAATGCGAGAAACATGTTATCTGGTGTTTTCATCACTCCACAGGGCGTTTGATATGCAGAACCGGCGATATCTTGGTTTTCGTGGGGTTTCCAGCTGAGATATGCATTTTCTGCGATAATCTTGGTGAGACTTTAGTCAGAAGTATGCAGAATCATCCAGATCGCTCGTTTCGAGCTATTTAATGCGAAAAAACAAGTTTTCTGGTGTTTTGACCACTCCACAGTCCGTATGATATGTAGAGCCGCCGATAACTTGGTCTTCGCGGGGTTTCCAGCTGAAATATGCATTTTCTGCGATAATCTTGGTGTTTCATCTATGAGAAGTATGCAGAATGATCGAGAACGCTCTTTTCGAGTTAGTTAATGCGAGAAACACGTTTTCTGGTGTTTTCACCACTCCACAGTGCGTCTGATATGCAGAACCGGCGATATCTTGGTTTTCGTGGGGTTTTCCAGCTGAGATATGCATTTTCTGCGATAATCTTGGTGAGACTTCTGTCAGAAGTTTGCAGAATCATCTAGATCGCTCGTTTCGAGCTATTTAATGCGAAAAAACAAGTTTTCTGGTGTTTTGACCACTCCACAGTGCGTTTGATATGTAGAGCCGCCGATAACTTGGTTTTCGTGGGGTTTCCAGCTGAAATATGCATTTTCTGCGATAATATTGGTAAGACTTCAGTCAGAAGTATGCGGAAACATCGAGATCGCTCTTTTCGAGCTATTTAATGCGAGAAACACGTTAACTGGTGTATTGACCACTCCACAGTGCGTTTGATATGCAGAACCGGCGCCATCTTGATTTTCGTGAGGTTTCAAGCTGAGATATGCATTTTCTGCGATAATATTGGTGAGACTTCAGTCAGAAGTATACAGAATCTTCGAGATCGCTCTTTTCGAGCTACTTAATGCGAGAAACACGTTTTCTGGTGTATTCGCCACTCCACAGTACGTTTGACATGCAGAACCGGCGACATCTTAATTTTCGTGATGTTTCAACCTGAGATATGCATTTTCGTCGATAATCTAGGTGAGTCTTCTGTCAGTAGTATGCAGAATCATCGGGACCCCTCTTTTCGAGCTATTTAATGCGAGAAACACGTTATCTGTTGTTTTCACCACTCCGCAGTGCGTTTGATATGCAGAACCGGCGACATCTTGATTTTCGTGAGATTTCAACCTGAGATATGCATTTTCTACGATAATCTTGGTGAGACTTCCGTCAGAAGTATGCAGAATCTTCGAGATCGCTCTTTTCGAGCTATTTAATGCGAGAAACACGTTATCTGGTGTTTTCACGACACCACAGTGCGTTTGATATCCAGAACAGGCGACATCTTGAATTTCGTGAGATTTCAACCTGAGATATGCATTTTCGTCGATAATCTTGGTGAGACTTCTGTCAGAAGTATGCAGAATCTTCGAGAACGCTCTTTTCGAGCTACATAATGCGAGAAACACGTTATCTGGTGTTTTCACCACTCCACAGTGCGTTTGATATGCAGATCCAGCGACATCTTGGCTTTCGTCGGGTATCAAGCTGAGATATGCATTTTCAACGATAATCTTGGTGAGACTTCTGTCAGAAGTATGCAGAATCATCGGGATCGCTCTTTTCGAGCTATTTAATGCGAGAAACACGTTGTCTGGTTGTTTTCACGACTCCACAGTGCGTTTGATATGCAGAACCGGCGACATCTTAATTTTCGTGATGTTTCAAGCTGAGATATGGATTTTCTGCGATAATCTTGGTGAGACTTCAGTCAGAGGTATGCAGAATCATCTAGATCGCTCTTTTCAAGCTATTTAATGCGAAAAAACAAGTTTTCTAGTGTTTTCAACATTCCACAGTGCGTTTGATATGCAGAACCGGCGACATCTTGGATTTCGTCTGGTTTCAAGCTGAGATATGCATTTTCTACGATAATCTTGGTGAGACTTCTGTCAGAAGTATGCAGAATCTTCGAGATCGCTCTTTTCGAGCTACTTAATGCGAGAAACACGATATCTGGTGTTTTCACCACTCCACAGTGCGTTTGATATGCAGAACCGGCGATATCTTGATTTTCGTGGTGTTTCCAGCTGAGATATGCATTTTCTGCGATAATCTTGGTGAGTCTTCTGTCAGAAGTATGCAGAATCATCTAGATCGCTTATTTCGAGCTATTCAATGCGAGAAACACGTTTTCTGGTGTATTCACCACTCCACAGTGCGTTTGATATGCAGAACCGGCGACATCTTGGATTTCGTCGGGGTTCATACTGAGATATGCATTTTCTACGATAATCTTGGTGAGACTTCTGTCAGAAGTATGCAGAATCATCGAGATCGCTCTTTTCGAGCTATTTAATGCGAGAAACTCGATTTCTGGTGTATTCACCACTCCACAGTACGTTTGACATGCAGAACCGGCGGAATCTTGCTTTTCGTGGGTTTTCAAGCTGAGATATGCTTTTTCTGCGATAATCATGGTGAGACTTCTGTCAGAAGTATGCAGAATCTTCGAGGACGCTGTTTTCGAGCTACATAATGCGAGAAACACGTTATCTGGTGTTTTCACCACTCCACAGTGCGTTTGATTTGCAGAACCGGCGACATCTTGATTTTCGTGAGGTTTCAAGCTGAGATATGCATTTTCTGCGATAATCTTGGTGAGACTTCTGTCAGAAGTATGCAGAATCATCGGGATCGCTCTTTTCGAGCTATTTAATGCGAGAAACACGTTGTCTGGTTGTTTTCACGACTCCACAGTGCGTTTTATATGCAGAACCGGCGACATCTTAATTTTCGTGATGTTTCAAGATGAGATATGGATTTTCTGCGATAATCTTGGTGAGACTTCAGTCAGAAGTATGCAGAATCATCTAGATCGCTCTTTTCAAGCTATTTACTGCGAAAAAACAAGTTTTCTAGTGTTTTCACGACACCACAGTGCGTTTGATATCCAGAACCGTCGACATCTAGATTTTCGTGAGATTTCAACCTGAGATATGCATTTTCGTCGATAATCTTGGTGAGTCTTCTGTCAGTAGTATGCAGAATCATCGGGACCCCTCTTTTCGAGCTATTTAATGCGAGAAACACGTTATCTGTTGTTTTCACCACTCCGCAGTGCGTTTGATATGCAGAACCGGCGACATCTTGATTTTCGTGAGATTTCAACCTGAGATATGCATTTTCTACGATAATCTTGGTGAGACTTCCGTCAGAAGTATGCAGAATCTTCGAGATCGCTCTTTTCGAGCTATTTAATGCGAGAAACACGTTATCTGGTGTTTTCACGACACCACAGTGCGTTTGATATCCAGAACAGGCGACATCTTGAATTTCGTGAGATTTCAACCTGAGATATGCATTTTCGTCGATAATCTTGGTGAGACTACTGTCAGAAGTATGCAGAATCTTCGAGAACGCTCTTTTCGAGCTACATAATGCGAGAAACACGTTATCTGGTGTTTTCACCACTCCACAGTGAGTTTGATATGCAGAACCGGCGACATCTTGGATTTCGTCGGGTTTCAAGCTGAGATATGCATTTTCTACGATTATCTTGGTGAGACTTCTGTCAGAAGTATGCATAATCATCGGGATCGCACTTCTCGAGCTATTTAATGCGAGAAACATGTTATCTGGTGTTTTCTTCACTCCACAGGGCGTTTGATATGCAGAACCGGCGATATCTTGGTTTTCGTGGGGTTTCCAGCTGAGATATGCATTTTCAACGGTAATCTTGGTGAGATGTCTGTCAGAAGTATGCAGAATCATCGGGATCGCACTTTTCGAGCTATTTAATGCGAGAAACACGTTGTCTGGTTGTTTTCACGACTCCACAGTGCGTTTGATATGCAGAACCGGCGACATCTTAATTTTCGTGATGTTTCAAGCTGAGATATGGATTTTCTGCGATAATCTTGGTGAGACTTCAGTCAGAGGTATGCAGAATCATCTAGATCGCTCTTTTCAAGCTATTTAATACGAAAAAACAAGTTTTCTAGTGTTTTCAACATTCCACAGTGCGTTTGATATGCAGAACCGGCGACATCTTGGATTTCGTCGGGTTTCAAGCTGAGATATGCATTTTCTACGATAATCTTGGTGAGACTTCTGTCAGAAGTATGCAGAATCTTCGAGATCGCTCTTTTCGAGCTATTTAATGCGAGAAACATGTTATCTGGTGTTTTCATCACTCCACGGGGCGTTTGATATGCAGAACCGGCGATATCTTGGTTTTCGTGGGGTTTCCAGCTGAGATATGCATTTTCTACGATAATCTTGGTGAGACTTTAGTCAGAAGTATGCAGAATCTTCTAGATTGCTCTTTTCGAGCTATTTAATGCGAGAAACACGTTATCTGGTGTTTTCACCACTCCACAGTGCGTTTGATATGCAGAACCAGCGACATCTAGGCTTTCGTCGGGTATCAAGCTGAGATATGCATTTTCAACGATTATCTTGGTGAGACTTCTGTCAGAAGTATGCAGAATCATCGGGATCGCTCTTTTCGAGCTATTTAATGCGAGAAACACGTTGTCTGGTTGTTTTCACGACTCCACAGTGCGTTTGATATGCAGAACCGGCGACATTTTTATTTTCGTGATGTTTTCCAGCTGAGATATGGATTTTCTGCGATAATCTTGGTGAGACTTTAGTCAGAAGTATGCAGAATCATCTAGATCGCTCGTTTCGAGCTATTTAATGCGAAAAAACAAGTTTTCTGTTGTTTTGACCACTCCACAGTGCGTATGATATGTAGAGCCGCCGATAACTTGGTCTTCGCGGGGTTTCCAGCTGAAATATGCATTTTCTGCGATGATCTTGGTGTTTCATCTATGAGAAGTATGCAGAATGATCGAGAACGCCCTTTTCGAGTTAGTTAATGCGAGAAACACGTTTTCTGGTGTTTTCAACATTCCACAGTGCGTCTGATATGCAGAACCGACGATATCGTGGTTTTCGTGGTGTTTCCAGCTGAGATATGCATTTTCTGCGATAATCTTGGTGTGTCTTCTGTCAGCAGTATGCAGAATCATCTAGATCACTCTTTTCGAGCTACTTAATGCGAGAACCACGTTATCTGGTATATTGACCACTCCCCAGTGCGTTTGATATGCAGAACCGGCGACATCTTGGTTTTCGTGGGGTTTCCAGCTGAAATATGCATTTTCAACGATAATCTTGGTGAGATTTCAGTCAGAAGTATACAGAATCTTCTAGATCGCTCTTTTCGAGCTATTTAATGCGAGAAACACCTTATGTGGTGATTTCACCAATCCACAGTGCGTTTGATATGCAGAACCGACGGCATCTTGATTTTCGTGAGGTTTCAAGCTGAGATATGCATTTTCTGCGATAATCTTGGTGAGACTTCTGTCAGAAGTATGCAGAATCATCGGGATCGCTCTTTTCGAGCTATGTAATGCGAGAAACACGTTGTCTGGTTGTTTTCACGACTCCACAGTGCGTTTTATATGCAGAACCGGCGACATCTTGGTTTTCGTGGGGTTTCCAGCTGAGATATGCATTTTCTGCGATAATCTTTGTGAGACTTCTGTCAGAAGCATGCAGAATCATCGGGATCGCTCTTTTCGAGCTATTTAATGCGAGAAACACCTTATGTGGTGATTTCACCACTCCACAGTGCGTTTGATATGCAGAACCGACGACATCTTGACTTTCGTCGGGTATCAAGCTGAGATATGCATTTTCTGCGATAATCTTGGTGTTTCATCTATGAGAAGTATGCAGAATCATCGTGAACGCTCTTTTCGAGCTAGTTAATGCGAGAAACACGTTTTCTGGTGTTTTCACCACTCCACAGTGCGTCTGATATGCAGAACCGGCGACATCTTGGATTTCGTCGGGTTTCAAGCTGAAATATGCATTTTCTGCGATAATATTGGTAAGACTTCAGTCAGAAGTATGCGGAAACATCGAGATCGCTCTTTTCGAGCTATTTAATGCAAGAAACACGTTATCTGGTGTATTGACCACTCCACAGTGCGTTTGATATGCAGAACCGGCGACATCTAGATTTTAGTGAGATTTCAACCTGAGATATGCATTTTCGTCGATAATCTAGGTGAGTCTTCTGTCAGTAGTATGCAGAATCATCGGGACCCCTCTTTTCGAGCTATTTAATGCGAGAAACACGTTATCTGTTGTTTTCACCACTCCGCAGTGCGTTTGATATGCAGAACCGGCGACATCTTGATTTTCGTGAGATTTCAACCTGAGATATGCATTTTCTACGATAATCTTGGTGAGACTTCCGTCAGAAGTATGCAGAATCTTCGAGAACGCTCTTTTCGAGCTACATAATGCGAGAAACACGTTATCTGGTGTTTTCACCACTCCACAGTGCGTTTGATATGCAGAACCAGCGACATCTTGACTTTCGTCGGGTATCAAGCTGAGATATGCATTTTCAACGATAATCTTGGTGAGACTTCTGTCAGAAGTATGCAGAATCATCGGGATCGCTCTTTTCGAGCTATTTAATGCGAGAAACACGTTGTCTGGTTGTTTTCACGACTCCACAGTGCGTTTGATATGCAGAACCGGCGACATCTTAATTTTCGTGATGTTTCAAGCTGAGATATGGATTTTCTGCGATAATCTTGGTGAGACTTCAGTCAGAGGTATGCAGAATCATCTAGATCGCTCTTTTCAAGCTATTTAATGCGAAAAAACAAGTTTTCTAGTGTTTTCAACATTCCACAGTGCGTTTGATATGCAGAACCGGCGACATCTTGGATTTCGTCGGGTTTCAAGCTGAGATATGCATTTTCTACGATAATCTTGGTGAGACTTCTGTCAGAAGTATGCAGAATCTTCGAGATCGCTCTTTTCGAGCTACTTAATGCGAGAAACACGATATCTGGTGTTTTCACCACTCCACAGTGCGTTTGATATGCAGAACAGGCGACATCTTGAATTTCGTGAGATTTCAACCTGAGATATGCATTTTCGTCGATAATCTTGGTGAGACTTCTGTCAGAAGTATGCAGAATCTTCGAGAACGCTCTTTTCGAGCTACATAATGCGAGAAACACGTTATCTGGTGTATTCACCACTCCACAGTGCGTTTGATATGCAGAACCGGCGGCATCTTGGATTTCGTCGGGGTTCATACTGAGATATGCATTTTCTACGATAATCTTGGTGAGACTTCTGTCAGAAGTATGCAGAATCATCGAGATCGCTCTTTTCGAGCTATTTAATGCGAGAAACTCGTTTTCTGGTGTATTCACCACTCCACAGTACGTTTGACATGCAGAACCGGCGACATCTTGCTTTTCGTGGGTTTTCAAGCTGAGATATGCTTTTTCTGCGATAATCATGGTGAGACTTCTGTCAGAAGTATGCAGAATCTTCGAGAACGCTGTTTTCGAGCTACATAATGCGAGAAACACGTTATCTGGTGTTTTCACCACTCCACAGTGCGTTTGATATGCAGAACCAGCGACATCTTGGCTTTCGTCGGGTATCAAGCTGAGATATGCATTTTCAACGATAATATTGGTGAGACTTCTGTCAGAAGTATGCAGAATCATCGGGATCGCTCTTTTCGAGCTATTTAATGCGAGAAACACGTTGTCTGGTTGTTTTCACGACTCCACAGTGCGTTTGATATGCAGAACCGGCGACATCTTAATTTTCGTGATGTTTCAAGCTGAGATATGCATTTTCTGCGATAAGCTTGGTGAGACATTTGTCCGAAGTATGCAGAAACATCGGGAGCGCTCTTTTCGAGCTATTTAATGCGAGAAACACGTGTTCTGGGGCTTTCAAAACACCACAGTTCGTTGGATATGCAGAACAGGTGATATCTTGGGTTTCGAGGGGTTTCAAGCTGAGGTATGGATTTTCTGCGATAAACTTGGTGAGACTTCAGTCAGAAGTATGCAGAATCATCTAGTTCGCTCGTTTCGAGCTATTTAATGTGAGAAACACGTTATCTGGTTGCTTTCACCACTCCACAGTGCGTTTGATATGCAGAACCGGCGACATCTTGATTTTCGTGAGGTTTCAAGCTGAGATATGCATTTTCTGCGATAATATTGGTGAGACATTTGTCCGAAGTATGCAGAAACATCGGGAGCGCTCTTTTCGAGCTACTTAATGCGCGAAACACGTGTTCTGGGGCTTTCAAAACACCACAGTTCGTTGGATATGCAGAACCGGCGACATCTTTTTTTTCGACGGGTTTCAAGCTGAGATATGAATTTTCTGCGATAATATTGGTGAGACTTCAGTCAGAAGTATGCACAATGATCTAGTTCGCTCGTTTCGAGCTATTTAATGCGAGAAACACGTTATCTGGTTGCTTTCACCACTCCACAGTGCGATTGATATGCAGAACCGGCGACATCTTGATTTTCGTGAGGTTTCAAGCTGAGATATGCATTATCTGCGATAATCTTGGTGAGACTTCTGTCCGAAGTGTGCAGAATCATCGAGATCGCACTTTTCAAGCTATTTAATGCGAGAAACACGTGTTCTGGGGCTTTCAAAACACCACAGTTCGTTGGATATGCAGAACAGGTGATATCTTGGGTTTGGAGGGGTTTCAAGCTGAGATATGGATTTTCTGCGATAAGCTTGGTGAGACTTCTGTCCGAAGTATGCAGAACCATCTAGATCGCTCTTTTCGAGCTACTTAATGCGAGAAACACGTTTTCTGGTGTATTCACCACTCCACAGTACGTTTGACATGCAGAAACGGAGATACCTTGATTTCGGTCGGGTTTCAAGCTGAGATATGCATTTTCTGCGATAATATTGGTGAGACTTCAGTTAGAAGTATGCAGAATCATCGAGATCGCTCGTTTCGAGCTATTTAATGCGAGAAACACGTTATCTGGTGCTTTCACCACTCCACAGTGCGCATGATATGCAGAACCGGAGATATCTTGGTTTTCGTAGGGTTTCAAGCTGAGATATGCATTATCTGCGATAATCTTGGTGAGACTTCTGTCCGAAGTGTGCAGAATCATCGAGATCGCACTTTTCAAGCTATTTAATGCGAGAAACACGTTTTCTGGGGCTTTCACCACACCACGGTTCGTTGGATATGCAGAACAGGTGATATCTTGGGTTTGGAGGGGTTTCAAGCTGAGATATGGATTTTCTGCGATAAGCTTGGTGAGACTTCTGTCCGAAGTATGCAGAATCATCGCGATCGCTCTTTTCGAGCTACTTAATGCGAGATACACGTTATCTGGTGTTTTCACCACTCCACAGTGCCTTTGACATGCAGTACCGGCGACATCTTGGATTTCGTCGGGGTTCAAGCTGAGATATGCATTTTCTACGATAATCTTGGTGAGACTTCTGTCAGAAGTATGCAGAATAATCTAAATCGTTCTTTTCGAGCTATTTAATTCGAGAAACACGTTATCTGGTTGTTTTCACCACTCCACAGTGCGTTTGATATGCAGAAGCGGCGACATCTTGATTTTCGTGAGATTTCAAGCTGAGGTATGCATTTTCTGCGATAAGCTTGGTGAGACTTCTGTTAGAAGTATGCAGAGTCATCGAGATCGTACTTTTCGAGCTATTTAATGCGAGAAACACGTTTTCTGGTGTTTTCACCACACCACAGTCCGTTTGATATGCAGAACCGGCGACATCTTGGATTTCGTCGGGGTTCAATCTGAGATATGCACATTCTATGATAATCTTGGTGAGACTTCTGTCAGAAGTATGCAGAATCATCTTGATCGCTCTTTTCGAGCTATTTAATGCGAGAAACGCGTTTTCTGGTGTATTCACCACTCCACAGTACGTTTGACATGCAGAACCGGAGATATCTTGATTTTCGTGGTTTTTCCAGCTGAGATATGCATTTTCAGCGATAATCTTGGTGAGTCTTCTGTCAGAAGTATGCAGAATCTTCGAGATCGCTCATTTCGAGCTAGTTAATGCGAGAAACACGTTATCTGGTGTTTTCACCACTCCACAGTACGTTTGATATGCAGAATCGGCGATATCTTGATTTTCGTGGTGTGTCCAGCTGAGATATGCATTTTCTGCGATAATCTTGGTGAGTCTTCTGTCAGAAGTATGCAGAATCATCGAGATCCCTCTTTTCGAGCTATTTAATGCGAGAAACACGTTATCTGGTTGTTTTCACCACTCCACAGTTCGTTTGGTATGCAGAACAGGCGATATCTTGGTTTTCGTGGGGTTTCTAGCAGAGATATGCATTATCTGCGATAATCATGGTGAGACTTCTGTTAGAAGTATGCAGAATCATCGAGATCGCACTTTTCGATCTATTTAATGCGAGAAACACGTTGTCTGGTTTTTTCACCACTCCACAGTTGGTTTGATATGCAGAACCGGCGATATCTGGGTTTTCGGGGGGTTTCAAGCTGAGATATGCATTTTCTGCGATAATCTTGGTGAGACCTCTGTCCGAAGTATGCAGAAACATCGAGATCGCTCTTTTCGACCTATTTAATGCGAGAAACACGTTATCTGGTGTTTTCACCACTCCACAGTGCGTTTGATATGCAGAACCAGCGATATCTTGGTTTTCGTGGGGTTTCAAGCTGAGATATGCATTTTTTACGATAATCATGGTGAGACTACTGTCCGAAGTATGCAGAATCATCGAGATCGCACTTTTCGAGCTATTTAATGCGAGAAACACGATATCTGGTGTTTTCAGCACTCAACAGTGCGTATGATATGCAGAACCGACGATATCCTGGTTTTCGTGGGGTTTCAAGCTGAGATATGCATTTTCTACGATAATCTTGGTGAGACTTCTGTCAGAAGTATGCAGACTAATCTAGATCGTTCTTTTCGAGCTATTTAATTCGAGAAACACGTTATCTGGTTGTTTTCACCACTCCACAGTGCGTTTGATATGCAGAAGCGGCGACATCTTGATTTTCGTGAGATTTCATGCTGAGGTATGCATTTTCTGCGATAAGCTTGGTGAGACTTCTGTTAGAAGTATGCAGAATCATCTAGATCGCCCGTTTCGAGCTATCTAATGCGAAAAAACAAGTTTTCTGGTGTTTTCACCACACCACAGTCCGTTTGATATGCAGAACCGGCGACATCTTGGATTTCGTCGGGGTTCAATCTGAGATATGCACATTCTATGATAATCTTGGTGAGACTTCTGTCAGAAGTATGCAGAATCATCGGCATCTCCCTTTTCGACCTATTTAATGCGAGAAACACGTTCTCTGGTCGTTTTCACCACTCCACAGTGCGTTTGATATGCAGAACCGGCGATATCTTGATTTTCGTGGTGTTTCCAGCTGAGATATGGATTTTCTGCGATAATCCTGGTGAGACTTCTGTCAGACGTATGCAGAATCATCGGCATCTCCTTTTTCGACCTATTTAATGCGAGAAACACGTTCTTTGGTTGTTTTCACCACTCCACAGTGGGTTTGATATGCAGAACCGGCGACATCTTGATTTTCGTGAGGTTTCAAGCTGAGATATGCATTTTCAGCGATAATCTTGGTGAGTCTTTTGTCAGAAGTATGCAGAATCTTCGAGATCGCTCTTTTCGAGCAACTTAATGCGGGAAACACGATATCTGGTTGTTTTCACCACTCCACAGTGCGTTTGATATGCAGAACGGGCGACATCTTGATTTTCGTGGTGTTTCCAGCTGAGATATGCATTTTCTGCGATAATCTTGGTGAGTCTTCTGTCAGAAGTATGCAGAATCATCGAGATCCCTCTTTTCGAGCTATTTAATGCGAGAAACACGTTAATTGGTGTTTTCACCACTCCACAGTGCGTTTGATATGCGGAACCAGCGACATCTTGGATTTCGTCGGATTTCAAGCTGAGACATGCATTTTCTGCGATAATCTTGGTGAGTCTTCTGTCAGAAGTATGCAGAATCATCGAGGTCCCTCTTTTCGAGCAAGTTAATGCGAGAAACACGTTATCTGGTGTTTTCACCACTCCACAGTGCGTTTGATATGCAGAACCGGCGACATCTTGGCTGTCGTAGGGTATCAAGCTGAGATATGCATTTTCTGCGATAATCTTGGTGAGACTTCAGTCAGAAATATGCAGAATCTTCTAGATCGCTCTTTTCGAGCTATTTAATGCGAAAAAACAAGTTTTCTGGTGTTTTCACCACTCCACAGTTCGTTGGATATGCAGAACAGGAGATATCTTGGTTTTCGTGGGGTTTCTAGCAGAGACATGCATTTTCTGCGATAATCTTGGTGAGTCTTCTGTCAGAAGTATGCAGAATCATCGAGATCCCTCTTTTCGAGCTAGTTAATGCGAGAAACACGTTTTCTGGGGTTTTCACCACTCCACAGTTCGTTGGATATGCAGAACAGGAGATATCTTGGTTTTCGTGGGGTTTCTAGCTGAGATATGCATTTTTTACGATAATCTTGGTGAGACTTCTGTCCGAAGTATGCAGAATCATCGAGATCGCTCTTTTCGAGCTATTTATTGCGAGAAACACGTTATCTGGTTTTTTCACCACTACACAGTGCCTTTGATATGCAGTACCAGCGATATCTTGGTTTTCGTGGGGTTTCAAGCTGAGATATGCATTTTTTACGATATCCTTGGTGAGACTTCTGTCCGAAGTATGCTTAATCATCGAGATCGCTCTATTTGAGCTATTTAATGTGAGAAACACGTTATCTGGTGTTTCCAGCACTCCACAGTGCGTTTTATATGCAGAACCAGCGATATCTTGGCTTTCGTGGGGTTTCAAGCTGAGATATGCATTGTCTGCGATAATCTAGGTGAGACTTCTGTCCGAAGAATGCAGATTCATCGAGACCGTACTTTTCGAGCTATTTTATGCGAGAAACACGTTTTCTGGGGTTTTCACCACTCCACAGTTCGTTGGATATGCAGAACAGGTGATATCTTGGGTTTCGAGGGGTATCAAGCTGAGATATGCATTTTCTGCGATAAACTTGGAGAGACTTCTGTCCGAAGTATGCTGAATCATCGAGATCGCACTTTTCGAGCTAGTTAATGCGAGAAAAACCTTATCTGGTGTTTTCACCACCCCACAGTGCGTTTGATATGCAGAACCTGCGATATCTTGGTTTTCGTGGGGTTTCAAGCTGAGATATGCATTTTTTACGATAATCATGGTGAGACTACTGTCCGAAGTATGCAGAATCATCGAGATCGCTCTTTTCGAGCTACTTATTGCGAGATACACGTTATCTGGTGTTTTCACCACTCCACAGTGCGTTTGACATGCAGTACCGGCGACATCTTGGATTTCGTCGGGGTTCAAGCTGAGATATGCATTTTCTACGATAATCTTGGTGAGACTTCTGTCAGAAGTATGCAGAATAATCTAAATCGTTCTTTTCGAGCTATTTAATTCGAGAAACACGTTATCTGGTTGTTTTCACCACTCCACAGTGCGTTTGATATGCAGAAGCGGCGACATCTTGATTTTCGTGAGATTTCAAGCTGAGGTATGCATTTTCTGCGATAAGCTTGGTGAGACTTCTGTTAGAAGTATGCAGAGTCATCGAGATCGTACTTTTCGAGCTATTTAATGCGAGAAACACGTTTTCTGGTGTTTTCACCACACCACAGTCCGTTTGATATGCAGAACCGGCGACATCTTGGATTTCGTCGGGGTTCAATCTGAGATATGCACATTCTATGATAATCTTGGTGAGACTTCTGTCAGAAGTATGCAGAATCATCTTGATCGCTCTTTTCGAGCTATTTAATGCGAGAAACGCGTTTTCCGGTGTATTCACCACTCCACAGTACGTTTGACATGCAGAACCGGAGATATCTTGATTTTCGTGGTTTTTCCAGCTGAGATATGCATTTTCAGCGATAATCTTGGTGAGTCTTCTGTCAGAAGTATGCAGAATCTTCGTGATCGCTCATTTCGAGCTAGTTAATGCGAGAAACACGTTATCTGGTGTTTTCACCACTCCACAGTACGTTTGATATGCAGAATCGGCGATATCTTGATTTTCGTGGTGTGTCCAGCTGAGATATGCATTTTCTGCGATAATCTTGGTGAGTCTTCTGTCAGAAGTATGCAGAATCATCGAGATCCCTCTTTTCGAGCTATTTAATGCGAGAAACACGTTATCTGGTTGTTTTCACCACTCCACAGTTCGTTTGGTATGCAGAACTGGCGATATCTTGGTTTTCATGGGGTTTCTAGCAGAGATATGCATTATCTGCGATAATCATGGTGAGACTTCTGTTAGAAGTATGCAGAATCATCGAGATCGCACTTTTCGATCTATTTAATGCGAGAAACACGTTGTCTGGTTTTTTCACCACTCCACAGTTGGTTTGATATGCAGAACCGGCGATATCTGGGTTTTCGTGGGGTTTCAAGCTGAGATATGCATTTTCTGCGATAATCTTGGTGAGACCTCTGTCCGAAGTATGCAGAAACATCGAGATCGCTCTTTTCGACCTATTTAATGCGAGAAACACGTTATCTGGTGTTTTCACCACTCCACAGTGCGTTTGATATGCAGAACCAGCGATATCTTGGTTTTCGTGGGGTTTCAAGCTGAGATATGCATTTTTTACGATAATCATGGTGAGACTACTGTCCGAAGTATGCAGAATCATCGAGATCGCACTTTTCGAGCTATTTAATGCGAGAAACACGATATCTGGTGTTTTCAGCACTCCACAGTGCGTATGATATGCAGAACCGGCGATATCTTGGTTTTCGTGGGGTTTCAAGCTGAGATATGCATTGTCTGCGATAATCTTGGTGAGACTTCTGTCCGAAGTGTGCAGAATCATCGAGATCGCTCTTTTCGAGCTATTTAATGCGAGAAATACGTTTTCTGGGGTTTTCACCACACCACAGTTCGTTGGATATGCAGAACAGGTGATATCTTGGGTTTCGAGGGGTTTCAAGCTGAGATATGCATTTTCTGCGATAATCTTGGTGAGACCTCTGTCCGAAGTATGCAGAAACATCGAGATCGCTCTTTCCGAGCTATTTAATGCGAGAAACACGATATCTGGTGTTTTCACCACACCACAGTTCGTTGGATATGCAGAACAGGTGATATCTTGGGTTTCGAGGGGTATCAAGCTGAGATATGCATTTTCTGCGATAAACTTGGAGAGACTTCTGTCCGAAGTATGCTGAATCATCGAGATCGCACTTTTCGAGCTATTTAATGCGAGAAACACGATATCTGGTGTTTTCAGCACTCAACAGTGCGTATGATATGCAGAACCGACGATATCCTGGTTTTCGTGGGGTTTCAAGCTGAGATATGCATTTTCTACGATAATCTTGGTGAGACTTCTGTCAGAAGTATGCAGACTAATCTAGATCGTTCTTTTCGAGCTATTTAATTCGAGAAACACGTTATCTGGTTGTTTTCACCACTCCACAGTGCGTTTGATATGCAGAAGCGGCGACATCTTGATTTTCGTGAGATTTCATGCTGAGGTATGCATTTTCTGCGATAAGCTTGGTGAGACTTCTGTTAGAAGTATGCAGAATCATCTAGACCGCCCGTTTCGAGCTATCTAATGCGAAAAAACAAGTTTTCTGGTGTTTTCACCACACCACAGTCCGTTTGATATGCAGAACCGGCGACATCTTGGATTTCGTCGGGGTTCAATCTGAGATATGCACATTCTATGATAATCTTGGTGAGACTTCTGTCAGAAGTATGCAGAATCATCGGCATCTCCCTTTTCGACCTATTTAATGCGAGAAACACGTTCTCTGGTCGTTTTCACCACTCCACAGTGCGTTTGATATGCAGAACCGGCGATATCTTGATTTTCGTGGTGTTTCCAGCTGAGATATGGATTTTCTGCGATAATCCTGGTGAGACTTCTGTCAGACGTATGCAGAATCATCGGCATCTCCCTTTTCGACCTATTTAATGCGAGAAACACGTTCTTTGGTTGTTTTCACCACTCCACAGTGGGTTTGATATGCAGAACCGGCGACATCTTGATTTTCGTGAGGTTTCAAGCTGAGATATGCATTTTCAGCGATAATCTTGGTGAGTCTTTTGTCAGAAGTATGCAGAATCTTCGAGATCGCTCTTTTCGAGCAACTTAATGCGGGAAACA
Source organism: Anthophora plumipes (assembly GCA_951804975.1). NCBI lineage: Eukaryota > Metazoa > Arthropoda > Insecta > Hymenoptera > Apidae > Anthophora > Anthophora plumipes. Next base: position 480,750 of record CATORF010000749.1, read on the forward strand.
CGATATCTGGTTGTTTTCACCACTCCACAGTGCGTTTGATATGCAGAACGGGCGACATCTTGATTTTCGTGGTGTTTCCAGCTGAGATATGCATTTTCTGCGATAATCTTGGTGAGTCTTCTGTCAGAAGTATGCAGAATCATCGAGATCCCTCTTTTCTAGCTATTTAATGCGAGAAACACGTTAATTGGTGTTTTCACCACTCCACAGTGCGTTTGATATGCGGAACCAGCGACATCTTGGATTTCGTCGGATTTCAAGCTGAGACATGCATTTTCTGCGATAATCTTGGTGAGTCTTCTGTCAGAAGTATGCAGAATCATCGAGGTCCCTCTTTTCGAGCAAGTTACTGCGAGAAACACGTTATCTGGTGTTTTCACCACTCCACAGTGCGTTTGATATGCAGAACCGGCGACATCTTGGCTGTCGTAGGGTATCAAGCTGAGATATGCATTTTCTGCGATAATCTTGGTGAGACTTCAGTCAGAAATATGCAGAATCTTCTAGATCGCTCTTTTCGAGCTATTTAATGCGAAAAAACAAGTTTTCTGGTGTTTTCACCACTCCACAGTTCGTTGGATATGCAGAACAGGAGATATCTTGGTTTTCGTGGGGTTTCTAGCAGAGATATGCATTTTCTGCGATAATCATGGTGAGACTACTGTTAGAAGTATGCAGAATCATCGAGATCGCACTTTTCGAGCTAGTTAATGCGAGAAACACGTTTTCTGGGGTTTTCACCACTCCACAGTTCGTTGGATATGCAGAACAGGAGATATCTTGGTTTTCGTGGGGTTTCTAGCAGAGATATGCATTTTCTGCGATAATCATGGTGAGACTTCTGTTAGAAGTATGCAGAATCATCGAGATCGCACTTTTCAATCAATTTAATGCGAGAAACACGTTGTCTGGTGTTTTCACCACTCCACAGTTGGTTTGATATGCAGAACAGGCGATGTTTGGTTTTCGTCGGGTTTCTAGCTGAGATATGCATTTTCTGCGATAATCTTGGTGAGACTTCAGTCAGAAATATGCAGAATCTTCTAGATCGCTCTTTTCGAGCTATTTAATGCGAAAAAACAAGTTTTCTGGTGTTTTCACCACTCCACAGTTCGTTGGATATGCAGAACAGGAGATATCTTGGTTTTCGTGGGGTTTCTAGCAGAGACATGCATTTTCAGCGATAATCTTGGTGAGTCTTCTGTCAGAAGTATGCAGAATCATCGAGATCCCTCTTTTCGAGCTATTTATTGCGAGAAACACGTTATCTGGTTTTTTCACCACTACACAGTGCCTTTGATATGCAGTACCAGCGATATCTTGGTTTTCGTGGGGTTTCAAGCTGAGATATGCATTTTTTACGATAATCTTGGTGAGACTTCTGTCCGAAGTATGCTTAATCATCGAGATCGCTCTATTCGAGCTATTTAATGTGAGAAACACGTTATCTGGTGTTTCCAGCACTCCACAGTGCGTTTTATATGCAGAACCAGCGATATCTTGGCTTTCGTGGGGTTTCAAGCTGAGATATGCATTGTCTGCGATAATCTAGGTGAGACTTCTGTCCGAAGTATGCAGAATCATCGAGATCGCTCTTTTCGAGCTATTTATTGCGAGAAACACGTTATCTGGTTTTTTCACCACTACACAGTGCCTTTGATGTGCAGTACCAGCGATATCTTGGTTTTCGTGGGGTTTCAAGCTGAGATATGCATTTTTTACGATAATCTTGGTGAGACTTCTGTCCGAAGTTTGCTTAATCATCGAGATCGCTCTATTCGAGCTATTTAATGTGAGAAACTCGTTATCTGGTGTTTCCAGCACTCCACAGTGCGTTTTATATGCAGAACCAGCGATATCTTGGCTTTCGTGGGGTTTCAAGCTGAGATATGCATTGTCTGCGATAATCAAGGTGAGACTTCTGTCCGAAGTATGCAGATTCATCGAGATCGTACTTTTCGAGCCATTTTATGCGAGAAACACGTTTTCTGGGGTTTTCACCACTCCACAGTGCGTTGGATATGCAGAACAGGTGATATCTTGGTTTTCGAGGGGTTTCAAGCTGAGATATGCATTTGCTGCGATAAACTTGGAGAGACTTCTGTCCGAAGTATGCTGAATCATCGAGATCGCACTTTTCGAGCTAGTTAATTGCGAGAAAAACCTTCTCTGGTGTTTTCACCACCCCACAGTGCGTTTGATATGCAGAACCGGCGATATCTGGGTTTTCGTGGGGTTTCAAGCTGAGATATGCATTTTCTGCGATAATCTTGGTGAGACCTCTGTCCGAAGTATGCAGAAACATCGAGATCGCTCTTTTCGACCTATTTAATGCGAGAAACACGTTATCTGGTGTTTTCACCACACCACAGTGCGTTTGATATGCAGAACCAGCGATATCTTGGTTTTCGTGGGGGTTCAATCTGAGATATGCACATTCTATGATAATCTTGGTGAGACTTCTGTCAGAAGTATGCAGAATCATCGGCATCTCCCTTTTCGACCTATTTAATGCGAGAAACACGTTCTCTGGTTGTTTTCACCACTCCAGAGTGCGTTTGATATGCAGAACCGGCGATATCTTGATTTTCGTGGTGTTTCCAGCTGAGATATGCATTTTCTGCGATAATCTTGGTGAGACTTCTGTCAGACGTATGCAGAATCATCGGCATCTCCCTTTTCGACCTATTTAATGCGAGAAACACGTTCTCTGGTTGTTTTCACCACTCCACAGTGGGTTTGATATGCAGAACCGGCGACATCTTGATTTTCGTGAGGTTTCAAGCTGAGATATGCATTTTCAGCGATAATCTTGGTGAGTCTTTTGTCAGGAGTATGCAGAATCTTCGAGATCGCTCTTTTCGAGCAACTTAATGCGGGAAACACGATATCTGGTTGTTTTCACCACTCCACAGTGCGTTTGATATGCAGAACGGGCGACATCTTGGCTGTCGTAGGGTATCAAGCTGAGATATGCATTTTCTACCATAATCTTGGTGAGAGTTCTGTCAGAAGTATGCAGAATCATCGAGATCCCTCTTTTCGAGCTAGTTAATGCGAGAAACACGTTTTCTGGGGTTTTCACCACTCCACAGTTCGTTGGATATGCAGAACAGGAGATATCTTGGTTTTCGTGGGGTTTCTAGCAGAGATATGCATTTTCTGCGATAATCATGGTGAGACTTCTGTTAGAAGTATGCAGAATCATCGAGATCGCACTTTTCAATCAATTTAATGCGAGAAACACGTTGTCTGGTGTTTTCACCACTCCACAGTTGGTTTGATATGCAGAACAGGCGATGTTTGGTTTTCGTCGGGTTTCAAGCTGAGATATGCATTTTCTGCGATAATCTTGGTGAGACTTCAGTCAAAAATATGCAGAATCTTCTAGATCGCTCTTTTCGAGCTATTTAATGCGAAAAAACAAGTTTTCTGGTGTTTTCACCACTCCACAGTTCGTTGGATATGCAGAACAGGAGATATCTTGATTTTCGTGGGGTTTCTAGCAGAGACATGCATTTTCAGCGATAATCTTGGTGAGTCTTCTGTCAGAAGTATGCAGAATCATCGAGATCCCTCTTTTCGAGCTAGTTAATGCGAGAAACACGTTATCTGGTTTTTTCACCACTACATAGTGCCTTTGATATGCAGTACCAGCGATATCTTGGTTTTCGTGGGGTTTCAAGCTGAGATATGCATTTTTTACGATAATCTTGGTGAGACTTCTGTCCGAAGTATGCTTAATCATCGAGATCGCTCTATTCGAGCTATTTAATGTGAGAAACACGTTATCTGGTGTTTCCAGCACTCCACAGTGCGTTGTATATGCAGAACCAGCGATATCTTGGCTTTCGTGGGGTTTCAAGCTGAGATATGCATTGTCTGCGATAATCTAGGTGAGACTTCTGTCCGAAGTATGCAGATTCATCGAGATCGTACTTTTCGAGCTATTTTATGCGAGAAACACGTTTTCTGGGGTTTTCACCACTCCACAGTTCGTTGGATATGCAGAACAGGTGATATCTTGGTTTTCGAGGGGTTTCAAGCTGAGATATGCATTTTCTGCGATAATCTTGGTGAGACTTCTGTCAGACGTATGCAGAATCATCGGCATCTCCCTTTTCGACCTATTTAATGCGAGAAACACGTTCTCTGGTTGTTTTCACCACTCCACAGTGGGTTTGATATGCAGAAACGGCGACATCTTGATTTTCGTGAGGTTTCAAGCTGAGATATGCATTTTCAGCGATAATCTTGGTGAGTCTTTTGTCAGAAGTATGCAGAATCTTCGAGATCGCTCTTTTCGAGCAACTTAATGCGAGAAACACGATATCTGGTTGTTTTCACCACTCCACAGTGCGTTTGATATGCAGAACGGGCGACATCTTGATTTTCGTGGTGTTTCCAGCTGAGATATGCATTGTCTGCGATAATCTAGGTGAGACATCTGTCCGAAGTATGCAGATTCATCGAGATCGTACTTTTCGAGCTATTTTATGCGAGAAACACGTTTTCTGGGGTTTTCACCACTCCACAGTTTGTTGGATATGCAGAACAGGTGATATCTTGGTTTTCGAGGGGTTTCAAGCTGAGATATGCATTTTCTGCGATAATCTTGGTGAGACTTCTGTCAGACGTATGCAGAATCATCGGCATCTCCCTTTTCGACCTATTTAATGCGAGAAACACGTTCTCTGGTTGTTTTCACCACTCCACAGTGGGTTTGATATGCAGAACCGGCGACATCTTGATTTTCGTGATGTTTCAAGCTGAGATATGCATTTTCAGCGATAATCTTGGTGAGTCTTTTGTCAGAAGTATGCAGAATCTTCGAGATCGCTCTTTTCGAGCAACTTAATTCGAGAAACACGATATCTGGTTGTTTTCACCACTCCACAGTGCGTTTGATATGCAGAACGGGCGACATCTTGATTTTCGTGGTGTTTCCAGCTGAGATATGCATTTTCTGCGATAATCTTGGTGAGTCTTCTGTCAGAAGTATGCAGAATCATCGAGATCCCTCTTTTCGAGCTATTCAATGCGAGAAACACGTAAATTGGTGTTTTCACCACTCCACAGTGCGTTTGATATGCGGAACCAGCGACATCTTGGATTTCGTCGGGTTTCAAGCTGAGACATGCATTTTCTGCGATAATCTTGGTGAGTCTTCTGTCAGAAGTATGCAGAATCATCGAGGTCCCTCTTTTCGAGCTAGTTAATGCGAGAAACACGTTATCTGGTGTTTTCACCACTCCACAGTTCGTTGGATATGCAGAACAGGTGATATCTTGGTTTTCGAGGGGTTTCAAGCTGAGATATGCATTTGCTGCGATAAACTTGGAGAGACTTCTGTCCGAAGTATGCTGAATCATCGAGATCGCACTTTTCAAGCTAGTTAATGCGAGAAAAACCTTCTCTGGTGTTTTCACCACCCCACAGTGCGTTTGATATGCAGAACCGGCGATATCTGGGTTTTCGTGGGGTTTCAAGCTGAGATATGCATTTTCTGCGATAATCTTGGTGAGACCTCTGTCCGAAGTATGCAGAAACATCGAGATCGCTCTTTTCGACCTATTTAATGCGAGAAACACGTTATCTGGTGTTTTCACCACACCACAGTGCGTTTGATATGCAGAACCAGCGATATCTTGGTTTTCGTGGGGGTTCAATCTGAGATATGCACATTCTATGATAATCTTGGTGAGACTTCTGTCAGAAGTATGCAGAATCATCGGCATCTCCCTTTTCGACCTATTTAATGCGAAAAAACAAGTTTTCTGGTGTTTTCACCACTCCACAGTTCGTTGGATATGCAGAACAGGAGATATCTTGGTTTTCGTGGGGTTTCTAGCAGAGACATGCATTTTCTGCGATAATCTTGGTGAGTCTTCTGTCAGAAGTATGCAGAATCATCGAGATCCCTCTTTTCGAGCTACTTAATGCGAGAAACACGTTTTCTGGGGTATTCACCACTCCACAGTTCGTTGGATATGCAGAACAGGAGATATCTTGGTTTTCGTGGGGTTTCTAGCTGAGATATGCATTTTTTACGATAATCTTGGTGAGATTTCTGTCCGAAGTATGCAGAATCATCGGCATCTCCCTTTTCGACCTATTTAATGCGAGAAACACGTTCTCTTGTTGTTTTCACCACTCCACAGTGGGTTTGATATGCAGAACCGCAGATATTTTGCTTTTCGTCGGGTTTCAAGCTCAGATATGCTTTTTCTGCGATAATCTTGGTGAGACTTCTGTCCGACGTATGCTGAAACATCGAGTTCGCTCTTTTCGAGCTAGTTAATGCGAGAAAAACCTTATCCGGTGTTTTCACCACTCCACAGTGCGTTTGATATGCAGTACCAGCGATATCTTGGTTTTCGTGGGGTTTCAAGCTGAGATATGCATTTTCTGCGATAATCTTGGTGGACTTCTGTCCGAAGTATGCTGAAACATCCAGATCGCTCTTTTCGAGCTAGTTAATGCGAGAAACACGTTATCTGGTGTTTTCACCACTCCACAGTGCGTTTAATATGCAGAACCGGCGATATCCTGGTTTTCGTGGGGTTTCAAGCTAAGATATGCATTTCCTGCGATAATCTTTGTGAGACTTCTGTCCGAAGTATGCTGAATCATCGAGATCGCTCTTTTCGAGCTACTTAATGCGCGAAACACGTTTTCTGGTGTTTTCACCACGCCACAGTTGGTTTGATATGCAGAACCGGCGATATTTTGGTTTTCGTCGGGTTTCATGCTGAGATATGCATTTTCTACGATAATCTTGGTGAAACATCTGCCCGAAGTATGTAGAAACATCGAGAGCGCTCTTTTCGAGCTACTTAATGCACGAAACACGTTTTCTGGTGTTTTCACCACTCCACGGTACGTTTGATGGGCAGAACCGGATATAACTCGGTTTTCGTCGGGTTTCAAGCTGAGATATGCATTTTCTACGATAATCTTGGTGAGACTTCTGTCAGAAGTATGCAGAATCTTCGAGAACGCTCTTTTCGAACTACTTAATGCGCGAAACACGTTTTCTGGTGTTTTCACCACTCCACGGTACGTTTGATGGGCAGAACCGGAGATAACTCGGTTTTCGTCGGGTTTCAAGCTGAGATATGCATTTTCTACGATAATCTTGGTGAGACTTCTGTCAGAAGTATGCAGGATCTTCGAGAACGCTCTCTCCGAGCTATTTAATGCGAGAAACACGTTATCTGGTGTTTTCACCACTCCACAGTGCGTTTGATATGCAGTACCAGCGATATCTTGGTTTTCGTGGGGTTTCAAGCTCAGATATGCATTTTTTACGATAATCTTCTTGAGACTTCTGTCCGAAGTATGCAGAATCATCGAGATCGCTCTATTCGAGCTATTTAATGCGAGAAACACGTTCTCTGGTTGTTTTCACCACTCCACAGTGCGTTTGATATGCAGAACCGGCAACATCTTGATTTTCGTGAGGTTTCGAGCTGAGATATGCATTTTCTGCGATAATATTGGTGAGACTTCAGTCAGAAGTATGCAGAATCATCTAGATCGCTCTTTTCGAGCTACTTAATGCACGAAACACGTAGTCTGGTGTTTTCACCACTCCACAGTGCGTTTGACATGCAGAACCGCAGATATTTTGCTTTTCGTCGGGTTTCAAGCTCAGATATGCTTTTTCTGCGATAATCTTGGTGAGACTTCTGTCCGACGTATGCTGAAACATCGAGTTCGCTCTTTTCGAGCTAGTTAATGCGAGAAAAACCTTATCCGGTGTTTTCACCACTCCACAGTGCGTTAGATATGCAGAACCAGCGATATCTTGGCTTTCGTGGGGTTTCAAGCTGAGATATGCATTTTTTACGATTATCTTGGTGAGACTTCTGTCCGAAGTATGAAGAATCATCGAGATCGCTCTATTCGAGCTACTTAATGCGAGAAACACGTTTTCAGGGTGTTTTCACCACTCCACAGTTGGTTTGATATGCAGAACCGGCGATATTTTGGTTTTCGTCGGGTTTCAAGCTGAGATATGCATTTTCTACGATAATCCTGGTGAGACTTCTGTCAGAAGTATGCAGAATCTTCGAGAACGCTCTTTTCGAGCTACTTAATGCGCGAAACACGTTTTCTGGTGTTTTCACCACTCCACAGTGCGTTTGATATGCAGAACAGTAGATATCTTGGTTTCCGTGGGGTTTCAAGCTGAGATATGCATTTTCTGCGATAATCTTGTTGAGACTTCTGTCCGATGTATGCAGAATCATCGAGATCGATCGTTTCGAGCTATTTAATGCGAGAAACACGTTATCTGGTGTTTTCACCACTCCACAGTGCGTTGGATATGCAGAACCGGAGATATTTTGGTTTTCGTCTGGTTTCAAGCTGAGATATGCATTTTCTACGATAAGCTTGGTGAAACATCTGTCCGAAGTATGCCGAAACATCGAGAGCGCTCTTTTCGAGCCATTTAATGCGAGAAACACGTTTTCTGGGGTTTTCACCACTCCACAGTTCGATGGATATGCAGAACAGTAGATATCTTGGGTTTCGTGGGGTTTCAAGCTGAGATATGCATTTTCTGCGATAATCTTGGTGGGTCTTTTGTCAGAAGTATGCAGAATCGTCTAGATCGCTCTTTTCGAGCTACTTAATGCACGAAACACGTTTTCTGGTGTTTTCACCACTCCACAGTACGTTTGTCATGCAGAACCGGAGATATCTTGGTTTCGGTCGGGTTTCAAGCTGAGATATGCATTTTCTACGATAATACTGGTGAGACTTCTGTCAGAAGTATGCAGAATCTTCGAGATCGCTCTTTTCGAGCTACTTAATGCTCGAAACACGTTTTCTGGTGTTTTCACCACTCCACGGTACGTTTGATGGGCAGAACCGGATATAACTCGGTTTTCGTCGGGTTTCAAGGTGAGATATGCATTTTCTACGATAATCTTGGTGAGACTTCTGTCAGAAGTATGCAGAATCTTCGAGAACGCTCTTTTCGAACTACTTAATGCGCGAAACACGTTTTCTGGTGTTTTCACCACTCCACGGTACGTTTGATGGGCAGAACCGGAGATAACTCGGTTTTCGTCGGGTTTCAAGCTGAGATATGCATTTTCTACGATAATCTTGGTGAGAATTCTGTCAGAAGTATGCAGGATCTTCGAGAACGCTCTCTCCGAGCTATTTAATGCGAGAAACACGTTATCTGGTGTTTTCACCACTCCACAGTGCGTTTGATATGCAGTACCAGCGATATCTTGGTTTTCGTGGGGTTTCAAGCTCAGATATGCATTTTTTACGATAATCTTCTTGAGACTTCTGTCCGAAGTATGCAGAATCATCGAGATCGCTCTATTCGAGCTATTTAATGCGAGAAACACGTTCTCTGGTTGTTTTCACCACTCCACAGTGCGTTTGATATGCAGAACCGGCAACATCTTGATTTTCGTGAGGTTTCGAGCTGAGATATGCATTTTCTGCGATAATATTGGTGAGACTTCAGTCAGAAGTATGCAGAATCATCTAGATCGCTCTTTTCGAGCTACTTAATGCACGAAACACGTAGTCTGGTGTTTTCACCACTCCACAGTACGTTTGACATGCAGAACCGGAGATATCTTGGTTTCGGTCGGGTTTCAAACTGAGATATGCATTTTCTACGATAATCCTGGTGAGACTTCTGTCAGAAGTGTGCAGAATCATCGAGAACGCTCGTTTCGAGCTACATAATGCGAGAAACACGTTATCTGGTGTTTTCACCACTCCACAGTGCGTTGGATATGCAGAACCGCAGATATTTTGGTTTTCGTCGGGTTTCAAGTTCAGATATGCATTTTCTTCGATAAGCTTGGCGAAACATCTGCCCGAAGTATGCTGAAACATCGAGATCGCTCTTTTCGAGCTAGTTAATGCGAGAAAAACCTTATCCGGTGTTTTCACCACTCCACAGTGCGTTTGATATGCAGAACAGTACATATCTTGGTTTTCGTGGGGTTTCAAGCTGAGATATGCTTTTTTTACGATAATATTGGTGAGGCTTCTGTCCGAAGTATGCTGAATCATCGAGATCGCTCTGTTCGAGCTAGTTAGTGCGAGAAACACGTTATCTGGTGTTTTCACCACTCCACAGTGCGTTTGATATGCAGAACAGTACATATCTTGGTTTTCGTGGGGTTTCAAGCTGAGATATGCATTTTCTGCGATAATCTTGGTGAGACATCTGTCCGAAGTATGCAGAAACATCGAGAGCGCTCTTTTCGAGCTATTTAATGCGAGAAACTCGTTTTCTGGGGTTTTCAACACTCCACAGTTCGTTGGATATGCAGAACCGGAGATATCTTGGTTTTCGTGGGGTTTCAAGCTGAGACATGCATTTTCTGCGATAATCTTGTTGAGACTTCTGTCCGATGTATGCAGAAACATCGAGAGCGCTCTTTTCGAGCTATTTAATGAGAGAAACACGTTATCTGGTGTTTTCACCACTCCACAGTGCGTATGATATGCAGAACCGGCGATATCTTGGTTTTCGTGGGGTTTCAAGCTGAGATTTGCATTTTCTGCGATAATCTTGGTGAGACTTCTGTCCGAAGTATGCTGAAACATCGAGATCGCTCGTTTCGAGCTATTTAATGCGAGAAACACGTTATCATGGTGTTTTCACCACACCACAGTGCGTTTGAAATGCAGAACCAGCGATATCTTGGTTTTCGTGGCATTTCAAGCTGAGATACGCATTTCCTGCGATAATCTTGGTGAGACTTCTGTCCGAAGTATGCTGAATCATCGAGATCGCTCTTTTCGAGCTAGTTAATGCGAGAAAAACCTTATCCGGTGTTTTCACCACTCCACAGTGCGTTAGATATGCAGAACCAGCGATATCTTGGCTTTCGTGGGGTTTCAAGCTGAGATATGCATTTTTTACGATAATCTTGGTGAGACTTCTGTCCGAAGTATGAAGAATCATCGAGATCGCTCTATTCGAGCTATTTAATGCGAGAAACACGTTTTCAGGGTGTTTTCACCATTCCACAGTGCGTTTGATATGCTGAACAGAGCGATATCTTGGTTTTCGTGGGGTTTCAATCTGAGATATGCATTTTTTACGATATTTTTGGTGAGATTTCTGTCCGAAGTATGCAGAATCATGGAGATCGCTCGTTTCGAGCTATTTAATGCGAGAAACACGTTATCTGGTGTTTTCACCACTCCACAGTGTGTTTGACATGCAGAACCGAAGATATCTTGGTTTCGGTCGGGTTTCAAGCTGAGATATGCATTTTTTACGATAATTTTGGTGAGATTTCTGTCCGAAGTATGCAGAATCATCGAGATCGCTCGTTTCGAGCTATTTAATGCGAGAAACACGTTATCTGGTGTTTTCACCACTCCACAGTGCGTTGGATATGCAGAACCGGAGATATTTTGGTTTTCGTCGGGTTTCAAGCTGAGATATGCATTTTCTGCGATAATCTTGGTGGACTTCTGGACGAAGTATGCTGAAACATCGAGATCGCTCTTTTCGAGCTAGTTAATGCGAGAAACACGTTATCTGGTGTTTTCACCACTCCACAGTGCGTTTGATATGCAGTACCAGCGATATCTTGGTTTTCGTGGGGTTTCAAGCTGAGATATGCATTTTCTGCGATAATCTTGGTGGACTTCTGTCCGAAGTATGCTGAAACATCCAGATCGCTCTTTTCGAGCTAGTTAATGCGAGAAACACGTTATCTGGTGTTTTCACCACTCCACAGTGCGTTTAATATGCAGAACCGGCGATATCCTGGTTTTCGTGGGGTTTCAAGCTAAGATATGCATTTCCTGCGATAATCTTTGTGAGACTTCTGTCCGAAGTATGCAGAATCATCGAGATCGCTCGTTTCGAGCTATTTAATGCGCGAAACACGTTTTCTGGTGTTTTCACCACTCCACAGTTGGTTTGATATGCAGAACCGGCGATATTTTGGTTTTCGTCGGGTTTCATGCTGAGATATGCATTTTCTACGATAATCTTGGTGAAACATCTGCCCGAAGTATGTAGAAACATCGAGAGCGCTCTTTTCGAGCTATTTAATGCGAGAAACTCGTTTTCTGGGGTTTTCAACACTCCACAGTTCGTTGGATATGCAGAACCGGAGATATCTTGGTTTTCGTGGGGTTTCAAGCTGAGATATGCATTTCCTGCGATAATCTTGGTGAGACTTCTGTCCGAAGTATGCAGAATCATCGAGATCGATCGTTTCGAGCTATTTAATGCGAGAAACACGTTATCTGGTGTTTTCACCACTCCACAGTGCGTTTGATACGCAGAACCAGCGATATCTTGGTTTTCGTGGCATTTCAAGCTGAGATACGCATTTCCTGGGATGATCTTGGTGAGACTTCTGTCCGAAGTATGCTGAATCATCGAGATCGCTCTTTTCGAGCTAGTTAGAGCGAGAAACACGTTAGCTGGTGTTTTCACCACTCCACAGTGCGTTTGATATGCAGAACAGTAGATATCTTGGTTTCCGTGGGGTTTCAAGCTGAGATATGCATTTTCTGCGATAATCTTGTTGAGACTTCTGTCCGATGTATGCAGAATCATCGAGATCGATCGTTTCGAGCTATTTAATGCGAGAAACACGTTATCTGGTGTTTTCACCACTCCACAGTGCGTTGGATATGCAGAACCGGAGATATTTTGGTTTTCGTCTGGTTTCAAGCTGAGATATGCATTTTCTACGATAAGCTTGGTGAAACATCTGTCCGAAGTATGCCGAAACATCGAGAGCGCTCTTTTCGAGCCATTTAATGCGAGAAACACGTTTTCTGGGGTTTTCACCACTCCACAGTTCGATGGATATGCATAACAGTAGATATCTTGGGTTTCGTGGGGTTTCAAGCTGAGATATGCATTTTCTGCGATAATCTTGGTGGGTCTTTTGTCAGAAGTATGCAGAATCGTCTAGATCGCTCTTTTCGAGCTACTTAATGCACGAAACACGTTTTCTGGTGTTTTCACCACTCCACAGTACGTTTGTCATGCAGAACCGGAGATATCTTGGTTTCGGTCGGGTTTCAAGCTGAGATATGCATTTTCTACGATAATACTGGTGAGACTTCTGTCAGAAGTATGCAGAATCTTCGAGATCGCTCTTTTCGAGCTACTTAATGCGCGAAACACGTTTTCTGGTGTTTTCACCACTCCACGGTACGTTTGATGGGCAGAACCGGAGATAACTCGGTTTTCGTCGGGTTTCAAGCTGAGATATGCATTTTCTACGATAATCTTGGTGAGAATTCTGTCAGAAGTATGCAGGATCTTCGAGAACGCTCTCTCCGAGCTATTTAATGCGAGAAACACGTTATCTGGTGTTTTCACCACTCCACAGTGCGTTTGATATGCAGTACCAGCGATATCTTGGTTTTCGTGGGGTTTCAAGCTCAGATATGCATTTTTTACGATAATCTTCTTGAGACTTCTGTCCGAAGTATGCAGAATCATCGAGATCGCTCTATTCGAGCTATTTAATGCGAGAAACACGTTCTCTGGTTGTTTTCACCACTCCACAGTGCGTTTGATATGCAGAACCGGCAACATCTTGATTTTCGTGAGGTTTCGAGCTGAGATATGCATTTTCTGCGATAATATTGGTGAGACTTCAGTCAGAAGTATGCAGAATCATCTAGATCGCTCTTTTCGAGCTACTTAATGCACGAAACACGTAGTCTGGTGTTTTCACCACTCCACAGTACGTTTGACATGCAGAACCGGAGATATCTTGGTTTCGGTCGGGTTTCAAACTGAGATATGCATTTTCTACGATAATCCTGGTGAGACTTCTGTCAGAAGTGTGCAGAATCATCGAGAACGCTCGTTTCGAGCTACACAATGCGAGAAACACGTTATCTGGTGTTTTCACCACTCCACAGTGCGTTGGATATGCGGAACCGCAGATATTTTGGTTTTCGTCGGGTTTCAAGTTCAGATATGCATTTTCTTCGATAAGCTTGGCGAAACATCTGCCCGAAGTATGCTGAAACATCGAGATCGCTCTTTTCGAGCTAGTTAATGCGAGAAAAACCTTATCCGGTGTTTTCACCACTCCACAGTGCGTTTGATATGCAGAACAGTACATATCTTGGTTTTCGTGGGGTTTCAAGCTGAGATATGCTTTTTTTACGATAATATTGGTGAGGCTTCTGTCCGAAGTATGCTGAATCATCGAGATCGCTCTGTTCGAGCTAGTTAGTGCGAGAAACACGTTATCTGGTGTTTTCACCACTCCACAGTGCGTTTGATATGCAGAACAGTACATATCTTGGTTTTCGTGGGGTTTCAAGCTGAGATATGCATTTTCTGCGATAATCTTGGTGAGACATCTGTCCGAAGTATGCAGAAACATCGAGAGCGCTCTTTTCGAGCTATTTAATGCGAGAAACTCGTTTTCTGGGGTTTTCAACACTCCACAGTTCGTTGGATATGCAGAACCGGAGATATCTTGGTTTTCGTGGGGTTTCAAGCTGAGACATGCATTTTCTGCGATAATCTTGTTGAGACTTCTGTCCGAAGTATGCAGAAACATCGAGAGCGCACTTTTCGAGCTATTTAATGAGAGAAACACGTTATCTGGTGTTTTCACCACTCCACAGTGCGTATGATATGCAGAACCGGCGATATCTTGGTTTTCGTGGGGTTTCAAGCTGAGATTTGCATTTTCTGCGATAATCTTGGTGAGACTTCTGTCCGAAGTATGCTGAAACATCGAGATCGCTCGTTTCGAGCTATTTAATGCGAGAAACACGTTATCATGGTGTTTTCACCACACCACAGTGCGTTTGAAATGCAGAACCAGCGATATCTTGGTTTTCGTGGCATTTCAAGCTGAGATACGCATTTCCTGCGATAATCTTGGTGAGACTTCTGTCCGAAGTATGCTGAATCATCGAGATCGCTCTTTTCGAGCTAGTTAATGCGAGAAAAACCTTATCCGGTGTTTTCACCACTCCACAGTGCGTTAGATATGCAGAACCAGCGATATCTTGGCTTTCGTGGGGTTTCAAGCTGAGATATGCATTTTTTACGATAATCTTGGTGAGACTTCTGTCCGAAGTATGAAGAATCATCGAGATCGCTCTATTCGAGCTATTTAATGCGAGAAACACGTTTTCAGGGTGTTTTCACCATTCCACAGTGCGTTTGATATGCTGAACAGAGCGATATCTTGGTTTTCGTGGGGTTTCAATCTGAGATATGCATTTTTTACGATAATTTTGGTGAGATTTCTGTCCGAAGTATGCAGAATCATGGAGATCGCTCGTTTCGAGCTATTTAATGCGAGAAACACGTTATCTGGTGTTTTCACCACTCCACAGTTGGTTTGATATGCAGAACCGGCGATATTTTGGTTTTCGTCGGGTTTCAAGCTGAGATGTGCATTTTCTGCGATAATCTTGGTGGACTTCTGTCCGAAGTATGCTGAAACATCCAGATCGCTCTTCTCGAGCTAGTTAATGCGAGAAACACGTTATCTGGTGTTTTCACCACTCCACAGTGCGTTTAATATGCAGAACCGGCGATATCCTGGTTTTCGTGGGGTTTCAAGCTAAGATATGCATTTCCTGCGATAATCTTTGTGAGACTTCTGTCCGAAGTATGCTGAATCATCGAGATCGCTCTTTTCGAGCTATTTAATGCGAGAAACACGTTCTCTGGTTGTTTTCACCACTCCACAGTGCGTTTGATATGCAGTACCAGCGATATCTTGGTTTTCGTGGGGTTTCAAGCTGAGATATGCATTTTCTGCGATAATCTTGGTGGACTTCTGTCCGAAGTATGCTGAAACATCCAGATCGCTCTTTTCGAGCTAGTTAATGCGAGAAACACGTTATCTGGTGTTTTCACCACTCCACAGTGCGTTTAATATGCAGAACCGGCGATATCCTGGTTTTCGTGGGGTTTCAAGCTAAGATATGCATTTCCTGCGATAATCTTTGTGAGACTTCTGTCCGAAGTATGCTGAATCATCGAGATCGCTCTTTTCGAGCTATTTAATGCGAGAAACACGTTCTCTGGTTGTTTTCACCACTCCACAGTGCGTTTGATATGCAGTACCAGCGATATCTTGGTTTCGGTCGGGTTTCAAGCTAAGATATGCATTTTCTACGATAATCCTGGTGAGACTTCTGTCAGAAGTATGCAGAATCTTCGAGAACGCTCTTTTCGAGCTATTGAATGCGAGAAACACGTTATCTGGTGTTTTCACCACTCCACAGTGCGTTGGATATGCAGAACCGCAGACATTTTGGTTTTCGTCGGGTTTCAAGCTGAGATATGCATTTTCTACGATAAGCTTGGTGAAACATCTGTCCGAAGTATGCAGAAACGTCGCGAGCGCTCTTTTCGAGCTATTTAATGCGAGAAACACGTTTTCTGGGGTTTTCACCACTCCACAGTTCGTTGGATATGCAGAACCGGAGATATCTTGGTTTTCGTGGGGTTTCAAGCTGAGATATGCATTTTTTACGATAATCTTGGTGAGACTACTGTCCGAAGTATGCTTAATCATCGAGATCGCTCTTTTCGAGCTGGTTAATGCGAGATAAACCATATCTGGTGTTTTCACCACTCCACAGTGCGTTTTATATGCAGAACCAGCGATATCTTGGCTTTCGTGGGTTTTTAAGCTGAGATATGCATTTTCTACGATAATCTTGGTGAGACTTCTGTTAGAAGTATGCAGAATCATCGAGATCGCTCGTTTCGAGCTATTTAATGCGAGAAACTCGTTATCTGGTGTTTTCACCACTCCACAGTGCGTTTAATATGCAGAACCGGCGATATCCTGGTTTTCGTGGGGTTTCAAGCTAAGATATGCATTTCCTGCGATAATCTTTGTGAGACTTCTGTCCGAAGTATGCTGAATCATCGAGATCGCTCTTTTCGAGCTATTTAATGCGAGAAACACGTTCTCTGGTTGTTTTCACCACTCCACAGTGCGTTTGATATGCAGTACCAGCGATATCTTGGTTTTCGTGGGGTTTCAAGCTGAGATATGCATTTTCTGCGATAATCTTGGTGGACTTCTGTCCGAAGTATGCTGAAACATCCTGATCGCTCTTTTCGAGCTAGCTAATGCGAGAAACACGTTATCTGGTGTTTTCACCACTCCACAGTGCGTTTAATATGCAGAACCGGCGATATCCTGGTTTTCGTGGGGTTTCAAGCTAAGATATGCATTTCCTGCGATAATCTTTGTGAGACTTCTGTCCGAAGTATGCTGAATCATCGAGATCGCTCTTTTCGAGCTATTTAATGCGAGAAACACGTTCTCTGGTTGTTTTCACCACTCCACAGTGCGTTTGATATGCAGTACCAGCGATATCTTGGTTTCGGTCGGGTTTCAAGCTAAGATATGCATTTTCTACGATAATCCTGGTGAGACTTCTGTCAGAAGTATGCAGAATCTTCGAGAACGCTCTTTTCGAGCTAGTTAATGCGAGAAAAACCTTATCCGGTGTTTTCACCACTCCACAGTGCGTTTGATATGCAGAACAGTACATATCTTGGTTTTCGTGGGGTTTCAAGCTGAGATATGCATTTTCTGCGATAATCTTGGTGAGACATCTGTCCGAAGTATGCAGAAACATCGAGAGCGCTCTTTTCGAGCTATTTAATGCGAGAAACTCGTTTTCTGGGGTTTTCAACACTCCACAGTGCGTTGGATATGCAGAACCGCAGATATTTTGGTTTTCGTCGGGTTTCAAGTTCAGATATGCATTTTCTTCGATAAGCTTGGCGAAACATCTGCCCGAAGTATGCTGAAACATCGAGATCGCTCTTTTCGAGCTAGTTAATGCGAGAAAAACCTTATCCGGTGTTTTCACCACTCCACAGTGCGTTTGATATGCAGAACAGTACATATCTTGGTTTTCGTGGGGTTTCAAGCTGAGATATGCTTTTTTTACGATAATATTGGTGAGGCTTCTGTCCGAAGTATGCTGAATCATCGAGATCGCTCTGTTCGAGCTAGTTAGTGCGAGAAACACGTTATCTGGTGTTTTCACCACTCCACAGTGCGTTTGATATGCAGAACAGTACATATCTTGGTTTTCGTGGGGTTTCAAGCTGAGATATGCATTTTCTGCGATAATCTTGGTGAGACATCTGTCCGAAGTATGCAGAAACATCGAGAGCGCTCTTTTCGAGCTATTTAATGCGAGAAACTCGTTTTCTGGGGTTTTCAACACTCCACAGTTCGTTGGATATGCAGAACCGGAGATATCTTGGTTTTCGTGGGGTTTCAAGCTGAGACATGCATTTTCTGCGATAATCTTGTTGAGACTTCTGTCCGAAGTATGCAGAAACATCGAGAGCGCACTTTTCGAGCTATTTAATGAGAGAAACACGTTATCTGGTGTTTTCACCACTCCACAGTGCGTATGATATGCAGAACCGGCGATATCTTGGTTTTCGTGGGGTTTCAAGCTGAGATTTGCATTTTCTGCGATAATCTTGGTGAGACTTCTGTCCGAAGTATGCTGAAACATCGAGATCGCTCGTTTCGAGCTATTTAATGCGAGAAACACGTTATCATGGTGTTTTCACCACACCACAGTGCGTTTGAAATGCAGAACCAGCGATATCTTGGTTTTCGTGGCATTTCAAGCTGAGATACGCATTTCCTGCGATAATCTTGGTGAGACTTCTGTCCGAAGTATGCTGAATCATCGAGAGCGCTCTTTTCGAGCTAGTTAATGCGAGAAAAACCTTATCCGGTGTTTTCACCACTCCACAGTGCGTTAGATATGCAGAACCAGCGATATCTTGGCTTTCGTGGGGTTTCAAGCTGAGATATGCATTTTTTACGATAATCTTGGTGAGACTTCTGTCCGAAGTATGAAGAATCATCGAGATCGCTCTATTGGAGCTATTTAATGCGAGAAACACGTTTTCAGGGTGTTTTCACCATTCCACAGTGCGTTTGATATGCTGAACAGAGCGATATCTTGGTTTTCGTGGGGTTTCAATCTGAGATATGCATTTTTTACGATAATTTTGGTGAGATTTCTGTCCGAAGTATGCAGAATCATCGAGATCGCTCGTTTCGAGCTATTTAATGCGAGAAACACGTTATCTGGTGTTTTCACCACTCCACAGTTGGTTTGATATGCAGAACCGGCGATATTTTGGTTTTCGTCGGGTTTCAAGCTGAGATGTGCATTTTCTACGATAATATTGGTGAGACTTCAGTCAGAAGTATGCAGAATCATCTAGATCGCTCTTTTCGAGCTAGTTAATGCGAGAAACACGTTATCTGGTGTTTTCACCACTCCACAGTGTGTTTGACATGCAGAACCGGAGATATCTTGGTTTCGGTCGGGTTTCAAGCTGAGATATGCATTTTTTACGATAATTTTGGTGAGATTTCTGTCCGAAGTATGCAGAATCATCGAGATCGCTCGTTTCGAGCTATTTAATGCGAGAAACACGTTATCTGGTTGTTTTCACCACTCCACAGTGCGTTTGATATGCAGAACCGGCGATATCCTGGTTTTCGTGGGGTTTCAAGCTAAGATATGCATTTCCTGCGATAATCTTTGTGAGACTTCTGTCCGAAGTATGCTGAATCATCGAGATCGCTCTTTTCGAGCTATTTAATGCGAGAAACACGTTCTCTGGTTGTTTTCACCACTCCACAGTGCGTTTGATATGCAGTACCAGCGATATCTTGGTTTTCGTGGGGTTTCAAGCTGAGATATGCATTTTCTGCGATAATCTTGGTGGACTTCTGTCCGAAGTATGCTGAAACATCCAGATCGCTCTTTTCGAGCTAGTTAGTGCGAGAAACACGTTATCTGGTGTTTTCACCACTCCACAGTGCCTTTGATATGCAGAACAGTACATATCTTGGTTTTCGTGGGGTTTCAAGCTGAGATATGCATTTTCTGCGATAATCTTGGTGGACTTCTGTCCGAAGTATGCTGAATCATCGAGGGCGCTCTTATCGAGCTATTTAATGCGAGAAACACATTTTCTGGGGTTTTCACCACTCCACAGTTCGTTGGATATGCAGAACCGGAGATATCTTGGTTTTCGTGGGGTTTCAAGCTGAGATATGCATTTCCTGCGATAATCTTGGTGAGACTTCTGTCCGAAGTATGCAGAAACTTCCAGAGCGCTCTTTTCGAACTATTTAATGCGAGAAACACGTTCTCTGGTTGTTTTCACCACTCCACAGTGCGTTTGATATGCAGAACCGGCAATATCTTGATTTTCGTGGTGTTTCCAGCTGAGATATGCATTTTCAGCTATAATCTTGGTGGGTCTTTTGTCAGAAGTATGCAGAATCATCTAGATCCCTCTTATCGAGCTATTTTATGCGAGAAACACTTTATCTGGTGTTTTCACCACTCCACAGTGCGTTTGATAATGCAGAACCGGCGACATCTTTGATTTCGTCGGCGTTCAAGCTGAGATATGCATTTTCTACGATAATCTTGATGAGACTTCTGTCAGAAGTATGCAGAATCATCGGGATCGTCCTTTTCGAGCTATTTAATGCGAGAAACACGTTCTCTGGTGTTTTCACCACTCCACAGTGCGTTTGATATGCAGTACCAGCGATATCTTGGTTTCGGTCGGGTTTCAAGCTGAGATATGCATTTTGTACGATAATCCTGGTGAGACTTCTGTCAGAAGTATGCAGAATCTTCGAGAACGCTCTTTCCGAGCTATTTAATGCGAGAAACACGTTATCTGGTGTTTTCACCACTCCACAGTGCGTTTGATATGCAGTACCAGCGATATCTTGGTTTTCGTGGGGTATCAAGCTGAGATATGCATATTCTGCGATAATCTTGGTGGACTTCTGTCCGAAGTATGCTGAAACATCGAGATCGCTCTTTTCGAGCTAGTTAGTGCGAGAAACACGTTATCTGGTGTTTTCACCACTCCACAGTGCCTTTGATATGCAGAACAGTACATATCTTGGTTTTCGTGGGGTTTCAAGCTGAGATATGCATTTTCTGCGATAATCTTGGTGGACTTCTGTCCGAAGTATGCTGAAACATCGAGAGCGCTCTTTTCGAGCTATTTAATTCGAGAAACTCGTTTTCTGGGGTTTTCAACACTCCACAGTTCGTTTGATATGCAGTACCAGCGATATCTTGGTTTTCGTGGGGTTTCAAGCTGAGATATGCATTTTCTGCGATAATCTTGGTGAGACTTCTGTCCGAAGTATGCTGAATCATCTAGATCGCTCTTTTCGAGCTATTTAATGCGAGAAACACGTTATCTGGTGTTTTCACCACACCACAGTGCGTTTGATATGCAGAACCAGCGATATCTTGGTTTTCGTGGCATTTCAAGCTGAGATACGCATTTCCTGCGATAATCTTGGTGAGACTTCTGTCCGAAGTATGCTGAATCATCGAGATCGCTCTTTTCGAGCTAGTTAATGCGATAAAAACCTTATCCGGTGTTTTCACCACTCCACAGTGCGTTAGATATGCAGAACCATCGATATCTTGGCTTTCGTGGGGTTTCAAGCTGAGATATGCATTTTTTACGATAATCTTGGTGAGACTTCTGTCCGAAGTATGAAGAATCATCGAGATCGCTCTATTCGAGCTATTTAATGCGAGAAACACGTTTTCAGGGTGTTTTTACCATTCCACAGTGCGTTTGATATGCCGAACACAGCGATATCTTGGTTTTCGTGGGGTTTCAATCTGAGATATGCATTTTTTACGATAATTTTGGTGAGATTTCTGTCCGAAGTATGCAGAATCATCGAGATCGCTCGTTTCGAGCTATTTAATGCGAGAAACACGTTATCTGGTGTTTTCACCACTCCACAGTGCGTTGGATATGCAGAACCGGAGATATTTTGGTTTTCGTCGGGTTTCAAGCTGAGATATGCATTTCCTGCGATAATCTTGGTGAGACATCTGTCCGAAGTATGCTGAATCATCGAGATCGCTCTTTTCGAGCTATTTAATGCGAGAAACACGTTCTCTGGTTGTTTGCACCACTCCACAGTGCGTTTGATATGCAGAACAGGCGATATCTTGATTTTCGAGGTGTTTCCAGCTGAGATATGCATTTTCTACGATAATCTTGGTGAGACTTCTGCTAGAAGTATGCAGAATCATCGAGATCGCTCGTTTCGAGCTATTTAATGCGAGAAACACGTTTTCTGGGGTTTTCACCACTCCGCAGTTCGATGGATATGCAGAACAGTAGATATCCTGGTTTTCGTGGGGTTTCAAGCAGAGATATGCATTTTCTGCGATAATCTTGGTGAAACATCTGTCCAAAGTATGCTGAAACATCGAGATCGCTCTTTTCGAGCTGTTTAATGCGAGAAACACGTTATCTGGTGTTTTCACCACTTCACAGTCCGTTTGACATGCAGAACCGGAGATATCTTGGTTTCGGTCGGGTTTCAAGCTGAGATATGCATTTTCTACGATAATCCTGGTGAGACTTCTGTCAGAAGTATGCAGGATCTTCGAGAACGCTCTTTTCGAGCTATTTAATGCGAGAAACACGTTATCTGGTGTTTTCACCACTCCACAGTGCGTTGGATATGCAGAACCGCAGACATTTTGGTTTTCGTCGGGTTTCAAGCTGAGATATGCATTTTCTACGATAAGCTTGGTGAAACATCTGTCCGAAGTATGCAGAAACGTCGAGAGCGCTCTTTTCGAGCTATTTAATGAGAGAAACACGTTATCTGGTGTTTTCACGACTCCACAGTGCGTTTAATATACAGTACCAGCGATATCTTGGTTTTCGTGGGGTTTCAAGCTGAGATATGCATTTTCTGCGATAATCTTGGTGGACTTCTGTCCGAAGTATGCTGAAACATCGAGATCGCTCTTTTCGAGCTGTTTAATGCGAGAAACACGTTATCTGGAGTTTTCACCACTCCACAGTGCGTTTGATATGCAGAACCGGAGATATCTTGGTTTTCGTGGGGTTTCAAGCTGAGATATGCATTTTCTACGATAATCTTGGTGAGACTTCTGTCCGAAGTATGCAGAAACGTCGAGATCGCTCTATTCGAGCTATTTAATGCGACAAACACGTTATCTGGTGTTTTCAGCACTTCACAGTGCGTTTGATATGCAGAACCAGCGATATCTTGGTTTTCGTGGCATTTCAAGCTGAGATACGCATTTCCTGCGACAATCTTGGTGAGACTTCTGTCCGAAGTATGCAGAATCATCGAGATCGCTCGTTTCGAGCTATTTAATGCGAGAAACTCGTTATCTGGTGTTTTCACCACTCCACAGTGCGTTTAATATGCAGAACCGGCGATATCCTGGTTTTCGTGGGGTTTCAAGCTAAGATATGCATTTCCTGCGATAATCTTTGTGAGACTTCTGTCCGAAGTATGCTGAATCATCGAGATCGCTCTTTTCGAGCTATTTAATGCGAGAAACACGTTCTCTGGTTGTTTTCACCACTCCACAGTGCGTTTGATATGCAGTACCAGCGATATCTTGGTTTTCGTGGGGTTTCAAGCTGAGATATGCATTTTCTGCGATAATCTTGGTGGACTTCTGTCCGAAGTATGCTGAAACATCCTGATCGCTCTTTTCGAGCTAGCTAATGCGAGAAACACGTTATCTGGTGTTTTCACCACTCCACAGTGCGTTTAATATGCAGAACCGGCGATATCCTGGTTTTCGTGGGGTTTCAAGCTAAGATATGCATTTCCTGCGATAATCTTTGTGAGACTTCTGTCCGAAGTATGCTGAATCATCGAGATCGCTCTTTTCGAGCTATTTAATGCGAGAAACACGTTCTCTGGTTGTTTTCACCACTCCACAGTGCGTTTGATATGCAGTACCAGCGATATCTTGGTTTCGGTCGGGTTTCAAGCTAAGATATGCATTTTCTACGATAATCCTGGTGAGACTTCTGTCAGAAGTATGCAGAATCTTCGAGAACGCTCTTTTCGAGCTATTGAATGCGAGAAACACGTTATCTGGTGTTTTCACCACTCCACAGTGCGTTGGATATGCAGAACCGCAGACATTTTGGTTATCGTCGGGTTTCAAGCTGAGATATGCATTTTCTACGATAATTTTGGTGAGATTTCTGTCCGAAGTATGCAGAATCATCGAGAACGCTCGTTTCGAGCTACATAATGCGAGAAACACGTTATCTGGTGTTTTCACCACTCCACAGTGCGTTGGATATGCAGAACCGCAGATATTTTGGTTTTCGTCGGGTTTCAAGTTCAGATATGCATTTTCTTCGATAAGCTTGGCGAAACATCTGCCCGAAGTATGCTGAAACATCGAGATCGCTCTTTTCGAGCTAGTTAATGCGAGAAAAACCTTATCCGGTGTTTTCACCACTCCACAGTGCGTTTGATATGCAGAACAGTACATATCTTGGTTTTCGTGGGGTTTCAAGCTGAGATATGCTTTTTTTACGATAATATTGGTGAGGCTTCTGTCCGAAGTATGCTGAATCATCGAGATCGCTCTGTTCGAGCTAGTTAGTGCGAGAAACACGTTATCTGGTGTTTTCACCACTCCACAGTGCGTTTGATATGCAGAACAGTACATATCTTGGTTTTCGTGGGGTTTCAAGCTGAGATATGCATTTTCTGCGATAATCTTGGTGAGACATCTGTCCGAAGTATGCAGAAACATCGAGAGCGCTCTTTTCGAGCTATTTAATGCGAGAAACTCGTTTTCTGGGGTTTTCAACACTCCACAGTTCGTTGGATATGCAGAACCGGAGATATCTTGGTTTTCGTGGGGTTTCAAGCTGAGACATGCATTTTCTGCGATAATCTTGTTGAGACTTCTGTCCGAAGTATGCAGAAACATCGAGAGCGCACTTTTCGAGCTATTTAATGAGAGAAACACGTTATCTGGTGTTTTCACCACTCCACAGTGCGTATGATATGCAGAACCGGCGATATCTTGGTTTTCGTGGGGTTTCAAGCTGAGATTTGCATTTTCTGCGATAATCTTGGTGAGACTTCTGTCCGAAGTATGCTGAAACATCGAGATCGCTCGTTTCGAGCTATTTAATGCGAGAAACACGTTATCATGGTGTTTTCACCACACCACAGTGCGTTTGAAATGCAGAACCAGCGATATCTTGGTTTTCGTGGCATTTCAAGCTGAGATACGCATTTCCTGCGATAATCTTGGTGAGACTTCTGTCCGAAGTATGCTGAATCATCGAGAGCGCTCTTTTCGAGCTAGTTAATGCGAGAAAAACCTTATCCGGTGTTTTCACCACTCCACAGTGCGTTAGATATGCAGAACCAGCGATATCTTGGCTTTCGTGGGGTTTCAAGCTGAGATATGCATTTTTTACGATAATCTTGGTGAGACTTCTGTCCGAAGTATGAAGAATCATCGAGATCGCTCTATTCGAGCTATTTAATGCGAGAAACACGTTTTCAGGGTGTTTTCACCATTCCACAGTGCGTTTGATATGCTGAACAGAGCGATATCTTGGTTTTCGTGGGGTTTCAATATGAGATATGCATTTTTTACGATAATTTTGGTGAGATTTCTGTCCGAAGTATGCAGAATCATCGAGATCGCTCGTTTCGAGCTATTTAATGCGAGAAACACGTTATCTGGTGTTTTCACCACTCCACAGTTGGTTTGATATGCAGAACCGGCGATATTTTGGTTTTCGTCGGGTTTCAAGCTGAGATGTGCATTTTCTACGATAATATTGGTGAGACTTCAGTCAGAAGTATGCAGAATCATCTAGATCGCTCTTTTCGAGCTAGTTAATGCGAGAAACACGTTATCTGGTGTTTTCACCACTCCACAGTGTGTTTGACATGCAGAACCGGAGATATCTTGGTTTCGGTCGGGTTTCAAGCTGAGATATGCATTTTTTACGATAATTTTGGTGAGATTTCTGTCCGAAGTATGCAGAATCATCGAGATCGCTCGTTTCGAGCTATTTAATGCGAGAAACACGTTATCTGGTTGTTTTCACCACTCCACAGTGCGTTTGATATGCAGAACCGGCGATATCCTGGTTTTCGTGGGGTTTCAAGCTAAGATATGCATTTCCTGCGATAATCTTTGTGAGACTTCTGTCCGAAGTATGCTGAATCATCGAGATCGCTCTTTTCGAGCTATTTAATGCGAGAAACACGTTCTCTGGTTGTTTTCACCACTCCACAGTGCGTTTGATATGCAGTACCAGCGATATCTTGGTTTTCGTGGGGTTTCAAGCTGAGATATGCATTTTCTGCGATAATCTTGGTGGACTTCTGTCCGAAGTATGCTGAAACATCCAGATCGCTCTTTTCGAGCTAGTTAGTGCGAGAAACACGTTATCTGGTGTTTTCACCACTCCACAGTGCCTTTGATATGCAGAACAGTACATATCTTGGTTTTCGTGGGGTTTCAAGCTGAGATATGCATTTTCTGCGATAATCTTGGTGGACTTCTGTCCGAAGTATGCTGAATCATCGAGGGCACTCTTTTCGAGCTATTTAATGCGAGAAACACATTTTCTGGGGTTTTCACCACTCCACAGTTCGTTGGATATGCAGAACCGGAGATATCTTGGTTTTCGTGGGGTTTCAAGCTGAGATATGCATTTCCTGCGATAATCTTGGTGAGACTTCTGTCCGAAGTATGCAGAAACTTCGAGAGCGCTCTTTTCGAACTATTTAATGCGAGAAACACGTTCTCTGGTTGTTTTCACCACTCCACAGTGCGTTTGATATGCAGAACCGGCAATATCTTGATTTTCGTGGTGTTTCCAGCTGAGATATGCATTTTCAGCTATAATCTTGGTGGGTCTTTTGTCAGAAGTATGCAGAATCATCTAGATCCCTCTTATCGTGCTATTTTATGCGAGAAACACTTTATCTGGTGTTTTCACCACTCCACAGTGCGTTTGATAATGCAGAACCGGCTACATCTTTGATTTCGTCGGCGTTCAAGCTGAGATATGCATTTTCTACGATAATCTTGATGAGACTTCTGTCAGAAGTATGCAGAATCATCGGGATCGTCCTTTTCGAGCTATTTAATGCGAGAAACACGTTCTCTGGTGTTTTCACCACTCCACAGTGCGTTTGATATGCAGTACCAGCGATATCTTGGTTTCGGTCGGGTTTCAAGCTGAGATATGCATTTTGTACGATAATCCTGGTGAGACTTCTGTCAGAAGTATGCAGAATCTTCGAGAACGCTCTTTCCGAGCTATTTAATGCGAGAAACACGTTATCTGGTGTTTTCACCACTCCACAGTGCGTTTGATATGCAGTACCAGCAATATCTTGGTTTTCGTGGGGTATCAAGCTGAGATATGCATATTCTGCGATAATCTTGGTGGACTTCTGTCCGAAGTATGCTGAAACATCGAGATCGCTCTTTTCGAGCTAGTTAGTGCGAGAAACACGTTATCTGGTGTTTTCACCACTCCACAGTGCCTTTGATATGCAGAACAGTACATATCTTGGTTTTCGTGGGGTTTCAAGCTGAGATATGCATTTTCTGCGATAATCTTGGTGGACTTCTGTCCGAAGTATGCTGAAACATCGAGAGCGCTCTTTTCGAGCTATTTAATTCGAGAAACTCGTTTTCTGGGGTTTTCAACACTCCACAGTTCGTTTGATATGCAGTACCAGCGATATCTTGGTTTTCGTGGTGTTTCAAGCTGAGATATGCATTTTCTGCGATAATCTTGGTGAGACTTCTGTCCGAAGTATGCTGAATCATCTAGATCGCTCTTTTCGAGCTATTTAATGCGAGAAACACGTTATCTGGTGTTTTCACCACACCACAGTGCGTTTGATATGCAGAACCAGCGATATCTTGGTTTTCGTGGCATTTCAAGCTGAGATACGCATTTCCTGCGATAATCTTGGTGAGACTTCTGTCCGAAGTATGCTGAATCATCGAGATCGCTCGTTTCGAGCTATTTAATGCGAGAAACACGTTATCTGGTGTTTTCACCACTCCACAGTGCGTTGGATATGCAGAACCGGAGATATTTTGGTTTTCGTCGGGTTTCAAGCTGAGATATGCATTTCCTGCGATAATCTTGGTGAGACATCTGTCCGAAGTATGCTGAATCATCGAGATCGCTCTTTTCGAGCTATTTAATGCGAGAAACACGTTCTCTGGTTGTTTGCACCACTCCACAGTGCGTTTGATATGCAGAACAGGCGATATCTTGATTTTCGAGGTGTTTCCAGCTGAGATATGCATTTTCTACGATAATCTTGGTGAGACTTCTGCTAGAAGTATGCAGAATCATCGAGATCGCTCGTTTCGAGCTATTTAATGCGAGAAACACGTTTTCTGGGGTTTTCACCACTCCGCAGTTCGATGGATATGCAGAACAGTAGATATCCTGGTTTTCGTGGGGTTTCAAGCAGAGATATGCATTTTCTGCGATAATCTTGGTGAAACATCTGTCCGAAGTATGCTGAAACATCGAGATCGCTCTTTTCGAGCTGTTTAATGCGAGAAACACGTTATCTGGTGTTTTCACCACTTCACAGTCCGTTTGACATGCAGAACCGGAGATATCTTGGTTTCGGTCGGGTTTCAAGCTGAGATATGCATTTTCTACGATAATCCTGGTGAGACTTCTGTCAGAAGTATGCAGGATCTTCGAGAACGCTCTTTTCGAGCTATTTAATGCGAGAAACACGTTATCTGGTGTTTTCACCACTCCACAGTGCGTTGGATATGCAGAACCGCAGACATTTTGGTTTTCGTCGGGTTTCAAGCTGAGATATGCATTTTCTACGATAAGCTTGGTGAAACATCTGTCCGAAGTATGCAGAAACGTCGAGAGCGCTCTTTTCGAGCTATTTAATGAGAGAAACACGTTATCTGGTGTTTTCACGACTCCACAGTGCGTTTGATATACAGTACCAGCGATATCTTGGTTTTCGTGGGGTTTCAAGCTGAGATATGCATTTTCTGCGATAATCTTGGTGGACTTCTGTCCGAAGTATGCTGAAACATCGAGATCGCTCTTTTCGAGCTGTTTAATGCGAGAAACACGTTATCTGGAGTTTTCACCACTCCACAGTGCGTTTGATATGCAGAACCGGAGATATCTTGGTTTTCGTGGGGTTTCAAGCTGAGATATGCATTTTCTACGATAATCTTGGTGAGACTTCTGTCCGAAGTATGCAGAAACGTCGAGATCGCTCTATTCGAGCTATTTAATGCGACAAACACGTTATCTGGTGTTTTCAGCACTTCACAGTGCGTTTGATATGCAGAACCAGCGATATCTTGGTTTTCGTGGCATTTCAAGCTGAGATACGCATTTCCTGCGACAATCTTGGTGAGACTTCTGTCCGAAGTATGCTGAATCATCTAGATCGCTCTTTTCTAGCTAGTTAGAGCGAGAAACACGTTATCTGGTGTTTTCACCACTTCACAGTCCGTTTGACATGCAGAACCGGAGATATCTTGGTTTCGGTCGGGTTTCAAGCAGAGATATGCATTTTCTGCGATAATCTTGGTGAAGCATCTGTCCGAAGTATGCAGAAACGTCGAGGGCGCTCTTTTCGAGCTATTTAATGCGAGAAACACGTTTTCTGGTGTTTTCACCACTCCACAGTGCGTTTGACATGCAGAACCGGAGATATCTTGGTTTCGGTCGGGTTTCAAGCTGAGATATGCATTTTCTACGATAATCCTGGTGAGACTTCTGTCAGAAGTATGCAGAATCTTCGAGAACGCTCTTTTCGAGCTATTTAATGCGAGAAACACGTTATCTGGTGTTTTCACCACTCCACAGTGCGTTGGATATGCAGAACCGCAGACATTTTGGTTTTCGTCGGGTTTCAAGCTGAGATATGCATTTTCTACGATAAGCTTGGTGAAACATCTGTCCGAAGTATGCAGAAACGTCGAGAGCGCTCTTTTCGAGCTATTTAATGAGAGAAACACGTTATCTGGTGTTTTCACGACTCCACAGTGCGTTTGATATGCAGTACCAGCGATATCTTGGTTTTCGTGGGGTTTCAAGCTGAGATATGCATTTTCTGCGATAATCTTGGTGGACTTCTGTCCGAAGTATGCTGAAACATCGAGATCGCTCTTTTCGAGCTGTTTAATGCGAGAAACACGTTATCTGGAGTTTTCACCACTCCACAGTGCGTTTGATATGCAGAACCGGAGATATCTTGGTTTTCGTGGGGTTTCAAGCTGAGATATGCATTTTCTACGATAATCTTGGTGAGACTTCTGTCCGAAGTATGCAGAAACGTCGAGATCGCTCTATTCGAGCTATTTAATGCGACAAACACGTTATCTGGTGTTTTCAGCACTTCACAGTGCGTTTGATATGCAGAACCAGCGATATCTTGGTTTTCGTGGCATTTCAAGCTGAGATACGCATTTCCTGCGACAATCTTGGTGAGACTTCTGTCCGAAGTATGCTGAATCATCTAGATCGCTCTTTTCTAGCTAGTTAGAGCGAGAAACACGTTATCTGGTGTTTTCACCACTTCACAGTCCGTTTGACATGCAGAACCGGAGATATCTTGGTTTCGGTCGGGTTTCAAGCTGAGATATGCATTTTCTACGATAATCCTGGTGAGACTTCTGTCAGAAGTATGCAAAATCTTCGAGAACGCTCTTTTCGAGCTGTTTAATGCGAGAAACACGTTATCTGGAGTTTTCACCACTCCACAGTGCGTTTGATATGCAGAACCGGCGATATCTTGGTTTTCGTGGGGTTTCAAGCTGAGATATGCATTTCCTGCGATAATCTTTGTGAGACTTCTGTCCGAAGTATGCTGAATCATCGAGATCGCTCTTTTCGAGCTATTTAATGCGAGAAACACGTTCTCTGGTTGTTTTCACCACTCCACAGTGCGTTTGATATGCAGTACCAGCGATATCTTGGTTTCGGTCGGGTTTCAAGCTAAGATATGCATTTTCTACGATAATCCTGGTGAGACTTCTGTCAGAAGTATGCAGAATCTTCGGGAACGCTCTTTTCGAGCTATTTAATGCGAGAAACACGTTATCTGGTGTTTTCACCACTCCACAGTGCGTTGGATATGCAGAACCGCAGACATTTTGGTTTTCGTCGGGTTTCAAGATGAGATATGCATTTTCTACGATAAACCTGGTCAGACTTCTGACAGAAGTATGCAGAATCTTCGAGAACGCTCTTTTCGAGCTACTTAATGCGCGAAACACGTTTTCTGGTGTTTTCACCACTCCACGGTACGTTTGATGTGCAGAACCGGAGATAACTCGGTTTTTGTCGGGTTTCAAGCTGAGATATGCATTTTCTACGATAATCGTGGTGAGACTTCTGTCAGACGTATGCAGGATCTTCGAGAACGCTCTATTCGAGCTACTTATTGCGACAAACACGTTATCTGGTGTTTTCAGCACTCCACAGTGCGTTTGATATGCAGAACCAGCGATATCTTGGTTTTCGTGGGGTTTCAAGCTGAGATATGCATTTTTTACGATAATTTTGGTGAGATTTCTGTCCGAAGTATGCAGAATCATCGACATCGCTCGTTTCGAGCTATTTAATGCGAGAAACACGTTATCTGGTATTTTCACCACTCCACAGTTCGTTGGATATGCAGAACAGTAGATATCCTGGTTTTCGTGGGGTTTCAAGCAGAGATATGCATTTTCTGCGATAATCTTGGTGAGACTTCTGTTAGAAGTATGCAGAATCATCGAGATCGCTCGTTTCGAGCTATTTAATGCGAGAAACACGTTATCTGGTGTTTTCACCACTTCACAGTGCGTTTGATATGCAGAACCAGCGATATCTTGGTTTTCGTGGGGTTTCAAGCTGAGATATGCATTTTTTACGATAATCTTGGTGAGACTTCCGTCCGAAGTATGCTTAATTATCGAGATTGCTCGTTTCGAGCTATTCAATGCGAGAAACACGTTATCTGGTGTTTTCACCACTCCACAGTGCGTATGATATGCAGAACCGGCGATATCTTGGTTTTCGTGGGGTTTCAAGCTGAGATATGCATTTTCTACGATAATCTTGGTGAGACTTCTGCCTGAAGTATGCTGAAACATCGAGATCGCTCTTTTCGAGCTAGTTAATGCGTGAAAAACCTTATCCGGTGTTTTCACCACTCCACAGTGCGTTTGATATGTAGAACCAGCGATATCTTGGCTTTCGTGTGGTTTCAAGCTGCGATATGCATTTTTTACGATAATTTAGGTGAGACTTCTGTCCGAAGTATGCTGAATCATCGAGATCGCTCTTTTCGAGCTAGTTAGTGCGAGAAACACGTTATCTGGTGTTTTCACCACTCCACAGTGCGTTTGATATGCAGAACAGTACATATCTTGGTTTTCGTGGGGTTTCAATCTGAGATATGCATTTTCTGCGATAATCTTGTTGAGACTTCTGTCCGAAGTATGCAGAATCATCGAGATCGCTCGTTTCGAGCTATTTAATGCGAGAAACATGTTATCTGGTGTTTTCACCACTCCACAGTGCATTGGATAAGCAGAACCGCAGATATTTTGGTTTTCGTCGGGTTTCAAGCTCAGATATGCATTTTCTACGATAAGCTTGGTGAAACATCTGTCCGAAGTATGCAGAAACGTCGAGAGCGCTCTGTCCGATCTATTTAATGCGAGAAACTCGTTTTCTGGGGTTTTCACCACTCCACAGTTCGTTGGATATGCAGAACCGGATATATCTTGGTTTTCGTGGGGTTTCAAGATGAGATATGCATTTTCTGCGATAATACTGGTGAGACTTCAGTCAGAAGTATGCAGAATCATCTAGATCGCTCTTTTCGAGCTACTTAATGCACGAAACGCGTTTTCTGGTGTTTGCACCACTCCACAGTGCGTTCAATATGCAGAACAGTAGATATCTTGGTTTTCGTGGGGTTTCAAGCTGAGATATGCATTTTCTGCGATAATCTTGTTGAGACTTCTGTCCGAAGTATGCAGAATCATCGAGATCGCTCGTTTCGAGCTACTTAATGCGCGAAACACGTTTTCTGGTGTTTTCACCACTCCCCAGTGCGTTTGATATGCAGAACCGG
Organism: Anthophora plumipes; assembly: GCA_951804975.1. Taxonomy (NCBI): domain Eukaryota; kingdom Metazoa; phylum Arthropoda; class Insecta; order Hymenoptera; family Apidae; genus Anthophora; species Anthophora plumipes. Next base: position 513,770 of record CATORF010000749.1, read on the forward strand.
CGACATCTTGGTTTTCGTGGGGTTTCAAGCTGAGATATGCATTTTCTGCGATAATCTTGGTGACACTTCTGTCCGAAGTATGCAGAATCATCGCGATCGCTCTTTTCGAGCTATTTAATGCGAGAAACACGTTATCTGGCGTTTTCACCACTCCACAGTGCGTTTGATATGCAGAACCGGCGATATTTTGGTTTTCGTCGGGTTTCAAGCTGAGATATGCATTTTCTACGATAATCTTGGTGAAACATCTGTCCGAAGTATGCAGAAACATCGAGAGCGCTCTTTTCGAGCTATTTAATGCGAGAAACTCGTTTTCTGGGGTTTTTACCACTCCACAGTTCGTTGGATATGCAGAACCGGAGATATCTTGGTTTTCGTGGGGTTTCAAGCTTGGATATGCATTTCCTGAGATAATATTGGTGAGACTTCTGTCCGAAGTATGCTGAATCATCTAGAACGCTCTTTTCGAGCTATTTAATTCGAGAAACACGTTATCTGGTGTTTTCACCACTCCACAGTGCGTTTGACATGCAGAACCGGAGATATCTTTGTTTCGGTCGGGTTTCAAGCTGAGATATGCATTTTCTACGATAATCCTGGTGAGACTTCTGTCAGAATTATGCAGAATCTTCGAGAACGCTCTTTTCGAGCTATTTAATGCGAGAAACTCGTTTTCTGGGGTTTTTACCACTCCACAGTTCGTTGGATATGCAGAACCGGAGATATCTTGGTTTTCGTGGGGTTTCAAGCTGGTATATGCATTTCCTGCGATAATCTTGGTGAGACTTCTGTCCGAAGTATGCTGAATCATCTAGAACGCTCTTTTCGAGCTATTTAATGCGAGAAACACGTTATCTGGTGTTTTCACCACTCCACAGTGCGTTTGACATGCAGAACCAGCGATATCTTGGTTTTCGTGGGGTTTCAAGCTGAAATATGCATTTTCTGCGATAATATTGGTGAGACTTCAGTCAGAAGGATGCAGAATCATCTAGATCGCTCTTTTGGAGCTACTTAATGCACGAAACACGTTTTCTGGTGTTTTCACCACTCCACAGTACGCTTGACATGCAGAACCGGAGATATCTTGGTTTCGGTCGGGTTTCAAGCTGAGATATGCATTTTCTACGATAATCCTGGTGAGACTTCTGTCAGAATTATGCAGAATCTTCGAGAACGCTCTTTTCGAGCTACTTAATGCACGAAACACGTTTTCTGGTGTTTTCACAACTCCACGGTACGTTTGATGTGCAGAACCGGCGATATCTTGGTTTTCGTGGGTTTTCAAGCTGAGATATGCATTTTCTGCGATAATCTTGGTGAGACTTCTGTCCGAAGTATGCTGTATCATCGAGATCGCTCTTTTCGAGCTAGTTAGTGCGAGAAACACGTTATCTGGTGTTTTCACCACTCCACAGTGCGTTTGATATGCAGAACAGTAGATATCTTGGTTTTCGTGGGGTTTCAAGCTGAGATATGCATTTTCTGCGATAATCTTGTTGAGACTTCTGTCCGAAGTATGCAGAATCATCGAGATCGCTCGTTTCGAGCTATTCAATGCGAGAAACACGTTATCTGGTGTTTTCACCACTCCACAGTGCGTTTGATATGCAGAACAGTAGATATCTTGGTTTTCGTGGGGTTTCAAGCTGAGATATGCATTTTCTGCGATAATCTTGTTGAGACTTCTGTCCGAAGTATGCAGAATCATCGAGATCGCTCGTTTCGAGCTATTCAATGCGAGAAACACGTTATCTGGTGTTTTCACCACTCCACAGTGCGTTGGATATGCAGAACCGGAGATATTTTGGTTTTCGTCGGGTTTCAAGCTGAGATATGCATTTTCTACGATAAGCTTGGTGAAACATCTGTCCGAAGTATGCAGAAACGTCGAGAGCGCTCTTTTCGAGCTATTTAATGCGAGAAACACGTTTTCTGGGGTTTTGACCACTCCACAGTGCGTTGGATATGCAGAACCGGAGATAACTCGGTTTTTGTCGGGTTTCAAGCTGAGATATGTATTTTTTACGATAATTTTGGTGAGACTTCTGTCCGAAGTATGCAGAATCATCGAGATCGCTCGTTTCGAGCTATTTAATGCGAGAAACACGTTATCTGGTGTTTTCACCACTCCACAGTGCGTTTGATATGCAGAACAGGCGATATCTTTGTTTTCGTGGGGTTTCAAACTGAGATATGCATTTCCTGCGATAATCATGGTGAGACTCCTGTCCGAAGTATGCTGAATCATCGAGATCGCTCTTTTCGAGCTATTTAATGCGAGAAACACGTTCTCTGGTTATTTTCACCACTCCACAGTGCGTTTGATATGCAGAACCGGCAACATCTTGATTTTCGTGAGGTTTCGAGCTGAGATATGCATTTTCTGCGATAATTTTGGTGAGACTTCTGTCAGAAGTATGCAGAATCTTCGAGAACGCTCTTTTCGAGCTACTTAATGCGCGAAACACGTTTTCTGCTGTTTTCACCACTCCACGGTACGTTTGATGTGCAGAACCGGAGATAACTCGGTTTTCGTCGGGTTTCAAGCTGAGATATGCATTTTCTACGATAATCTTGGTGAGACTTCTGTCAGAAGTATGCAGGATCTTCGAGAACGCTCTTTTCGAGCTAGTTAAAGCGAGGAAAACCTTATCCGGTGTTTTCACTACTCCACAGTGCGTTTGATATGCAAAACCGGCGATATTTTGGTTTTCGTCAGGTTTCAAGCTGAGATATGCATTTTCCACGATAATCTTGGTGAAACATCTGTCCGAAGTATGCAGAAACATCGGGAGCGCTCTTTTCGAGCTATTTAATGCGAGAAACACGTTATCTGGTGTTTTCACCACTCCACAGTGCGTTTGACATGCAGAACCAGCGATATCTTGGTTTTCGTGGGGTTTCAAGCTGAAATATGCATTTTCTGCGATAATATTGGTGAGACTTCTGTCCGAAGTATGCTGTATCATCGAGATCGCTCTTTTCGAGCTAGTTAGTGCGAGAAACACGTTATCTGGTGTTTTCACCACTCCACAGTGCGTTGGATATGCAGAACCGGAGATATTTTGGTTTTCGTCGGGTTTCAAGCTGAGATATGTATTTTCTGCGATAATCTTGGTGAGACTTCTGTTCGAAGTATGCAGAATCATCGAGATCGCACTTTTCGAGCTATTTAATGCGACAAACACGTTATCTGGTGTTTTCAGCACACAACAGTGCGTTTGATATGCAGAACCAGCGAAATCTTGGTTTTCGTGGGGTTTCAAGCTGAGATATGCATTTTTTACGATAATCTTGGTGAGACTTCTGTCCGAAGTATGCTTAATCATCGAGATCGCTCTATTCGAGCTATTTAATGCGAGAAACACGTTATCTGGTGTTTTCACCACTCCACAGTGCGTATGATATACAGAACCGACGATATCTTGGTTTTCGTGGGGTTTCAAGCTCAGATATGCATTTTCTGCGATAATCATGGTGAGACTTCTGTCCGAAGTATGCAGAGTCATCGAGATCGTACTATTCGAGCTATTTAATGCGAGAAACACGTTATCTGGTGTTTTCACCACTCCACAGTGCGTTTGATATGCAGAACCGGCAACATCTTGATTTTCGTGAGGTTTCGAGCTGAGATATGCATTTTCTGCGATAATTTTGGTGAGACTTCTGTCAGAAGTATGCAGAATCTTCGAGAACGCGCTTTTCGAGCTACTTAATGCGCGAAACACGTTTTCTGCTGTTTTCACCACTCCACGGTACGTTTGATGTGCAGAACCGGAGATAACTCGGTTTTCGTCGGGTTTCAAGCTGAGATATGCATTTTCTACGATAATCTTGGTGAGACTTCTGTCAGCAGTATGCAGGATCTTCGAGAACGCTCTTTTCGAGCTAGTTAAAGCGAGGAAAACCTTATCCGGTGTTTTCACTACACCACAGTGCGTTTGATATGCAAAACCGGCGATATTTTGGTTTTCGTCAGGTTTCAAGCTGAGATATGCATTTTCCACGATAATCTTGGTGAAACATCTGTCCGAAGTATGCAGAAACATCGGGAGCGCTCTTTTCGAGCTATTTAATGCGAGAAACACGTTATCTGGTGTTTTCACCACTCCACAGTGCGTTTGACATGCAGAACCAGCGATATCTTGGTTTTCGTGGGGTTTCAAGCTGAAATATGCATTTTCTGCGATAATATTGGTGAGACTTCTGTCCGAAGTATGCTGTATCATCGAGATCGCTCTTTTCGAGCTAGTTAGTGCGAGAAACACGTTATCTGGTGTTTTCACCACTCCACAGTGCGTTGGATATGCAGAACCGGAGATATTTTGGTTTTCGTCGGGTTTCAAGCTGAGATATGTATTTTCTGCGATAATCTTGGTGAGACTTCTGTTCGAAGTATGCAGAATCATCGAGATCGCACTTTTCGAGCTATTTAATGCGACAAACACGTTATCTGGTGTTTTCAGCACACCACAGTGCGTTTGATATGCAGAACCAGCGAAATCTTGGTTTTCGTGGGGTTTCAAGCTGAGATATGCATTTTTTACGATAATCTTGGTGAGACTTCTGTCCGAAGTATGCTTAATCATCGAGATCGCTCTATTCGAGCTATTTAATGCGAGAAACACGTTATCTGGTGTTTTCACCACTCCACAGTGCGTATGATATACAGAACCGACGATATCTTGGTTTTCGTGGGGTTTCAAGCTCAGATATGCATTTTCTGCGATAATCATGGTGAGACTTCTGTCCGAAGTATGCAGAGTCATCGAGATCGTACTATTCGAGCTATTTAATGCGAAAAACACGTTATCTGGTGTTTTCACCACTCCACAGTGCGTATGATATGCAGAACCGACGATATCTTGGTTTTCGTGGGGTTTCAAGCTCAGATATGCATTTTCTGCGATAATCTTGGTGAGACTTCTGTCCGAAGTATGCAGAAACATGGAGATCGCTCTTTTCGACCTATTGAATGCGAGAAACACGTTATCTGGTTTTTTCACCACTCCACAGTGCGTTTGATATGCAGAACCAGCGAAATCTTGGTTTTCGTTGGGTTTCAAGCTGAGATATGCATTTTTTACGATAATCATGGTGAGACTTCTGTCCGAAGTATGCAGAATCATCGAGATCGCACTTTTCGAGCTATTTAATGCGACAAACACGTTATCTGGTGTTTTCAGCACACCACAGTGCGTTTGATATGCAGAACCAGCGAAATCTTGGTTTTCGTGGGGTTTCAAGCTGAGATATGCATTTTTTACGATAATCTTGGTGAGACTTCTGTCCGAAGTATGCTTAATCATCGAGATCGCTCTATTCGAGCTATTTAATGCGAGAAACACGTTATCTGGTGTTTTCACCACTCCACAGTGCGTATGAGATACAGAACCGACGATATCTTGGTTTTCGTGGGGTTTCAAGCTCAGATATGCATTTTCTGCGATAATCATGGTGAGACTTCTGTCCGAAGTATGCAGAATCATCGAGATCGCACTTTTCGAGCTATTTAATGCGACAAACACGTTATCTGGTGTTTTCAGCACACCACAGTGCGTTTGATATGCAGAACCAGCGAAATCTTGGTTTTCGTGGGGTTTCAAGCTGAGATATGCATTTTTTACGATAATCTTGGTCAGACTTCTGTCCGAAGTATGCTTAATCATCGAGATCGCTCTATTCGATCTATTTAATGCGAGAAACACGTTATCTGGTGTTTTCACCACTCCACAGTGCGTATGATATACAGAACCGACGATATCTTGGTTTTCGTGGGGTTTCAAGCTCAGATATGCATTTTCTGCGATAATCATGGTGAGACTTCTGTCCGAAGTATGCAGAGTCATCGAGATCGCTCTTTTCGAGCTATTTAATGCGAGAAACAAGTTATCTGGTGTTTTCACCACTCCGCAGTGCGTTTGATATGCAGAACCAGCGAAATCTTGGTTTTCGTGGGGTTTCAAGCTCAGATATGCATTTTCTGCGATAATCTTGGTGTGACATCTGTCCGAAGTATGCTTAATCATCGAGATCGCTCTATTCGAGATATTTAATGCGAGAAACACGTTATCTGGTGTTTTCACCACTCCACAGTGCGTATGATATGCAGAACCGACGATATCTTGGTTTTCGTGGGGTTTCAAGCTCTGATATGCATTTTCTGCGATAATCTTGGTGAGACTTCTGTCCGAAGTATGCAGAGTCATCGAGATCGTACTTTTCGAGCTATTTAATGCGACAAACACGTTTTCTGGGGTTTTCACCACTCCACAGTTCGTTGGATATGCAGAACAGGAGATATCTTGGTTTTCGTGGGGTTTCTAGCAGAGATATGCATTTTCTGCGATAATCTTGGTGAGACTTCTGTCCGAAGTATGCAGAGTCATCGAGATCGCTCTTTTCGAGCTATTTAATGCGAGAAACAAGTTATCTGGTGTTTTCACCACTCCGCAGTGCGTTTGATATGCAGAACCAGCGATATCTTGGTTTTCGTGGGGTTTCAAGCTCAGATATGCATTTTCTGCGATAATCTTGGTGAGACTTCTGTCCGAAGTATGCAGAGTCATCGAGATCGTACTTTTCGAGCTATTTAATGCGACAAACACGTTTTCTGGGGTTTTCACCACTCCACAGTTCGTTAGATATGCAGAACAGGAGATATCTTGGTTTTCGTGGGGTTTCTAGCAGAGATATGCATTTTCTGCGATAATCTTGGTGAGACCTCTGTCCGAAGTATGCAGAAACATGGAGATCGCTCTTTTCGACCTATTGAATGCGAGAAACACGTTATCTGGTGTTTTCAACACTCCACAGTGCGTTTGATATGCAGAACCAGCGAAATCTTGGTTTTCGTTGGGTTTCAAGCTGAGATATGCATTTTTTACGATAATCATGGTGAGACTTCTGTCCGAAGTATGCAGAATCATCGAGATCGCACTTTTCCAGCTATTTAATGCGACAAACACGTTATCTGGTGTTTTCAGCACTCCACAGTGCGTTCGATATGCAGAACCAGCGATATCTGGGTTTTCGTGGGGTTTCAAGCTGAGATATGCATTTTTTACGATAATCTTGATGAGACTTCTGTCCGAAGTATGCAGAAACATCGAGATCGCACTTTTCGAGCTATTTAATGCGACAAACACGTTATCTGGTGTTTTCAGCACTCCACAGTGCGTTTGATATGCAGAACCAGCGAAATCTTGGTTTTCGTGGGGTTTCAAGCTGAGATATGCATTTTTTTACGATAATCTTGGTGAGACTTCTGTGCGAAGTATGCTTAATCATCGAGATCGCTCGTTTCGAGCTATTTAATGCGAGAAACAAGTTATCTGGTGTTTTCACCACTCCACAGTGCGTTTGATATGCAGAACCAGCGAAATCTTGGTTTTCGTTGGGTTTCAAGCTGAGATATGCATTTTTTACGATAATCATGGTGAGACTTCTGTCCGAAGTATGCAGAATCATCGAGATCGCACTTTTCGAGCTATTTAATGCGACAAACACGTTATCTGGTGTTTTCAGCACACCACAGTGCGTTTGATATGCAGAACCAGCGAAATCTTGGTTTTCGTGGGGTTTCAAGCTGAGATATGCATTTTTTACGATAATCTTGGTGAGACTTCTGTCCGAAGTATGCTTAATCATCGAGATCGCTCTATTCGAGCTATTTAATGCGAGAAACACGTTATCTGGTGTTTTCACCACTCCACAGTGCGTATGATATACAGAACAGACGATATCTTGGTTTTCGTGGGGTTTCAAGCTCAGATATGCATTTTCTGCGATAATCATGGTGAGACTTCTGTCCGAAGTATGCAGAGTCATCGAGATCGTACTATTCGAGCTATTTAATGCGAAAAACACGTTATCTGGTGTTTTCACCACTCCACAGTGCGTATGATATGCAGAACCGACGATATCTTGGTTTTCGTGGGGTTTCAAGCTCAGATATGCATTTTCTGCGATAATCTTGGTGAGACTTCTGTCCGAAGTATGCAGAAACATGGAGATCGCTCTTTTCGACCTATTGAATGCGAGAAACACGTTATCTGGTGTTTTCACCACTCCACAGTGCGTTTGATATGCAGAACCAGCGAAATCTTGGTTTTCGTTGGGTTTCAAGCTGAGATATGCATTTTTTACGATAATCATGGTGAGAGTTCTGTCCGAAGTATGCAGAATCATCGAGATCGCACTTTTCGAGCTATTTAATGCGACAAACACGTTATCTGGTGTTTTCAGCACACCACAGTGCGTTTGATATGCAGAACCAGCGAAATCTTGGTTTTCGTGGGGTTTCAAGCTGAGATATGCATTTTTTACGATAATCTTGGTCAGACTTCTGTCCGAAGTATGCTTAATCATCGAGATCGCTCTATTCGAGCTATTTAATGCGAGAAACACGTTATCTGGTGTTTTCACCACTCCACAGTGCGTATGATATACAGAACCGACGATATCTTGGTTTTCGTGGGGTTTCAAGCTCAGATATGCATTTTCTGCGATAATCATGGTGAGACTTCTGTCCGAAGTATGCAGAGTCATCGAGATCGCTCTTTTCGAGCTATTTAATGCGAGAAACAAGTTATCTGGTGTTTTCACCACTCCGCAGTGCGTTTGATATGCAGAACCAGCGAAATCTTGGTTTTCGTGGGGTTTCAAGCTCAGATATGCATTTTCTGCGATAATCTTGGTGAGACTTCTGTCCGAAGTATGCTTAATCATCGAGATCGCTCTATTCGAGATATTTAATGCGAGAAACACGTTATCTGGTGTTTTCACCACTCCACAGTGCGTATGATATGCAGAACCGACGATATCTTGGTTTTCGTGGGGTTTCAAGCTCTGATATGCATTTTCTGCGATAATCTTGGTGAGACTTCTGTCCGAAGTATGCAGAGTCATCGAGATCGTACTTTTCGAGCTATTTAATGCGACAAACACGTTTTCTGGGGTTTTCACCACTCCGCAGTGCGTTTGATATGCAGAACCAGCGAAATCTTGGTTTTCGTGGGGTTTCAAGCTGAGATATGCATTTTCTACGATAATCTTGGTGAGACTCCTGTCAGAAGTATGCAGAATCATCGAGATCGCACTTTTCGAGCTATTTAATGCGAGAAACACATTATCTGGAGTTTTCACCACTTCACAGTTGGTTTGACATGCAGAACCGGCGATATTTTGGTTTCGGTCGGGTTTCAATCTGAGATATGCATTTTCTACGATAATCTTGGTGAAACATCTGTCCGAAGTATGCAGAAATATCGAGAGTGCTCTTTTCGAGCTATTTAATGCGAAAAACTCGTTTTCTGGTGTTTTCACCACTCCACGGTACGTTTGATGTGCAGAACCGGAGATAACTCGCTTTTCGTCGGGGTTCAAGCTGAGATATGCATTTGCTACGATAATCTTGGTGAAACATCTGTCCGAAGTATGCAGAAACATCGAGAGCGCTCTTTTCGAGCTATTTAATGCGAGAAACACGTTATCTGGTGTTTTCACCACTCCACAGTTCGTTGGATATGCAGAACAGTAGATATCTTGGTTTTCGTGGGGTTTCAAGCTGAGATATGCATTTTCTACGATAATCTTGGTGAGACTTCTGTCAGAAGTTTGCAGGATCTTAGACAACGCCCTTTTCGAGCTATATAATGCGAGAAACACGTTATCTGGTGTTTTCACCACTCCACAGTGCGTTTGAAATGCAGTACCAGCGATATCTTGGTTTTCGTGGTGTTTCAAGCTGAGATATGCATTTTTTACGATAATCTTGGTGAGACTTCTGTCCGAAGTATGCAGAATCATCGAGATCGCACTTTTCGAGCTATTGAATGCGAGAAACACGTTATCTGGTGTTTTCACCACTTCACAGTTGGTTTGACATGCAGAACCGGCGATATTTTTGTTTTCGTCGGGGTTCAAGCTGAGATATGCATTTTCTACGATAATCTTGGTGAAACATCTGTCCGATGTATGCAGAAACATCGAGAGCGCTCTTTTCGAGCTAGATAATGCGTGAAAAACCTTATCCGGTGTTTTCACCACACCACAGTGCGTTTGATATGCAGAACCAGCGAAATCTTGGCTTTCGCGTGGTTTCAAGCTGAGATATGCATTTTTTACGATAATCTTGGTGAGACTTCTGTCCGAAGTATGAAGAATCATCGAGATCGCTCTATTCTAGCTATGTAATGCGAGGAACACGTTTTCTGGGGTTTTCACCACTCCACAGTGCGTTTGATATGCAGAACACAGCGATATCTTGGTTTTCGGTGGGGTTTCAAGCTGAGATATGCATTTTTTACGATAATTTTGGTGAGACTTCTGTCCGAAATATGCAGAATCATCGAGATCGCTCGTTTCGAGCTATTTCATGCGAGAAACACGTTATCTGGTGTTTTCACCACTCCACAGTGCGTTTGATATGCAGAACCGGCGATATCTTGGTTTTCGTGGGGTTTAAAGCTGAGATATGCATTTTCTGCGATAATCTTGGTGAAACATCTGTCCGAAGTATGCAGAAACATCGAGAGCGCTCTTTTCGAGCTATTTAATGCGAGAAACTCGTTTTCTGGTGTTTTCGTCACTCCACGGTACGTTTGATGTGCAGAACCGGAGATAACTCGGTTTTCGTGGGGTTTAAAGCTGAGATATGCATTTTCTGCGATAATCTTGGTGAAACATCTGTCCGAAGTATGCAGAAACATCGAGAGCGCTCTTTTCGAGCTATTTAATGCGAGAAACTCGTTTTCTGGTGTTTTCGTCACTCCACGGTACGTTTGATGTGCAGAACCGGAGATAACTCGGTTTTCGTCGGGGTTCAAGCTGAGATATGCATTTGCTACGATAATCTTGGTGAGACTTCTGTCAGAAGTATGCAGGTTCTTCGAGAACGCTCTTTTCGAGCTATTTAATGCGAGAAACACGTTATCTGGTGTTTTCACCACTCCACAGTTCGTTGGATATGCAGAACAGTAGATATCTTGGTTTTCGTGGGGTTTCAAGCTGAGATATGCATTTTCTACGATAATCTTGGTGAGACTTCTGTCAGAAGTTTGCAGGATCTTAGACAACGCCCTTTTCGAGCTATTTAATGCGAGAAACACGTTATCTGGTGTTTTCACCACTCCACAGTGCGTTTGATATGCAGTACCAGCGATATCTTGGTTTTCGTGGTGTTTCAAGCTGAGATATGCATTTTTTACGATAATCTTGGTGAGACATCTGTCCGAAGTATGCAGAATCATCGAGATCGCACTTTTCGAGCTATTTAATGCGAGAAACACGTTATCTGGTGTTTTCACCACTTCACAGTTGGTTTGACATGCAGAACCGGCGATATTTTTGTTTTCGTCGGGTTTCAAGCTGAGATATGCATTTTCTACGATAATCTTGGTGAAACATCTGTCCGAAGTATGCAGAAACATCGAGAGCGCTCTTTTCGAGCTAGATAATGCGTGAAAAAACTTATCCGGTGTTTTCACCACACCACAGTGCGTTTGATATGCAGAACCAGCGAAATCTTGGCTTTCGTGGGGTTTCAAGCTGAGATATGCATTTTTTACGATAATCTTGGTGAGACTTCTGTCCGAAGTATGAAGAATCATCGAGATCGCTCTATTCTAGCTATGTAATGCGAGGAACACGTTTTCTGGGGTTTTCACCACTCCACAGTGCGTTTGATATGCAGAACCGGCGATATCTTGGTTTTCGTGGGGTTTAAAGCTGAGATATGCATTTTCTGCGATAATCTTGGTGAGACTTCTGTCCGAAGTATGCAGAAACATCGAGAGCGCTCTTTTCGAGCTATTTAATGCGAGAAACACGTTATCTGGTGTTTTCACCACTCCACAGATGGTTTGATATGCAGAACCGGCGATATCTTGGTTTTCGTGGGGTTTCAAGCTGAGATATGCATTTTTTACGATAATTTTGGTGATACTTCTGTCCGAAATATGCAGAATCATCGAGATCGCTCGTTTCGAGCTATTTCATGCGAGAAACACGTTATCTGGTGTTTTCACCACTCCACAGTGCGTTTGATATGCAGAACCGGCGATATCTTGGTTTTCGTGGGGTTTAAAGCTGAGATATGCATTTTCTGCGATAATCTTGGTGAGACTTCTGTCCGAAGTATGCTGAATCATGGAGATCGCTCTTTTCGAGCTAGTTAGTGCGAGAAACACGTTATCTGGTGTTTTCACCACTTCACAGTTGGTTTGACATGCAGAACCGGCGATATTTTTGTTTTCGTCGGGTTTCAAGCTGAGATATGCATTTTCTACGATAATCTTGGTGAAACATCTGTCCGAAGTATGCAGAAACATCGAGAGCGCTCTTTTCGAGCTATTTAATGCGAGAAACACGTTATCTGGTGTTTTCACCACTCCACAGATGGTTTGATATGCAGAACCGGCGATATCTTGGTTTTCGTGGGGTTTCAAGCTGAGATATGCGTTTTCTGCGATAATCTTGGTGAGACTTCTGTCCGAAGTATGCTGAAACATCGAGATCGCACTTTTCAAGCTAGTTAATGCGAGAAAAACCTTATCCGGTGTTTTCAACACTCCACGGTGCGTTTGATATGCAGATCCGGCGATATCTTGGTTTTCGTGGGGTTTCAAGCTGAGATATGCATTTTCTGCGATAATCTTGGTGAGACTTCTGTCCGAAGTATGCTGAAACATCGAGATCGCTCTTTTCGAGCTGGTTAATGCGAGAAACACGTTATCTGTTGTTTTCACCACTCCACAGTGCGTTTGATATGCAGAACAGTAGATATCTTGGTTTTCGTGGGGTTTCAAGCTGAAATATGCATTTTCTGCGACAATCTTGTTGAGACTTCTGTCCGAAGTATGCAGAATCATCGAGATCGCACTTTTCGAGCTATTTAATGCGAGAAACACGTTATCTGGTGTTTTCACCACTCCACGGTACGTTTGATGTGCAGAACCGGAGATAACTCGGTTTTCGTCGGGGTTCAAGCTGAGATATGCATTTGCTACGATAATCTTGGTGAGACTTCTGTCAGAAGTATGCAGGTTCTTCGAGAACGCTCTTTTCGAGCTATTTAATGCGAGAAACACGTTATCTGGTGTTTTCACCACTCCACAGTGCGTTTGATATGCAGTACCAGCGATATCTTGGTTTTCGTGGTGTTTCAAGCTGAGATATGCATTTTTTACGATAATCTTGGTGAGACTTCTGTCCGAAGTATGCAGAATCATCGAGATCGCACTTTTCGAGCTATTTAATGCGAGAAACACGTTATCTGGTGCTTTCACCACTTCACAGTTGGTTTGACATGCAGAACCGGCGATATTTTTGTTTTCGTCGGGTTTCAAGCTGAGATATGCATTTTCTACGATAATCTTGGTGAAACATCTGTCCGAAGTATGCAGAAACATCGAGAGCGCTCTTTTCGAGCTGGTTAATGCGCGAAACACGTTTTCTGGTGTTTTCGTCACTCCACGGTACGTTTGATGTGCAGAACCGGAGCTAACTCGGTTTTCGTCGGGTTTCAAGCTGAGATATGCATTTTCTACGATAATCTTGGTGAGACTTCTGTCCGAAGTATGCAGAATCATCGAGATCGCACTTTTCGAGCTATTGAATGCGAGAAACACGTTATCTGGTGTTTTCACCACTTCACAGTTGGTTTGACATGCAGAACCGGCGATATTTTTGTTTTCGTCGGGGTTCAAGCTGAGATATGCATTTTCTACGATAATCTTGGTGAAACATCTGTCCGAAGTGTGCAGAAACATCGAGAGCGCTCTTTTCGAGCTAGATAACGCGTGAAAAACCTTATCCGGTGTTTTCACCACACCACAGTGCGTTTGATGTGCAGAACCGGAGATAACTCGCTTTTCGTCGGGGTTCAAGCTGAGATATGCATTTGCTACGATAATCTTGGTGAAACATCTGTCCGAAGTATGCAGAAACATCGAGAGCGCTCTTTTCGAGCTATTTAATGTGAGAAACACGTTATCTGGTGTTTTCACCACTCCACAGTTCGTTGGATATGCAGAACAGTAGATATCTTGGTTTTCGTGGGGTTTCAAGCTGAGATATGCATTTTCTACGATAATCTTGGTGAGACTTCTGTCAGAAGTTTGCAGGATCTTAGACAACGCCCTTTTCGAGCTATTTAATGCGAGAAACACGTTATCTGGTGTTTTCACCACTCCACAGTGCGTTTGATATGCAGTACCAGCGATATCTTGGTTTTCGTGGTGTTTCAAGCTGAGATATGCATTTTTTCGATAATCTTGGTGAGACTTCTGTCCGAAGTATGCAGAATCATCGAGATCGCACTTTTCGAGCTATTGAATGCGAGAAACACGTTATCTGGTGTTTTTACCACTTCACAGTTGGTTTGACATGCAGAACCGGCGATATTTTTGTTTTCGTCGGGGTTCAAGCTGAGATATGCATTTTCTACGATAATCTTGGTGAAACATCTGTCCGAAGTATGCAGAAACATCGAGAGCGCTCTTTTCGAGCTAGATAACGCGTGAAAAACCTTATCCGGTGTTTTCACCACACCACAGTGCGTTTGATGTGCAGAACCGGAGATAACTCGCTTTTCGTCGGGGTTCAAGCTGAGATATGCATTTGCTACGATAATCTTGGTGAAACATCTGTCCGAAGTATGCAGAAACATCGAGAGCGCTCTTTTCGAGCTATTTAATGTGAGAAACACGTTATCTGGTGTTTTCACCACTCCACAGTTCGTTGGATATGCAGAACAGTAGATATCTTGGTTTTCGTGGGGTTTCAAGCTGAGATATGCATTTTCTACGATAATCTTGGTGAGACTTCTGTCAGAAGTTTGCAGGATCTTAGACAACGCCCTTTTCGAGCTATTTAATGCGAGAAACACGTTATCTGGTGTTTTCACCACTCCACAGTGCGTTTGATATGCAGTACCAGCGATATCTTGGTTTTCGTGGTGTTTCAAGCTGAGATATGCATTTTTTCGATAATCTTGGTGAGACTTCTGTCCGAAGTATGCAGAATCATCGAGATCGCACTTTTCGAGCTATTGAATGCGAGAAACACGTTATCTGGTGTTTTCACCATTTCACAGTTGGTTTGACATGCAGAACCGGCGATATTTTGGTTTCGGTCGGGCTTCAATCTGAGTTATGCATTTTCTACGATAATCTTGGTGAAACATCTGTCCGAAGTATGCAGAAATATCGAGAGCGCTCTTTTCGAGCTATTTAATGCGAAAAACTCGTTTTCTGGTGTTTTCACCACTCCACGGTACGTTTGATGTGCAGAACCGGAGATAACTCGCTTTTCGTCGGGGTTCAAGCTGAGATATGCATTTGCTACGATAATCTTGGTGAAACATCTGTCCGAAGTATGCAGAAACATCGAGAGCGCTCTTTTCGAGCTATTTAATGCGAGAAACACGTTATCTGGTGTTTTCACCACTCCACAGTTCGTTGGATATGCAGAACAGTAGATATCTTGGTTTTCGTGGGGTTTCAAGCTGAGATATGCATTTTCTACGATAATCTTGGTGAGACTTCTGTCAGAAGTTTGCAGGATCTTAGACAACGCCCTTTTCGAGCTATTTAATGCGAGAAACACGTTATCTGGTGTTTTCACCACTCCACAGTGCGTTTGATATGCAGTACCAGCGATATCTTGGTTTTCGTGGTGTTTCAAGCTGAGATATGCATTTTTTCGATAATCTTGGTGAGACTTCTGTCCGAAGTATGCAGAATCATCGAGATCGCTCGTTTCGAGCTATTTCATGCGAGAAACACGTTATCTGGTGTTTTCACCACTCCACAGTGCGTTTGATATGCAGAACCGGCGATATCTTGGTTTTCGTGGGGTTTAAAGCTGAGATATGCATTTTCTGCGATAATCTTGGTGAGACTTCTGTCCGAAGTATGCTGAATCATGGAGATCGCTCTTTTCGAGCTAGTTAGTGCGAGAAACACGTTATCTGGTGTTTTCACCACTTCACAGTTGGTTTGACATGCAGAACCGGCGATATTTTTGTTTTCGTCGGGTTTCAAGCTGAGATATGCATTTTCTACGATAATCTTGGTGAAACATCTGTCCGAAGTATGCAGAAACATCGAGAGCGCTCTTTTCGAGCTATTTAATGCGAGAAACACGTTATCTGGTGTTTTCACCACTCCACAGATGGTTTGATATGCAGAACCGGCGATATCTTGGTTTTCGTGGGGTTTCAAGCTGAGATATGCGTTTTCTGCGATAATCTTGGTGAGACTTCTGTCCGAAGTATGCTGAAACATCGAGATCGCACTTTTCAAGCTAGTTAATGCGAGAAAAACCTTATCCGGTGTTTTCACCACTCCACGGTGCGTTTGATATGCAGATCCGGCGATATCTTGGTTTTCGTGGGGTTTCAAGCTGAGATATGCATTTTCTGCGATAATCTTGGTGAGACTTCTGTCCGAAGTATGCTGAAACATCGAGATCGCTCTTTTCGAGCTGGTTAATGCGAGAAACACGTTATCTGTTGTTTTCACCACTCCACAGTGCGTTTGATATGCAGAACAGTAGATATCTTGGTTTTCGTGGGGTTTCAAGCTGAAATATGCATTTTCTGCGACAATCTTGTTGAGACTTCTGTCCGAAGTATGCAGAATCATCGAGATCGCACTTTTCGAGCTATTTAATGCGAGAAACACGTTATCTGGTGTTTTCACCACTCCACGGTACGTTTGATGTGCAGAACCGGAGATAACTCGGTTTTCGTCGGGGTTCAAGCTGAGATATGCATTTGCTACGATAATCTTGGTGAGACTTCTGTCAGAAGTATGCAGGTTCTTCGAGAACGCTCTTTTCGAGCTATTTAATGCGAGAAACACGTTATCTGGTGTTTTCACCACTCCACAGTGCGTTTGATATGCAGTACCAGCGATGTCTTGGTTTTCGTGGTGTTTCAAGCTGAGATATGCATTTTTTACGATAATCTTGGTGAGACTTCTGTCCGAAGTATGCAGAATCATGGAGATCGCTCTTTTCGAGCTAGTTAGTGCGAGAAACACGTTATCTGGTGTTTTCACCACTTCCCAGTTGGTTTGACATGCAGAACCGGCGATATTTTTGTTTTCGTCGGGTTTCAAGCTGAGATATGCATTTTCTACGATAATCTTGGTGAAACATCTGTCCGAAGTATGCAGAAACATCGAGAGCGCTCTTTTCGAGCTATTTAATGCGAGAAACACGTTATCTGGTGTTTTCACCACTCCACAGATGGTTTGATATGCAGAACCGGCGATATCTTGGTTTTCGTGGGGTTTCAAGCTGAGATATGCGTTTTCTGCGATAATCTTGGTGAGACTTCTGTCCGAAGTATGCTGAAACATCGAGATCGCTCTTTTCGAGCTGGTTAATGCGAGAAACACGTTATCTGTTGTTTTCACCACTCCACAGTGCGTTTGATATGCAGAACAGTAGATATCTTGGTTTTCGTGGGGTTTCAAGCTGAAATATGCATTTTCTGCGACAATCTTGTTGAGACTTCTGTCCGAAGTATGCAGAATCATCGAGATCGCACTTTTCGAGCTATTTAATGCGAGAAACACGTTATGTGGTGTTTTCACCACTCCACAGTTGGTTTGATATGCAGAACCGGCGATATCTTGGTTTTCGTGGGGTTTCAAGCTGAGATATGCGTTTTCTGCGATAATCTTGGTGAGACTTCTGTCCGAAGTATGCTGAAACATCGAGATCGCACTTTCCGAGCTAGTTAATGCGAGAAAAACCTTATCCGGTGTTTTCACCACACCACAGTGCGTTTGATATGCAGAGCCAGCGAAATCTTGGCTTTCGTGGGGTTTCAAGCTGAGATATGCATTTTTTACGATAATCTTGGTGTGACTTCTGTCCGAAGTATGAAGAATCATCGAGATCGCTCTATTCTAGCTATGTAATGCGAGGAACACGTTTTCTGGGGTTTTCACCACTCCACAGTGCGTTTGATATGCAGAACACAGCGATATCTTGGTTTTCGGTGGGGTTTCAAGCTGAGATATGCATTTTTTACGATAATTTTGGTGAGACTTCTGTCCGAAGTATGCAGAATCATCGAGATCGCTCGTTTCGAGCTATTTCATGCGAGAAACACGTTATCTGGTGTTTTCACCACTCCACAGTGCGTTTGATATGCAGAACCGGCGATATCTTGGTTTTCGTGGGGTTTAAAGCTGAGATATGCATTTTCTGCGATAATCTTGGTGAGACTTCTGTCCGAAGTATGCTGAATCATCGAGATCGCTCTTTTCGAGCTAGTTAGTGCGAGAAACACGTTATCTGGTGTTTTCACCACTCCACAGTGCGTTTGATATGCAGAACAGTAGATATCTTGGTTTTCGTGGGGTTTCTAGCTGAGATATGCATTTCCTGCGATAATCTTGGTGAGACTTCTGTCAGAAGCATGCAGAATCTACGAGAACGCTCTTTTCGAGCTACTTAATGCACGAAACACCTTTTCTGGTGTTTTCACCACTCCACAGTACGTTTGACATGCAGAACCGGAGATATCTCGGTTTCGGTCGGGTTTCAAGCTGAGATATGCATTTTCTACGATAATCTTGGTGAAACATCTGTCCGAAGTATGCAGAATCATCGAGATCGCACTTTTCGAGCTATTGAATGCGAGAAACACGTTATCTGGTGTTTTCACCACTTCACAGTTGGTTTGACATGCAGAACCGGCGATATTTTTGTTTTCGTCGGGGTTCAAGCTGAGATATGCATTTTCTACGATAATCTTGGTGAAACATCTGTCCGAAGTATGCAGAAACATCGAGAGCGCTCTTTTCGAGCTAGATAACGCGTGAAAAACCTTATCCGGTGTTTTCACCACACCACAGTGCGTTTGATATGCAGAACCAGCGAAATCTTGGCTTTCGCGTGGTTTCAAGCTGAGATATGCATTTTTTACGATAATCTTGGTGAGACTTCTGTCCGAAGTATGAAGAATCATCGAGATCGCTCTATTCTAGCTATGTAATGCGAGGAACACGTTTTCTGGGGTTTTCACCACTCCACAGTGCGTTTGATATGCAGAACACAGCGATATCTTGGTTTTCGGTGGGGTTTCAAGCTGAGATATGCATTTTTTACGATAATTTTGGTGAGACTTCTGTCCGAAGTATGAAGAATCATCGAGATCGCTCTATTCTAGCTATGTAATGCGAGGAACACGTTTTCTGGGGTTTTCACCACTCCACAGTGCGTTTGATATGCAGAACACAGCGATATCTTGGTTTTCGGTGGGGTTTCAAGCTGAGATATGCATTTTTTACGATAATTTTGGTGAGACTTCTGTCCGAAATATGCAGAATCATCGAGATCGCTCGTTTCGTGCTATTTCATGCGAGAAACACGTTATCTGGTGTTTTCACCACTCCACAGTGCGTTTGATATGCAGAACCGGCGATATCTTGGTTTTCGTGGGGTTTAAAGCTGAGATATGCATTTTCTGCGATAATCTTGGTGAGACTTCTGTCCGAAGTATGCAGAAACATCGAGAGCGCTCTTTTCGAGCTATTTAATGCGAGAAACACGTTATCTGGTGTTTTCACCACTCCACAGATGGTTTGATATGCAGAACCGGCGATATCTTGGTTTTCGTGGGGTTTCAAGCTGAGATATGCGTTTTCTGCGATAATCTTGGTGAGACTTCTGTCCGAAGTATGCTGAAACATCGAGATCGCACTTTTCAAGCTAGTTAATGCGAGAAAAAACTTATCCGGTGTTTTCACCACTCCACGGTGCGTTTGATATGCAGATCCGGCGATATCTTGGTTTTCGTGGGGTTTCAAGCTGAGATATGCATTTTCTGCGATAATCTTGGTGAGACTTCTGTCCGAAGTATGCTGAAACATCGAGATCGCTCTTTTCGAGCTGGTTAATGCGAGAAACACGTTATCTGTTGTTTTCACCACTCCACAGTGCGTTTGATATGCAGAACAGTAGATATCTTGGTTTTCGTGGGGTTTCAAGCTGAAATATGCATTTTCTGCGACAATCTTGTTGAGACTTCTGTCCGAAGTATGCAGAATCATCGAGATCGCACTTTTCGAGCTATTTAATGCGAGAAACACGTTATGTGGTGTTTTCACCACTCCACAGTTGGTTTGATATGCAGAACCGGCGATATCTTGGTTTTCGTGGGGTTTCAAGCTGAGATATGCGTTTTCTGCGATAATCTTGGTGAGACTTCTGTCCGAAGTATGCTGAAACATCGAGATCGCACTTTCCGAGCTAGTTAATGCGAGAAAAACCTTATCCGGTGTTTTCACCACACCACAGTGCGTTTGATATGCAGAGCCAGCGAAATCTTGGCTTTCGTGGGGTTTCAAGCTGAGATATGCATTTTTTACGATAATCTTGGTGTGACTTCTGTCCGAAGTATGAAGAATCATCGAGATTGCTCTATTCTAGCTATGTAATGCGAGGAACACGTTTTCTGGGGTTTTCACCACTCCACAGTGCGTTTGATATGCAGAACAGTAGATATCTTGGTTTTCGTGGGGTTTCTAGCTGAGATATGCATTTCCTGCGATAATCTTGGTGAGACTTCTGTCAGAAGCATGCAGAATCTACGAGAACGCTCTTTTCGAGCTACTTAATGCACGAAACACCTTTTCTGGTGTTTTCACCACTCCACAGTACGTTTGACATGCAGAACCGGAGATATCTCGGTTTCGGTCGGGTTTCAAGCTGAGATATGCATTTTCTACGATAATCTTGGTGAAACATCTGTCCGAAGTATGCAGAATCATCGAGATCGCACTTTTCGAGCTATTGAATGCGAGAAACACGTTATCTGGTGTTTTCACCACTTCACAGTTGGTTTGACATGCAGAACCGGCGATATTTTTGTTTTCGTCGGGGTTCAAGCTGAGATATGCATTTTCTACGATAATCTTGGTGAAACATCTGTCCGAAGTATGCAGAAACATCGAGAGCGCTCTTTTCGAGCTAGATAACGCGTGAAAAACCTTATCCGGTGTTTTCACCACACCACAGTGCGTTTGATATGCAGAACCAGCGAAATCTTGGCTTTCGCGTGGTTTCAAGCTGAGATATGCATTTTTTACGATAATCTTGGTGAGACTTCTGTCCGAAGTATGAAGAATCATCGAGATCGCTCTATTCTAGCTATGTAATGCGAGGAACACGTTTTCTGGGGTTTTCACCACTCCACAGTGCGTTTGATATGCAGAACACAGCGATATCTTGGTTTTCGGTGGGGTTTCAAGCTGAGATATGCATTTTTTACGATAATTTTGGTGAGACTTCTGTCCGAAGTATGAAGAATCATCGAGATCGCTCTATTCTAGCTATGTAATGCGAGGAACACGTTTTCTGGGGTTTTCACCACTCCACAGTGCGTTTGATATGCAGAACACAGCGATATCTTGGTTTTCGGTGGGGTTTCAAGCTGAGATATGCATTTTTTACGATAATTTTGGTGAGACTTCTGTCCGAAATATGCAGAATCATCGAGATCGCTCGTTTCGAGCTATTTCATGCGAGAAACACGTTATCTGGTGTTTTCACCACTCCACAGTGCGTTTGATATGCAGAACCGGCGATATCTTGGTTTTCGTGGGGTTTAAAGCTGAGATATGCATTTTCTGCGATAATCTTGGTGAGACTTCTGTCCGAAGTATGCAGAATCATGGAGATCGCTCTTTTCGAGCTAGTTAGTGCGAGAAACACGTTATCTGGTGTTTTCACCACTTCCCAGTTGGTTTGACATGCAGAACCGGCGATATTTTTGTTTTCGTCGGGTTTCAAGCTGAGATATGCATTTTCTACGATAATCTTGGTGAAACATCTGTCCGAAGTATGCAGAAACATCGAGAGCGCTCTTTTCGAGCTATTTAATGCGAGAAACACGTTATCTGGTGTTTTCACCACTCCACAGATGGTTTGATATGCAGAACCGGCGATATCTTGGTTTTCGTGGGGTTTCAAGCTGAGATATGCGTTTTCTGCGATAATCTTGGTGAGACTTCTGTCCGAAGTATGCTGAAACATCGAGATCGCACTTTTCAAGCTAGTTAATGCGAGAAAAACCTTATCCGGTGTTTTCACCACTCCACGGTGCGTTTGATATGCAGATCCGGCGATATCTTGGTTTTCGTGGGGTTTCAAGCTGAGATATGCATTTTCTGCGATAATCTTGGTGAGACTTCTGTCCGAAGTATGCTGAAACATCGAGATCGCTCTTTTCGAGCTGGTTAATGCGAGAAACGCGTTATCTGTTGTTTTCACCACTCCACAGTGCGTTTGATATGCAGAACAGTAGATATCTTGGTTTTCGTGGGGTTTCAAGCTGAAATATGCATTTTCTGCGACAATCTTGTTGAGACTTCTGTCCGAAGTATGCAGAATCATCGAGATCGCACTTTTCGAGCTATTTAATGCGAGAAACACGTTATGTGGTGTTTTCACCACTCCACAGTTGGTTTGATATGCAGAACCGGCGATATCTTGGTTTTCGTGGGGTTTCAAGCTGAGATATGCGTTTTCTGCGATAATCTTGGTGAGACTTCTGTCCGAAGTATGCTGAAACATCGAGATCGCACTTTCCGAGCTAGTTAATGCGAGAAAAACCTTATCCGGTGTTTTCACCACACCACAGTGCGTTTGATATGCAGAGCCAGCGAAATCTTGGCTTTCGTGGGGTTTCAAGCTGAGATATGCATTTTCTGCGATAATCTTGGTGAGACTTCTGTCCGAAGTATGCTGAATCATCGAGATCGCTCTTTTCGAGCTAGTTAGTGCGAGAAACACGTTATCTGGTGTTTTCACCACTCCACAGTGCGTTTGATATGCAGAACAGTAGATATCTTGGTTTTCGTGGGGTTTCTAGCTGAGATATGCATTTCCTGCGATAATCTTGGTGAGACTTCTGTCAGAAGCATGCAGAATCTACGAGAACGCTCTTTTCGAGCTACTTAATGCACGAAACACCTTTTCTGGTGTTTTCACCACTCCACAGTACGTTTGACATGCAGAACCGGAGATATCTCGGTTTCGGTCGGGTTTCAAGCTGAGATATGCATTTTCTACGATAATCTTGGTGAAACATCTGTCCGAAGTATGCAGAATCATCGAGATCGCACTTTTCGAGCTATTGAATGCGAGAAACACGTTATCTGGTGTTTTCACCACTTCACAGTTGGTTTGACATGCAGAACCGGCGATATTTTTGTTTTCGTCGGGGTTCAAGCTGAGATATGCATTTTCTACGATAATCTTGGTGAAACATCTGTCCGAAGTATGCAGAAACATCGAGAGCGCTCTTTTCGAGCTAGATAACGCGTGAAAAACCTTATCCGGTGTTTTCACCACACCACAGTGCGTTTGATATGCAGAACCAGCGAAATCTTGGCTTTCGCGTGGTTTCAAGCTGAGATATGCATTTTTTACGATAATCTTGGTGAGACTTCTGTTCGAAGTATGAAGAATCATCGAGATCGCTCTATTCTAGCTATGTAATGCGAGGAACACGTTTTCTGGGGTTTTCACCACTCCACAGTGCGTTTGATATGCAGAACACAGCGATATCTTGGTTTTCGGTGGGGTTTCAAGCTGAGATATGCATTTTTTACGATAATTTTGGTGAGACTTCTGTCCGAAGTATGAAGAATCATCGAGATCGCTCTATTCTAGCTATGTAATGCGAGGAACACGTTTTCTGGGGTTTTCACCACTCCACAGTGCGTTTGATATGCAGAACACAGCGATATCTTGGTTTTCGGTGGGGTTTCAAGCTGAGATATGCATTTTTTACGATAATTTTGGTGAGACTTCTGTCCGAAATATGCAGAATCATCGAGATCGCTCGTTTCGAGCTATTTCATGCGAGAAACACGTTATCTGGTGTTTTCACCACTCCACAGTGCGTTTGATATGCAGAACCGGCGATATCTTGGTTTTCGTGGGGTTTAAAGCTGAGATATGCATTTTCTGCGATAATCTTGGTGAGACTTCTGTCCGAAGTATGCAGAATCATGGAGATCGCTCTTTTCGAGCTAGTTAGTGCGAGAAACACGTTATCTGGTGTTTTCACCACTTCCCAGTTGGTTTGACATGCAGAACCGGCGATATTTTTGTTTTCGTCGGGTTTCAAGCTGAGATATGCATTTTCTACGATAATCTTGATGAAACATCTGTCCGAAGTATGCAGAAACATCGAGAGCGCTCTTTTCGAGCTATTTAATGCGAGAAACACGTTATCTGGTGTTTTCACCACTCCACAGATGGTTTGATATGCAGAACCGGCGATATCTTGGTTTTCGTGGGGTTTCAAGCTGAGATATGCGTTTTCTGCGATAATCTTGGTGAGACTTCTGTCCGAAGTATGCTGAAACATCGAGATCGCACTTTTCAAGCTAGTTAATGCGAGAAAAACCTTATCCGGTGTTTTCACCACTCCACGGTGCGTTTGATATGCAGATCCGGCGATATCTTGGTTTTCGTGGGGTTTCAAGCTGAGATATGCATTTTCTGCGATAATCTTGGTGAGACTTCTGTCCGAAGTATGCTGAAACATCGAGATCGCTCTTTTCGAGCTGGTTAATGCGAGAAACGCGTTATCTGTTGTTTTCACCACTCCACAGTGCGTTTGATATGCAGAGCAGTAGATATCTTGGTTTTCGTGGGGTTTCAAGCTGAAATATGCATTTTCTGCGACAATCTTGTTGAGACTTCTGTCCGAAGTATGCAGAATCATCGAGATCGCACTTTTCGAGCTATTTAATGCGAGAAACACGTTATGTGGTGTTTTCACCACTCCACAGTTGGTTTGATATGCAGAACCGGCGATATCTTGGTTTTCGTGGGGTTTCAAGCTGAGATATGCGTTTTCTGCGATAATCTTGGTGAGACTTCTGTCCGAAGTATGCTGAAACATCGAGATCGCACTTTCCGAGCTAGTTAATGCGAGAAAAACCTTATCCGGTGTTTTCACCACACCACAGTGCGTTTGATATGCAGAGCCAGCGAAATCTTGGCTTTCGTGGGGTTTCAAGCTGAGATATGCATTTTTTACGATAATCTTGGTGTGACTTCTGTCCGAAGTATGAAGAATCATCGAGATCGCTCTATTCTAGCTATGTAATGCGAGGAACACGTTTTCTGGGGTTTTCACCACTCCACAGTGCGTTTGATATGCAGAACACAGCGATATCTTGGTTTTCGGTGGGGTTTCAAGCTGAGATATGCATTTTTTACGATAATTTTGGTGAGACTTCTGTCCGAAGTATGCAGAATCATCGAGATCGCTCGTTTCGAGCTATTTCATGCGAGAAACACGTTATCTGGTGTTTTCACCACTCCACAGTGCGTTTGATATGCAGAACCGGCGATATCTTGGTTTTCGTGGGGTTTAAAGCTGAGATATGCATTTTCTGCGATAATCTTGGTGAGACTTCTGTCCGAAGTATGCTGAATCATCGAGATCGCTCTTTTCGAGCTAGTTAGTGCGAGAAACACGTTATCTGGTGTTTTCACCACTCCACAGTGCGTTTGATATGCAGAACAGTAGATATCTTGGTTTTCGTGGGGTTTCTAGCTGAGATATGCATTTCCTGCGATAATCTTGGTGAGACTTCTGTCAGAAGCATGCAGAATCTACGAGAACGCTCTTTTCGAGCTACTTAATGCACGAAACACCTTTTCTGGTGTTTTCACCACTCCACAGTACGTTTGACATGCAGAACCGGAGATATCTCGGTTTCGGTCGGGTTTCAAGCTGAGATATGCATTTTCTACGATAATCTTGGTGAAACATCTGTCCGAAGTATGCAGAAACGTCGAAAGCGCACTATTCGAGCTATTTAATGCAAGAAACACGTTTTCTGGGGTTTTCACCACTCCACAGTTCGTTGGATATGCAGAACAGTAGATATCTTGGTTTTCGTGGGGTTTCAAGCAGAGATATGCATTTTCTGCGATAATCTTGGTGAGACTTCTGTCCGAAGTATGCTGAATCATCGAGATCGCTCTTTTCGAGCTATATAATGCGAGAAACACGTTCTCTGGTTGTTTTCACCATTCCACAGTGCGTTTGATATGCAGAACAGGCGATATCTTGATTTTCATGGTGTTTCCAGCTGAGATATGCATTTTCTGCGATAATCTTGGTGGGTCTTTTGTCAGAAGTATGCAGAATCTTCGAGAACGCTCTTTTCGAGCTACTTAATGCGCGAAACACGTTTTCTGGTGTTTTCATCACTCCACGGTACGTTTGATGTGCAGAACCGGAGTTAACTCGGTTTTCGTCGGGTTTCAAGCTGAGATATGCATTTTCTACGATAATCTTGGTGAGACTTCTGTCAGAAGTATGCAGAATCATCGAGATCGCACTTTTCGAGCTATTTAATGCGAGAAACACGTTATCTGGTGTTTTCACCACTTCACAGTTGGTTTGACATGCAGAACCGGCGATATTTTGGTTTCGGTCGGGTTTCAATCTGAGGTATACATTTTCTACGATAATCTTGGTGAAAAATCTGTCCGAAGTATGCAGAAATATCGAGAGCGCTCTTTTCGAGCTATTTAATGCGAGAAACTCGTTTTCTGGTGTTTTCACCACTCCACGGTACGTTTGATGTGCAGAACCGGAGATAACTCGGTTTTCGTCGGGTTTCAAGCTGAGATATGCATTTGCTACGATAATCTAGGTGAGACTTCTGTCAGAAGTATGCAGAAACATCGAGAGCGCTCTTTTCGAGCTATTTAATGCGAAAAACACGTTTCCTGGGATTTTCACCACTCCACAGATCGTTGGATATGCAGAACAGTAGATATCTTGGTTTTCGTGGGGTTTCAAGCAGAGATATGCATTTTCTGCGATAATCTTGGTGAGACTTCTGTTAGAAGTATGCAGAATCATCTAGATCGCTCTTTTCGAGCTACTTAATGCACGGAACACGTTCTCTGGTTGTTTTCACCACCCCACAGTGCGTTTGATATGCAGAACGGGCAACATCTTGATTTTCGTGAGGTTTCGAGCTGAGATATGCATTTTCTGCGATAATATTGGTGAGACTTCAGTCAGAAGTATGCAGAATCATCTAGATCGCTCTGTTCGAGCTGCTTAATGCACGAAACACGTTTTCTGGTGTTTTCACCACTCCACAGTACGTTTGACATGCACAACAGGAGATATCTTGGTTTCGGTCGGGTTTCAAGCTGAGATATGCATTTTCTACGATAATCCTGGTGAGACTTCTGTCAGAAGTATGCAGGATCTTCGAGTACGCTCTTTTCGAGCTATTTAATGCGAGAAACACGTTATCTGGTGTTTTCACCACTCCACAGTGCGTTTGATATGCAGAACAGTAGATATCTTGGTTTTCGTGGGGTTTCAAGATGAGATATGCATTTTCTGCGATAATCTTGTTGAGACTTCCGTCCGAAGTATGCAGAATCATCGAGATCGCTCGTTTCGAGCTACTTAATTCGAGAAACACGTTATCTGGTGTTTTCACCACTCCACAGTGCGTTGGATATGCAGAAACGGCGATATTTTGGGTTTCGTGGGGTTTCAAGCTGAGATATGCATTTTCTGCGATAATCTTGGTGAGACTTCTGTCCGAAGTATGCTGAAACATCGAGATCGCTCGTTTCGAGCTACTTAATGCGAGAAACACGTTATCTGGTGTTTTCACCGCTCCACAGTGCGTTGGATATGCAGAAACGGCGATATTTTGGTTTTCGTCGGGTTTCAAGCTGAGATATGCATTTTCTGCGATAATCTTGGTGAGACTTCTGTCCGAAGTATGCAGAATCATCTAGATCGCTCTTTTCGAGCTACTTAATGCACGGAACACGTTTTCTGGTGTTTTGACCACTCCACAGTACGTTTGACATGCAGAACCGGAGATATCTTGGTTTCGGTCGGGTTTCAAGCTGAGATATGCATTTTCTACGATAATCCTGGTGAGACTTCTGTCAGAAGTATGCAGAATCATCTAGATCGCTCTTCTCGAGCTACTTAATGCACGAAACACGTTATCTGGTGTTTTCACCACTCCACAGTGCGTATCATATGCAGAACCGGCGATATCTTGGTTTTCGTGGGGTTTCAAGCTGAGATATGTATTTTCTGCGATAATCTTGGTGAGACTTCTGTCCGAAGCATGCTGAAACATCGAGATCGCTCTTTTCGAGCTAGTTAATGTGAGAAAAACCTTATCCGGTGATTTCACCACTCCACAGTGCATTTGATATGCAGAACCGGCGATATCTTGGTTTTCGTGGGGTTTCAAGCTGAGATATGCATTTTCTGCGATAATCTTGGTGAGACTTCTGTCCGAAGTATGCTGAATCATCTAGATCGCTCTTCTCGAGCTACTTAATGCACGAAACACGTTATCTGGTGTTTTCACCACTCCACAGTGCATTTGATATGCAGAACCGGCGATATCTTGGTTTTCGTGGGGTTTCAAGCTGAGATATGCATTTTTTACGATAATTTTGGTGAGACTTCTGTCCGAAGTATGCAGAATCATCGAGATCGCTCGTTTCGAGCTATTTCATGCGAGAAACACGTTATCTGGTGTTTTCACCACTCCACAGTGCGTTTGATATGCAGAACCGGCGATATCTTGGTTTTCGTGGGGTTTAAAGCTGAGATATGCATTTTCTGCGATAATCTTGGTGAGACTTCTGTCCGAAGTATGCTGAATCATCGAGATCGCTCTTTTCGAGCTAGTTAGTGCGAGAAACACGTTATCTGGTGTTTTCACCACTCCACAGTGCGTTTGATATGCAGAACAGTAGATATCTTGGTTTTCGTGGGGTTTCTAGCTGAGATATGCATTTCCTGCGATAATCTTGGTGAGACTTCTGTCAGAAGCATGCAGAATCTACGAGAACGCTCTTTTCGAGCTACTTAATGCACGAAACACCTTTTCTGGTGTTTTCACCACTCCACAGTACGTTTGACATGCAGAACCGGAGATATCTCGGTTTCGGTCGGGTTTCAAGCTGAGATATGCATTTTCTACGATAATCTTGGTGAAACATCTGTCCGAAGTATGCAGAATCATCGAGATCGCACTTTTCGAGCTATTGAATGCGAGAAACACGTTATCTGGTGTTTTCACCACTTCACAGTTGGTTTGACATGCAGAACCGGCGATATTTTTGTTTTCGTCGGGGTTCAAGCTGAGATATGCATTTTCTACGATAATCTTGGTGAAACATCTGTCCGAAGTATGCAGAAACATCGAGAGCGCTCTTTTCGAGCTAGATAACGCGTGAAAAACCTTATCCGGTGTTTTCACCACACCACAGTGCGTTTGTAATGCAGAACCAGCGAAATCTTGGCTTTCGCGTGGTTTCAAGCTGAGATATGCATTTTTTACGATAATCTTGGTGAGACTTCTGTCCGAAGTATGAAGAATCATCGAGATCGCTCTATTCTAGCTATGTAATGCGAGGAACACGTTTTCTGGGGTTTTCACCACTCCACAGTGCGTTTGATATGCAGAACACAGCGATATCTTGGTTTTCGGTGGGGTTTCAAGCTGAGATATGCATTTTTTACGATAATTTTGGTGAGACTTCTGTCCGAAGTATGAAGAATCATCGAGATCGCTCTATTCTAGCTATGTAATGCGAGGAACACGTTTTCTGGGGTTTTCACCACTCCACAGTGCGTTTGATATGCAGAACACAGCGATATCTTGGTTTTCGGTGGGGTTTCAAGCTGAGATATGCATTTTTTACCATAATTTTGGTGAGACTTCTGTCCGAAATATGCAGAATCATCGAGATCGCTCGTTTCGAGCTATTTCATGCGAGAAACACGTTATCTGGTGTTTTCACCACTCCACAGTGCGTTTGATATGCAGAACCGGCGATATCTTGGTTTTCGTGGGGTTTAAAGCTGAGATATGCATTTTCTGCGATAATCTTGGTGAGACTTCTGTCCGAAGTATGCAGAATCATGGAGATCGCTCTTTTCGAGCTAGTTAGTGCGAGAAACACGTTATCTGGTGTTTTCACCACTTCCCAGTTGGTTTGACATGCAGAACCGGCGATATTTTTGTTTTCGTCGGGTTTCAAGCTGAGATATGCATTTTCTACGATAATCTTGGTGAAACATCTGTCCGAAGTATGCAGAAACATCGAGAGCGCTCTTTTCGAGCTATTTAATGCGAGAAACACGTTATCTGGTGTTTTCACCACTCCACAGATGGTTTGATATGCAGAACCGGCGATATCTTGGTTTTCGTGGGGTTTCAAGCTGAGATATGCGTTTTCTGCGATAATCTTGGTGAGACTTCTGTCCGAAGTATGCTGAAACATCGAGATCGCACTTTTCAAGCTAGTTAATGCGAGAAAAACCTTATCCGGTGTTTTCACCACTCCACGGTGCGTTTGATATGCAGATCCGGCGATATCTTGGTTTTCGTGGGGTTTCAAGCTGAGATATGCATTTTCTGCGATAATCTTGGTGAGACTTCTGTCCGAAGTATGCTGAAACATCGAGATCGCTCTTTTCGAGCTGGTTAATGCGAGAAACGCGTTATCTGTTGTTTTCACCACTCCACAGTGCGTTTGATATGCAGAACAGTAGATATCTTGGTTTTCGTGGGGTTTCAAGCTGAAATATGCATTTTCTGCGACAATCTTGTTGAGACTTCTGTCCGAAGTATGCAGAATCATCGAGATCGCACTTTTCGAGCTATTTAATGCGAGAAACACGTTATGTGGTGTTTTCACCACTCCACAGTTGGTTTGATATGCAGAACCGGCGATATCTTGGTTTTCGTGGGGTTTCAAGCTGAGATATGCGTTTTCTGCGATAATCTTGGTGAGACTTCTGTCCGAAGTATGCTGAAACATCGAGATCGCACTTTCCGAGCTATATAATGCGAGAAACACGTTCTCTGGTTGTTTTCACCATTCCACAGTGCGTTTGATATGCAGAACAGGCGATATCTTGATTTTCATGGTGTTTCCAGCTGAGATATGCATTTTCTGCGATAATCTTGGTGGGTCTTTTGTCAGAAGTATGCAGAATCTTCGAGAACGCTCTTTTCGAGCTACTTAATGCGCGAAACACGTTTTCTGGTGTTTTCATCACTCCACGGTACGTTTGATGTGCAGAACCGGAGTTAACTCGGTTTTCGTCGGGTTTCAAGCTGAGATATGCATTTTCTACGATAATCTTGGTGAGACTTCTGTCAGAAGTATGCAGAATCATCGAGATCGCACTTTTCGAGCTATTTAATGCGAGAAACACGTTATCTGGTGTTTTCACCACTTCACAGTTGGTTTGACATGCAGAACCGGCGATATTTTGGTTTCGGTCGGGTTTCAATCTGAGGTATGCATTTTCTACGATAATCTTGGTGAAACATCTGTCCGAAGTATGCAGAAATATCGAGAGCGCTCTTTTCGAGCTATTTAATGCGAGAAACTCGTTTTCTGGTGTTTTCACCACTCCACGGTACGTTTGATGTGCAGAACCGGAGATAACTCGGTTTTCGTCGGGTTTCAAGCTGAGATATGCATTTGCTACGATAATCTTGGTGAGACTTCTGTCAGAAGTATGCAGAAACATCGAGAGCGCTCTTTTCGAGCTATTTAATGCGAAAAACACGTTTCCTGGGATTTTCACCACTCCACAGATCGTTGGATATGCAGAACAGTAGATATCTTGGTTTTCGTGGGGTTTCAAGCAGAGATATGCATTTTCTGCGATAATCTTGGTGAGACTTCTGTTAGAAGTATGCAGAATCATCTAGATCGCTCTTTTCGAGCTACTTAATGCACGGAACACGTTCTCTGGTTGTTTTCACCACCCCACAGTGCGTTTGATATGCAGAACGGGCAACATCTTGATTTTCGTGAGGTTTCGAGCTGAGATATGCATTTTCTGCGATAATATTGGTGAGACTTCAGTCAGAAGTATGCAGAATCATCTAGATCGCTCTGTTCGAGCTGCTTAATGCACGAAACACGTTTTCTGGTGTTTTCACCACTCCACAGTACGTTTGACATGCACAACAGGAGATATCTTGGTTTCGGTCGGGTTTCAAGCTGAGATATGCATTTTCTACGATAATCCTGGTGAGACTTCTGTCAGAAGTATGCAGGATCTTCGAGTACGCTCTTTTCGAGCTATTTAATGCGAGAAACACGTTATCTGGTGTTTTCACCACTCCACAGTGCGTTTGATATGCAGAACAGTAGATATCTTGGTTTTCGTGGGGTTTCAAGATGAGATATGCATTTTCTGCGATAATCTTGTTGAGACTTCCGTCCGAAGTATGCAGAATCATCGAGATCGCTCGTTTCGAGCTACTTAATTCGAGAAACACGTTATCTGGTGTTTTCACCACTCCACAGTGCGTTGGATATGCAGAAACGGCGATATTTTGGGTTTCGTGGGGTTTCAAGCTGAGATATGCATTTTCTGCGATAATCTTGGTGAGACTTCTGTCCGAAGTATGCTGAAACATCGAGATCGCTCGTTTCGAGCTACTTAATGCGAGAAACACGTTATCTGGTGTTTTCACCACTCCACAGTGCGTTGGATATGCAGAAACGGCGATATTTTGGTTTTCGTCGGGTTTCAAGCTGAGATATGCATTTTCTGCGATAATCTTGGTGAGACTTCTGTCCGAAGTATGCAGAATCATCTAGATCGCTCTTTTCGAGCTACTTAATGCACGGAACACGTTTTCTGGTGTTTTCACCACTCCACAGTACGTTTGACATGCAGAACCGGAGATATCTTGGTTTCGGTCGGGTTTCAAGCTGAGATATGCATTTTCTACGATAATCCTGGTGAGACTTCTGTCAGAAGTATGCAGAATCATCTAGATCGCTCTTCTCGAGCTACTTAATGCACGAAACACGTTATCTGGTGTTTTCACCACTCCACAGTGCGTATCATATGCAGAACCGGCGATATCTTGGTTTTCGTGGGGTTTCAAGCTGAGATATGTATTTTCTGCGATAATCTTGGTGAGACTTCTGTCCGAAGCATGCTGAAACATCGAGA
This sequence comes from Anthophora plumipes, assembly GCA_951804975.1. Classification (NCBI taxonomy): domain Eukaryota; kingdom Metazoa; phylum Arthropoda; class Insecta; order Hymenoptera; family Apidae; genus Anthophora; species Anthophora plumipes. The sequence continues at coordinate 546,831 of CATORF010000749.1, forward strand.
TCGCTCTTTTCGAGCTAGTTAATGTGAGAAAAACCTTATCCGGTGATTTCACCACTCCACAGTGCATTTGATATGCAGAACCGGCGATATCTTGGTTTTCGTGGGGTTTCAAGCTGAGATATGCATTTTCTGCGATAATCTTGGTGAGACTTCTGTCCGAAGTATGCTGAATCATCGAGATCGCTCTTTTCGAGCTAGTTAGTGCGAGAAACACGTTATCTGGTGTTTTCACCACTCCACAGTGCGTTTGATATGCAGAACAGTAGATATCTTGGTTTTCGTGGGGTTTCTAGCTGAGATATGCATTTCCTGCGATAATCTTGGTGAGACTTCTGTCAGAAGCATGCAGAATCTACGAGAACGCTCTTTTCGAGCTACTTAATGCACGAAACACCTTTTCTGGTGTTTTCACCACTCCACAGTACGTTTGACATGCAGAACCGGAGATATCTCGGTTTCGGTCGGGTTTCAAGCTGAGATATGCATTTTCTACGATAATCTTGGTGAAACATCTGTCCGAAGTATGCAGAAACGTCGAAAGCGCACTATTCGAGCTATTTAATGCAAGAAACACGTTTTCTGGGGTTTTCACCACTCCACAGTTCGTTGGATATGCAGAACAGTAGATATCTTGGTTTTCGTGGGGTTTCAAGCAGAGATATGCATTTTCTGCGATAATCTTGGTGAGACTTCTGTCCGAAGTATGCTGAATCATCGAGATCGCTCTTTTCGAGCTATATAATGCGAGAAACACGTTCTCTGGTTGTTTTCACCATTCCACAGTGCGTTTGATATGCAGAACAGGCGATATCTTGATTTTCATGGTGTTTCCAGCTGAGATATGCATTTTCTGCGATAATCTTGGTGGGTCTTTTGTCAGAAGTATGCAGAATCTTCGAGAACGCTCTTTTCGAGCTACTTAATGCGCGAAACACGTTTTCTGGTGTTTTCATCACTCCACGGTACGTTTGATGTGCAGAACCGGAGTTAACTCGGTTTTCGTCGGGTTTCAAGCTGAGATATGCATTTTCTACGATAATCTTGGTGAGACTTCTGTCAGAAGTATGCAGAATCATCGAGATCGCACTTTTCGAGCTATTTAATGCGAGAAACACGTTATCTGGTGTTTTCACCACTTCACAGTTGGTTTGACATGCAGAACCGGCGATATTTTGGTTTCGGTCGGGTTTCAATCTGAGGTATGCATTTTCTACGATAATCTTGGTGAAACATCTGTCCGAAGTATGCAGAAATATCGAGAGCGCTCTTTTCGAGCTATTTAATGCGAGAAACTCGTTTTCTGGTGTTTTCACCACTCCACGGTACGTTTGATGTGCAGAACCGGAGATAACTCGGTTTTCGTCGGGTTTCAAGCTGAGATATGCATTTGCTACGATAATCTTGGTGAGACTTCTGTCAGAAGTATGCAGAAACATCGAGAGCGCTCTTTTCGAGCTATTTAATGCGAAAAACACGTTTCCTGGGATTTTCACCACTCCACAGATCGTTGGATATGCAGAACAGTAGATATCTTGGTTTTCGTGGGGTTTCAAGCAGAGATATGCATTTTCTGCGATAATCTTGGTGAGACTTCTGTTAGAAGTATGCAGAATCATCTAGATCGCTCTTTTCGAGCTACTTAATGCACGGAACACGTTCTCTGGTTGTTTTCACCACCCCACAGTGCGTTTGATATGCAGAACGGGCAACATCTTGATTTTCGTGAGGTTTCGAGCTGAGATATGCATTTTCTGCGATAATATTGGTGAGACTTCAGTCAGAAGTATGCAGAATCATCTAGATCGCTCTGTTCGAGCTGCTTAATGCACGAAACACGTTTTCTGGTGTTTTCACCACTCCACAGTACGTTTGACATGCACAACAGGAGATATCTTGGTTTCGGTCGGGTTTCAAGCTGAGATATGCATTTTCTACGATAATCCTGGTGAGACTTCTGTCAGAAGTATGCAGGATCTTCGAGTACGCTCTTTTCGAGCTATTTAATGCGAGAAACACGTTATCTGGTGTTTTCACCACTCCACAGTGCGTTTGATATGCAGAACAGTAGATATCTTGGTTTTCGTGGGGTTTCAAGATGAGATATGCATTTTCTGCGATAATCTTGTTGAGACTTCCGTCCGAAGTATGCAGAATCATCGAGATCGCTCGTTTCGAGCTACTTAATTCGAGAAACACGTTATCTGGTGTTTTCACCACTCCACAGTGCGTTGGATATGCAGAAACGGCGATATTTTGGGTTTCGTGGGGTTTCAAGCTGAGATATGCATTTTCTGCGATAATCTTGGTGAGACTTCTGTCCGAAGTATGCTGAAACATCGAGATCGCTCGTTTCGAGCTACTTAATGCGAGAAACACGTTATCTGGTGTTTTCACCACTCCACAGTGCGTTGGATATGCAGAAACGGCGATATTTTGGTTTTCGTCGGTTTTCAAGCTGAGATATGCATTTTCTGCGATAATCTTGGTGAGACTTCTGTCCGAAGTATGCAGAATCATCTAGATCGCTCTTTTCGAGCTACTTAATGCACGGAACACGTTTTCTGGTGTTTTGACCACTCCACAGTACGTTTGACATGCAGAACCGGAGATATCTTGGTTTCGGTCGGGTTTCAAGCTGAGATATGCATTTTCTACGATAATCCTGGTGAGACTTCTGTCAGAAGTATGCAGAATCATCTAGATCGCTCTTCTCGAGCTACTTAATGCACGAAACACGTTATCTGGTGTTTTCACCACTCCACAGTGCGTATCATATGCAGAACCGGCGATATCTTGGTTTTCGTGGGGTTTCAAGCTGAGATATGTATTTTCTGCGATAATCTTGGTGAGACTTCTGTCCGAAGCATGCTGAAACATCGAGATCGCTCTTTTCGAGCTAGTTAATGTGAGAAAAACCTTATCCGGTGATTTCACCACTCCACAGTGCATTTGATATGCAGAACCGGCGATATCTTGGTTTTCGTGGGGTTTCAAGCTGAGATATGCATTTTCTGCGATAATCTTGGTGAGACTTCTGTCCGAAGTATGCTGAATCATCTAGATCGCTCTTCTCGAGCTACTTAATGCACGAAACACGTTATCTGGTGTTTTCACCACTCCACAGTGCATTTGATATGCAGAACCGGCGATATCTTGGTTTTCGTGGGGTTTCAAGCTGAGATATGCATTTTCTGCGATAATCTTGGTGAGACTTCTGTCCGAAGTATGCTGAATCATCGAGATCGCTCTTTTCGAGCTAGTTAGTGCGAGCAACACGTTATCTGGTGTTTTCACCACTCCACAGTGCGTTTGATATGCAGAACAGTAGATATCTTGGTTTTCGTGGGGTTTCAAGCTGAGATATGCATTTTCTGCGATAATCTTGCTGGGTCTTTTGTCAGAAGTATGCAGAATCAACTAGATCGCTCTTTTCGAGCTACTTAATGCACGAAACAAGTTTTCTGGTGTTTTCACCACTCCACAGTACGTTTGACATGCAGAACCGGAGATATCTTGGTTTCGGTCGGGTTTTAAGCTGAGATATGCATTTTCTACGATTATCTTGGTGAAACATCTGTCCGAAGCATGCAGAAACATCGAGAGCGCTCTTTTCGAGCTATTTAATGCGAGAAACTCATTTTCTGGGGTTTTCACCACTCCACAGTTCGCTGGATATGCAGAACCGGAGATATCTTGGTTTTCGTGGGGTTTCCAGCTGAGATATGCATTTTCGGCGATAATCTTGGTGGGTCTCTTGTCAGAAGTTTGCAGAATCATCTAGATCGCTCTTTTCGAGCTACTTAATGCACGAAACACGTTTTCTGGTGTTTTCACCACTCCACAGTACGTTTGACATGCAGAACCGGAGATATTTTGGTTTTCGTCGGGTTTCAAGCTGAGATATGCATTTTCTACGATAAGCTTGGTGAAATATCTGTCCGAAGTATGCAGAAACATCCAGAGCGCTCTTTTCGAGCTATTTAATGCGAGAAACACGTTTTCTGGGGTTTCCACCACTCCACAGATCGTTGGATATGCAGAACAGTAGATATCTTGGTTTTCGTGGGGTTTCAAGCAGAGATATGCATTTTCTGCGATAATCTTGGTGAGACTTCTGTTAGAAGTATGCAGAATCATCGAGATCGCACTTTTCGAGCTATTTAATGCGAGAAACACGTTATCTGGTGTTTTCACCACTTCACAGTTGGTTTGACATGCAGAACCGGCGATATTTTGGTTTCGGTCGGGTTTCAATCTGAGGTATGCATTTTCTACGATAATCTTGGTGAAACATCTGTCCGAAGTATGCAGAAATATCGAGAGCGCTCTTTTCGAGCTATTTAATGCGAGAAACTCGTTTTCTGGTGTTTTCACCACTCCACGGTACGTTTGATGTGCAGAACCGGAGATAACTCGGTTTTCGTCGGGTTTCAAGCTGAGATATGCATTTGCTACGATAATCTTGGTGAGACTTCTGTCAGAAGTATGCAGAAACATCGAGAGCGCTCTTTTCGAGCTATTTAATGCGAAAAACACGTTTCCTGGGATTTTCACCACTCCACAGATCGTTGGATATGCAGAACAGTAGATATCTTGGTTTTCGTGGGGTTTCAAGCAGAGATATGCATTTTCTGCGATAATCTTGGTGAGACTTCTGTCAGAAGTATGCAGAATCATCGAGATCGCACTTTTCGAGCTATTTAATGCGAGAAACACGTTATCTGGTGTTTTCACCACTTCACAGTTGGTTTGACATGCAGAACCGGCGATATTTTGGTTTCGGTCGGGTTTCAATCTGAGGTATGCATTTTCTACGATAATCTTGGTGAAACATCTGTCCGAAGTATGCAGAAATATCGAGAGCGCTCTTTTCGAGCTATTTAATGCGAGAAACTCGTTTTCTGGAGTTTTCACCACTCCACGGTACGTTTGATGTGCAGAACCGGAGATAACTCGGTTTTCGTCGGGTTTCAAGCTGAGATATGCATTTGCTACGATAATCTTGGTGAGACTTCTGTCAGAAGTATGCAGAAACATCGAGAGCGCTCTTTTCGAGCTATTTAATGCGAAAAACACGTTTCCTGGGATTTTCACCACTCCACAGATCGTTGGATATGCAGAACAGTAGATATCTTGGTTTTCGTGGGGTTTCAAGCAGAGATATGCATTTTCTGCGATAATCTTGGTGAGACTTCTGTTAGAAGTATGCAGAATCATCTAGATCGCTCTTTTCGAGCTACTTAATGCACGGAACACGTTCTCTGGTTGTTTTCACCACCCCACAGTGCGTTTGATATGCAGAACGGGCAACATCTTGATTTTCGTGAGGTTTCGAGCTGAGATATGCATTTTCTGCGATAATATTGGTGAGACTTCAGTCAGAAGTATGCAGAATCATCTAGATCGCTCTGTTCGAGCTGCTTAATGCACGAAACACGTTTTCTGGTGTTTTCACCACTCCACAGTACGTTTGACATGCACAACAGGAGATATCTTGGTTTCGGTCGGGTTTCAAGCTGAGATATGCATTTTCTACGATAATCCTGGTGAGACTTCTGTCAGAAGTATGCAGGATCTTCGAGTACGCTCTTTTCGAGCTATTTAATGCGAGAAACACGTTATCTGGTGTTTTCACCACTCCACAGTGCGTTTGATATGCAGAACAGTAGATATCTTGGTTTTCGTGGGGTTTCAAGATGAGATATGCATTTTCTGCGATAATCTTGTTGAGACTTCCGTCCGAAGTATGCAGAATCATCGAGATCGCTCGTTTCGAGCTACTTAATTCGAGAAACACGTTATCTGGTGTTTTCACCACTCCACAGTGCGTTGGATATGCAGAAACGGCGATATTTTGGGTTTCGTGGGGTTTCAAGCTGAGATATGCATTTTCTGCGATAATCTTGGTGAGACTTCTGTCCGAAGTATGCTGAAACATCGAGATCGCTCGTTTCGAGCTACTTAATGCGAGAAACACGTTATCTGGTGTTTTCACCACTCCACAGTGCGTTGGATATGCAGAAACGGCGATATTTTGGTTTTCGTCGGGTTTCAAGCTGAGATATGCATTTTCTGCGATAATCTTGGTGAGACTTCTGTCCGAAGTATGCAGAATCATCTAGATCGCTCTTTTCGAGCTACTTAATGCACGGAACACGTTTTCTGGTGTTTTGACCACTCCACAGTACGTTTGACATGCAGAACCGGAGATATCTTGGTTTCGGTCGGGTTTCAAGCTGAGATATGCATTTTCTACGATAATCCTGGTGAGACTTCTGTCAGAAGTATGCAGAATCATCTAGATCGCTCTTCTCGAGCTACTTAATGCACGAAACACGTTATCTGGTGTTTTCACCACTCCACAGTGCGTATCATATGCAGAACCGGCGATATCTTGGTTTTCGTGGGGTTTCAAGCTGAGATATGTATTTTCTGCGATAATCTTGGTGAGACTTCTGTCCGAAGCATGCTGAAACATCGAGATCGCTCTTTTCGAGCTAGTTAATGTGAGAAAAACCTTATCCGGTGATTTCACCACTCCACAGTGCATTTGATATGCAGAACCGGCGATATCTTGGTTTTCGTGGGGTTTCAAGCTGAGATATGCATTTTCTGCGATAATCTTGGTGAGACTTCTGTCCGAAGTATGCTGAATCATCGAGATCGCTCTTTTCGAGCTAGTTAGTGCGAGAAACACGTTATCTGGTGTTTTCACCACTCCACAGTGCGTTTGATATGCAGAACAGTAGATATCTTGGTTTTCGTGGGGTTTCTAGCTGAGATATGCATTTCCTGCGATAATCTTGGTGAGACTTCTGTCAGAAGCATGCAGAATCTACGAGAACGCTCTTTTCGAGCTACTTAATGCACGAAACACCTTTTCTGGTGTTTTCACCACTCCACAGTACGTTTGACATGCAGAACCGGAGATATCTCGGTTTCGGTCGGGTTTCAAGCTGAGATATGCATTTTCTACGATAATCTTGGTGAAACATCTGTCCGAAGTATGCAGAAACGTCGAAAGCGCACTATTCGAGCTATTTAATGCAAGAAACACGTTTTCTGGGGTTTTCACCACTCCACAGTTCGTTGGATATGCAGAACAGTAGATATCTTGGTTTTCGTGGGGTTTCAAGCAGAGATATGCATTTTCTGCGATAATCTTGGTGAGACTTCTGTCCGAAGTATGCTGAATCATCGAGATCGCTCTTTTCGAGCTATATAATGCGAGAAACACGTTCTCTGGTTGTTTTCACCATTCCACAGTGCGTTTGATATGCAGAACAGGCGATATCTTGATTTTCATGGTGTTTCCAGCTGAGATATGCATTTTCTGCGATAATCTTGGTGGGTCTTTTGTCAGAAGTATGCAGAATCTTCGAGAACGCTCTTTTCGAGCTACTTAATGCGCGAAACACGTTTTCTGGTGTTTTCATCACTCCACGGTACGTTTGATGTGCAGAACCGGAGTTAACTCGGTTTTCGTCGGGTTTCAAGCTGAGATATGCATTTTCTACGATAATCTTGGTGAGACTTCTGTCAGAAGTATGCAGAATCATCGAGATCGCACTTTTCGAGCTATTTAATGCGAGAAACACGTTATCTGGTGTTTTCACCACTTCACAGTTGGTTTGACATGCAGAACCGGCGATATTTTGGTTTCGGTCGGGTTTCAATCTGAGGTATGCATTTTCTACGATAATCTTGGTGAAACATCTGTCCGAAGTATGCAGAAATATCGAGAGCGCTCTTTTCGAGCTATTTAATGCGAGAAACTCGTTTTCTGGTGTTTTCACCACTCCACGGTACGTTTGATGTGCAGAACCGGAGATAACTCGGTTTTCGTCGGGTTTCAAGCTGAGATATGCATTTGCTACGATAATCTTGGTGAGACTTCTGTCAGAAGTATGCAGAAACATCGAGAGCGCTCTTTTCGAGCTATTTAATGCGAAAAACACGTTTCCTGGGATTTTCACCACTCCACAGATCGTTGGATATGCAGAACAGTAGATATCTTGGTTTTCGTGGGGTTTCAAGCAGAGATATGCATTTTCTGCGATAATCTTGGTGAGACTTCTGTTAGAAGTATGCAGAATCATCTAGATCGCTCTTTTCGAGCTACTTAATGCACGGAACACGTTCTCTGGTTGTTTTCACCACCCCACAGTGCGTTTGATATGCAGAACGGGCAACATCTTGATTTTCGTGAGGTTTCGAGCTGAGATATGCATTTTCTGCGATAATATTGGTGAGACTTCAGTCAGAAGTATGCAGAATCATCTAGATCGCTCTGTTCGAGCTGCTTAATGCACGAAACACGTTTTCTGGTGTTTTCACCACTCCACAGTACGTTTGACATGCACAACAGGAGATATCTTGGTTTCGGTCGGGTTTCAAGCTGAGATATGCATTTTCTACGATAATCCTGGTGAGACTTCTGTCAGAAGTATGCAGGATCTTCGAGTACGCTCTTTTCGAGCTATTTAATGCGAGAAACACGTTATCTGGTGTTTTCACCACTCCACAGTGCGTTTGATATGCAGAACAGTAGATATCTTGGTTTTCGTGGGGTTTCAAGATGAGATATGCATTTTCTGCGATAATCTTGTTGAGACTTCCGTCCGAAGTATGCAGAATCATCGAGATCGCTCGTTTCGAGCTACTTAATTCGAGAAACACGTTATCTGGTGTTTTCACCACTCCACAGTGCGTTGGATATGCAGAAACGGCGATATTTTGGGTTTCGTGGGGTTTCAAGCTGAGATATGCATTTTCTGCGATAATCTTGGTGAGACTTCTGTCCGAAGTATGCTGAAACATCGAGATCGCTCGTTTCGAGCTACTTAATGCGAGAAACACGTTATCTGGTGTTTTCACCACTCCACAGTGCGTTGGATATGCAGAAACGGCGATATTTTGGTTTTCGTCGGTTTTCAAGCTGAGATATGCATTTTCTGCGATAATCTTGGTGAGACTTCTGTCCGAAGTATGCAGAATCATCTAGATCGCTCTTTTCGAGCTACTTAATGCACGGAACACGTTTTCTGGTGTTTTGACCACTCCACAGTACGTTTGACATGCAGAACCGGAGATATCTTGGTTTCGGTCGGGTTTCAAGCTGAGATATGCATTTTCTACGATAATCCTGGTGAGACTTCTGTCAGAAGTATGCAGAATCATCTAGATCGCTCTTCTCGAGCTACTTAATGCACGAAACACGTTATCTGGTGTTTTCACCACTCCACAGTGCGTATCATATGCAGAACCGGCGATATCTTGGTTTTCGTGGGGTTTCAAGCTGAGATATGTATTTTCTGCGATAATCTTGGTGAGACTTCTGTCCGAAGCATGCTGAAACATCGAGATCGCTCTTTTCGAGCTAGTTAATGTGAGAAAAACCTTATCCGGTGATTTCACCACTCCACAGTGCATTTGATATGCAGAACCGGCGATATCTTGGTTTTCGTGGGGTTTCAAGCTGAGATATGCATTTTCTGCGATAATCTTGGTGAGACTTCTGTCCGAAGTATGCTGAATCATCTAGATCGCTCTTCTCGAGCTACTTAATGCACGAAACACGTTATCTGGTGTTTTCACCACTCCACAGTGCATTTGATATGCAGAACCGGCGATATCTTGGTTTTCGTGGGGTTTCAAGCTGAGATATGCATTTTCTGCGATAATCTTGGTGAGACTTCTGTCCGAAGTATGCTGAATCATCGAGATCGCTCTTTTCGAGCTAGTTAGTGCGAGCAACACGTTATCTGGTGTTTTCACCACTCCACAGTGCGTTTGATATGCAGAACAGTAGATATCTTGGTTTTCGTGGGGTTTCAAGCTGAGATATGCATTTTCTGCGATAATCTTGCTGGGTCTTTTGTCAGAAGTATGCAGAATCAACTAGATCGCTCTTTTCGAGCTACTTAATGCACGAAACAAGTTTTCTGGTGTTTTCACCACTCCACAGTACGTTTGACATGCAGAACCGGAGATATCTTGGTTTCGGTCGGGTTTTAAGCTGAGATATGCATTTTCTACGATTATCTTGGTGAAACATCTGTCCGAAGCATGCAGAAACATCGAGAGCGCTCTTTTCGAGCTATTTAATGCGAGAAACTCATTTTCTGGGGTTTTCACCACTCCACAGTTCGCTGGATATGCAGAACCGGAGATATCTTGGTTTTCGTGGGGTTTCCAGCTGAGATATGCATTTTCGGCGATAATCTTGGTGGGTCTCTTGTCAGAAGTTTGCAGAATCATCTAGATCGCTCTTTTCGAGCTACTTAATGCACGAAACACGTTTTCTGGTGTTTTCACCACTCCACAGTACGTTTGACATGCAGAACCGGAGATATTTTGGTTTTCGTCGGGTTTCAAGCTGAGATATGCATTTTCTACGATAAGCTTGGTGAAATATCTGTCCGAAGTATGCAGAAACATCCAGAGCGCTCTTTTCGAGCTATTTAATGCGAGAAACACGTTTTCTGGGGTTTCCACCACTCCACAGATCGTTGGATATGCAGAACAGTAGATATCTTGGTTTTCGTGGGGTTTCAAGCAGAGATATGCATTTTCTGCGATAATCTTGGTGAGACTTCTGTTAGAAGTATGCAGAATCATCTAGATCGCTCTTCTCGAGCTACTTAATGCACGAAACACGTTATCTGGTGTTTTCACCACTCCACAGTGCGTATCATATGCAGAACCGGCGATATCTTGGTTTTCGTGGGGTTTCAAGCTGAGATATGCATTTTCTGCGATAATCTTGGTGAGACTTCTGTCCGAAGTATGCTGAAACATCGAGATCGCTCTTTTCGAGCTAGTTAATGTGAGAAAAACCTTATCCGGTGTTTTCACCACTCCACAGTGCATTTGATATGCAGAACCGGCGATATCTTGGTTTTCGTGGGGTTTCAAGCTGAGATATGCATTTTCTGCGATAATCTTGGTGAGACTTCTGTCCGAAGTATGCTGAATCATCGAGATCGCTCTTTTCGAGCTAGTTAGTGCGAGCAACACGTTATCTGGTGTTTTCACCACTCCACAGTGCGTTTGATATGCAGAACAGTAGATATCTTGGTTTTCGTGGGGTTTCAAGCTGAGATATGCATTTTCTGCGATAATCTTGTTGAGACTTCTGTCCGAAGTATGCAGAATCATCGAGATCGCTCGTTTCGAGCTACTTAATGCGAGAAACACGTTATCTGGGGTTTTCACCACTCCACAGATCGTTGGATATGCAGAACAGTAGATATCTTGGTTTTCGTGGGGTTTCAAGCAGAGATATGCATTTTCTGCGATAATCTTGGTGAGACTTCTGTTAGAAGTATGCAGAATCATCTAGATCGCTCTTCTCGAGCTACTTAATGCACGAAACACGTTATCTGGTGTTTTCACCACTCCACAGTGCGTATCATATGCAGAACCGGCGATATCTTGGTTTTCGTGGGTTTTCAAGCTGAGATATGTATTTTCTGCGATAATCTTGGTGAGACTTCTGTCCGAAGCATGCTGAAACATCGAGATCGCCCTTTTCGAGCTAGTTAATGTGAGAAAAACCTTATCCGGTGTTTTCACCACTCCACAGTGCATTTGATATGCAGAACCGGCGATATCTTGGTTTTCGTGGGGTTTCAAGCTGAGATATGCATTTTCTGCGATAATCTTGGTGAAACATCTGTCCGAAGTATGCAGAAACATCGAGAGCGCTCTTTTCGAGCTATTTAATGCGAGAAACACGTTTTCTGGGGTTTTCACCACTCCACAGTGCGTTGGATATGCAGAAACGGCGATATTTTGGTTTTCGTCGGGTTTCAAGCTGAGATATGCATTTTGTACGATAAGCTTGGTGAAACATCTGTCCGAAGTATGCAGAAACATCGAGAGCGCTCTTTTCGAGCTATTTAATACGAGAAACACGTTTTCTGGGGTTTTCTCCACTCCACAGATCGTTGGATATGCAGAACAGTAGATATCTTGGTTTTCGTGGGGTTTCAAGCTGAGATATGCATTTTCTACGATAAGCTTGGTGAGACTTCTGTCCGAAGTATGCAGAATCATCTAGATCGCTCTTTTCGAGCTACTTAATGCACGGAACACGTTTTCTGGTGTTTTGACCACTCTACAGTACGTTTGACATGCAGAACCGGAGATATCTTGGTTTCGGTCGGGTTTCAAGCTGAGATATGCATTTTCTACGATAATCCTGGTGAGACTTCTGTCAGAAGTATGCAGAATCTTCGAGAACGCTCTTTTCGAGCTACTTAATGCGCGAAACACGTTTTCTGGTGTTTTCACCACTCCACAGTTCGTTGGTAATGCAGAAACGGCGATATTTTGGTTTTCGTCGGGTTAAGCTGAGATATGCATTTTCTACGATAAGCTTGGTGAAACATCTGTCCGAAGTATGCAGAAACATCGAGAGCGCTCTTTTCGAGCTATTTAATGCGAGAAACACGTTTTCTGGGGTTTTCACCACTCCACAGATCGTTGGATATGCAGAACAGTAGATATCTTGATTTTCATGGTGTTTCCAGCTGAGATATGCATTTTCTGCGATAATCTTGGTGGGTCTTTTGTCAGAAGTATGCAGAATCATCTAGATCGCTCTTTTCGGGCTACTTAATGCACGGAACACGTTTTCTGGTGTTTTGACCACTCCACAGTACGTTTGACATGAAGAACCGGAGATATCTTGGTTTCGATCGGGTTTCAAGCTGAGATATGCATTTTCTACGATAAGCTTGGTGAAACATCTGTCCGAAGTATGCAGAAACATCGAGAGCGCTCTTTTCGAGCTATTTAATGCGTGAAACACGTTTCCTGGGGTTTTCACCACTCCACAGATCGTTGGATATGCAGAACAGTAGATATCTTGGTTTTCGTGGGGTTTCAAGCAGAGATATGCATTTTCTGCGATAATCTTGGTGAGACTTCTGTTAGAAGTATGCAGAATCATCTAGATCGCTCTTCTCGAGCTACTTAATGCACGAAACACGTTATCTGGTGTTTTCACCACTCCACAGTGCGTATCATATGCAGAACCGGCGATATCTTGGTTTTCGTGGGGTTTCAAGCTGAGATATGTATTTTCTGCGATAATCTTGGTGAGACTTCTGTCCGAAGCATGCTGAAACATCGAGATCGCTCTTTTCGAGCTAGTTAATGTGAGAAAAACCTTATCCGGTGATTTCACCACTCCACAGTGCATTTGATATGCAGAACCGGCGATATCTTGGTTTTCGTGGGGTTTCAAGCTGAGATATGCATTTTCTGCGATAATCTTGGTGAGACTTCTGTCCGAAGTATGCTGAATCATCTAGATCGCTCTTCTCGAGCTACTTAATGCACGAAACACGTTATCTGGTGTTTTCACCACTCCACAGTGCATTTGATATGCAGAACCGGCGATATCTTGGTTTTCGTGGGGTTTCAAGCTGAGATATGCATTTTCTGCGATAATCTTGGTGAGACTTCTGTCCGAAGTATGCTGAATCATCGAGATCGCTCTTTTCGAGCTAGTTAGTGCGAGCAACACGTTATCTGGTGTTTTCACCACTCCACAGTGCGTTTGATATGCAGAACAGTAGATATCTTGGTTTTCGTGGGGTTTCAAGCTGAGATATGCATTTTCTGCGATAATCTTGCTGGGTCTTTTGTCAGAAGTATGCAGAATCAAATAGATCGCTCTTTTCGAGCTACTTAATGCACGAAACAAGTTTTCTGGTGTTTTCACCACTCCACAGTACGTTTGACATGCAGAACCGGAGATATCTTGGTTTCGGTCGGGTTTTAAGCTGAGATATGCATTTTCTACGATTATCTTGGTGAAACATCTGTCCGAAGCATGCAGAAACATCGAGAGCGCTCTTTTCGAGCTATTTAATGCGAGAAACTCATTTTCTGGGGTTTTCACCACTCCACAGTTCGCTGGATATGCAGAACCGGAGATATCTTGGTTTTCGTGGGGTTTCCAGCTGAGATATGCATTTTCTGCGATAATCTTGGTGGGTCTCTTGTCAGAAGTTTGCAGAATCATCTAGATCGCTCTTTTCGAGCTACTTAATGCACGAAACACGTTTTCTGGTGTTTTCACCACTCCACTGTACGTTTGACATGCAGAACCGGAGATATTTTGGTTTTCGTCGGGTTTCAAGCTGAGATATGCATTTTCTACGATAAGCTTGGTGAAATATCTGTCCGAAGTATGCAGAAACATCCAGAGCGCTCTTTTCGAGATATTTAATGCGAGAAACACGTTTTCTGGGGTTTTCACCACTCCACAGATCGTTGGATATGCAGAACAGTAGATATCTTGGTTTTCGTGGGGTTTCTAGCAGAGATATGCATTTTCTGCGATAATCTTGGTGAGACTTCTGTTAGAAGTATGCAGAATCATCTAGATCGCTCTTCTCGAGCTACTTAATGCACGAAACACGTTATCTGGTGTTTTCACCACTCCACAGTGCGTATCATATGCAGAACCGGCGATATCTTGGTTTTCGTGGGGTTTCAAGCTGAGATATGCATTTTCTGCGATAATCTTGGTGAGACTTCTGTCCGAAGTATGCTGAAACATCGAGATCGCTCTTTTCGAGCTAGTTAATGTGAGAAAAACCTTATCCGGTGTTTTCACCACTCCACAGTGCATTTGATATGCAGAACCGGCGATATCTTGGTTTTCGTGGGGTTTCAAGCTGAGATATGCATTTTCTGCGATAATCTTGGTGAGACTTCTGTCCGAAGTATGCTGAATCATCGAGATCGCTCTTTTCGAGCTAGTTAGTGCGAGCAACACGTTATCTGGTGTTTTCACCACTCCACAGTGCGTTTGATATGCAGAACAGTAGATATCTTGGTTTTCGTGGGGTTTCAAGCTGAGATATGCATTTTCTGCGATAATCTTGTTGAGACTTCTGTCCGAAGTATGCAGAATCATCGAGATCGCTCGTTTCGAGCTACTTAATGCGAGAAACACGTTATCTGGTGTTTTCACCACTCCACAGTGCGTTGGATATGCAGAAACGGCGATATTTTGGTTTTCGTCGGGTTTCAAGCTGAGATATGCATTTTCTACGATAAGCTTGGTGAAACATCTGTCCGAAGTATGCAGAAACATCCAGAGCGCTCTTTTCGAGCTATTTAATGCGAGAAACACGTTTTCTGGGGTTTTCACCACTCCACAGATCGTTGGATATGCAGAACAGTAGATATCTTGGTTTTCGTGGGGTTGCAAGCAGAGATATGCATTTTCTGCGATAATCTTGGTGAGACTTCTGTTAGAAGTATGCAGAATCATCTAGATCGCTCTTCTCGAGCTACTTAATGCACGAAACACGTTATCTGGTGTTTTCACCACTCCACAGTGCGTATCATATGCAGAACCGGCGATATCTTGGTTTTCGTGGGGTTTCAAGCTGAGATATGTATTTTCTGCGATAATCTTGGTGAGACTTCTGTCCGAAGCATGCTGAAACATCGAGATCGCCCTTTTCGAGCTAGTTAATGTGAGAAAAACCTTATCCGGTGTTTTCACCACTCCACAGTGCATTTGATATGCAGAACCGGCGATATCTTGGTTTTCGTGGGGTTTCAAGCTGAGATATGCATTTTCTGCGATAATCTTGGTGAGACTTCTGTTAGAAGTATGCAGAATCATCTAGATCGCTCTTCTCGAGCTACTTAATGCACGAAACACGTTATCTGGTGTTTTCACCACTCCACAGTGCGTATCATATGCAGAACCGGCGATATCTTGGTTTTCGTGGGGTGTCAAGCTGAGATATGCATTTTCTGCGATAATCTTGGTGAAACATCTGTCCGAAGTATGCAGAAACATCGAGAGCGCTCTTTTCGAGCTATTTAATGCGAGAAACACGTTTTCTGGGGTTTTCACCACTCCACAGTGCGTTGGATATGCAGAAACGGCGATATTTTGGTTTTCGTCGGGTTTCAAGCTGAGATATGCATTTTCTACGATAAGCTTGGTGAAACATCTGTCCGAAGTATGCAGAAACATCGAGAGCGCTCTTTTCGAGCTATTTAATACGAGAAACACGTTTTCTGGGGTTTTCTCCACTCCACAGATCGTTGGATATGCAGAACAGTAGATATCTTGATTTTCATGGTGTTTCCAGCTGAGATATGCATTTTCTGCGATAATCTTGGTGGGTCTTTTGTCAGAAGTATGCAGAATCATCTAGATCGCTCTTTTCGAGCTACTTAATGCACGGAACACGTTTTCTGGAGTTTTCACGACTCCACAGTACGTTTGACATGCAGAACCGGAGATATCTTGGTTTCGATCGGGTTTCAAGCTGAGATATGCATTTTCTACGATAAGCTTGGTGAAACATCTGTCCGAAGTATGCAGAAACATCGAGAGCGCTCTTTTCGAGCTATTTAATGCGTGAAACACGTTTCCTGGGGTTTTCACCACTCCACAGATCGTTGGATATGCAGAACAGTAGATATCTTGGTTTTCGTGGGGTTTCAAGCAGAGATATGCATTTTCTGCGATAATCTTGGTGAGACTTCTGTTAGAAGTATGCAGAATCATCTAGATCGCTCTTCTCGAGCTACTTAATGCACGAAACACGTTATCTGGTGTTTTCACCACTCCACAGTGCGTATCATATGCAGAACCGGCGATATCTTGGTTTTCGTGGGGTTTCAAGCTGAGATATGTATTTTCTGCGATAATCTTGGTGAGACTTCTGTCCGAAGCATGCTGAAACATCGAGATCGCTCTTTTCGAGCTAGTTAATGTGAGAAAAACCTTATCCGGTGATTTCACCACTCCACAGTGCATTTGATATGCAGAACCGGCGATATCTTGGTTTTCGTGGGGTTTCAAGCTGAGATATGCATTTTCTGCGATAATCTTGGTGAGACTTCTGTCCGAAGTATGCTGAATCATCTAGATCGCTCTTTTCGAGCTACTTAATGCACGAAACAAGTTTTCTGGTGTTTTCACCACTCCACAGTACGTTTGACATGCAGAACCGGAGATATCTTGGTTTCGGTCGGGTTTTAAGCTGAGATATGCATTTTCTACGATTATCTTGGTGAAACATCTGTCCGAAGCATGCAGAAACATCGAGAGCGCTCTTTTCGAGCTATTTAATGCGAGAAACTCATTTTCTGGGGTTTTCACCACTCCACAGTTCGCTGGATATGCAGAACCGGAGATATCTTGGTTTTCGTGGGGTTTCCAGCTGAGATATGCATTTTCTGCGATAATCTTGGTGGGTCTCTTGTCAGAAGTTTGCAGAATCATCTAGATCGCTCTTTTCGAGCTACTTAATGCACGAAACACGTTTTCTGGTGTTTTCACCACTCCACAGTACGTTTGACATGCAGAACCGGAGATATTTTGGTTTTCGTCGGGTTTCAAGCTGAGATATGCATTTTCTACGATAAGCTTGGTGAAATATCTGTCCGAAGTATGCAGAAACATCCAGAGCGCTCTTTTCGAGATATTTAATGCGAGAAACACGTTTTCTGGGGTTTTCACCACTCCACAGATCGTTGGATATGCAGAACAGTAGATATCTTGGTTTTCGTGGGGTTTCTAGCAGAGATATGCATTTTCTGCGATAATCTTGGTGAGACTTCTGTTAGAAGTATGCAGAATCATCTAGATCGCTCTTCTCGAGCTACTTAATGCACGAAACACGTTATCTGGTGTTTTCACCACTCCACAGTGCGTATCATATGCAGAACCGGCGATATCTTGGTTTTCGTGGGGTTTCAAGCTGAGATATGCATTTTCTACGATAAGCTTGGTGAAATATCTGTCCGAAGTATGCAGAAACATCCAGAGCGCTCTTTTCGAGATATTTAATGCGAGAAACACGTTATCTGGTGTTTTCACCACTCCACAGTGCGTTTGATATGCAGAACAGTAGATATCTTGGTTTTCGTGGGGTTTCAAGCTGAGATATGCATTTTCTGCGATAATCTTGTTGAGACTTCTGTCCGAAGTATGCAGAATCATCGAGATCGCTCGTTTCGAGCTACTTAATGCGAGAAACACGTTATCTGGTGTTTTCACCACTCCACAGTGCGTTGGATATGCAGAAACGGCGATATTTTGGTTTTCGTCGGGTTTCAAGCTGAGATATGCATTTTCTACGATAAGCTTGGTGAAACATCTGTCCGAAGTATGCAGAAACATCCAGAGCGCTCTTTTCGAGCTATTTAATGCGAGAAACACGTTTTCTGGGGTTTTCACCACTCCACAGATCGTTGGATATGCAGAACAGTAGATATCTTGGTTTTCGTGGGGTTGCAAGCAGAGATATGCATTTTCTGCGATAATCTTGGTGAGACTTCTGTTAGAAGTATGCAGAATCATCTAGATCGCTCTTCTCGAGCTACTTAATGCACGAAACACGTTATCTGGTGTTTTCACCACTCCACAGTGCGTATCATATGCAGAACCGGCGATATCTTGGTATTCGTGGGGTTTCAAGCTGAGATATGTATTTTCTGCGATAATCTTGGTGAGACTTCTGTCCGAAGCATGCTGAAACATCGAGATCGCCCTTTTCGAGCTAGTTAATGTGAGAAAAACCTTATCCGGTGTTTTCACCACTCCACAGTGCATTTGATATGCAGAACCGGCGATATCTTGGTTTTCGTGGGGTTTCAAGCTGAGATATGCATTTTCTGCGATAATCTTGGTGAAACATCTGTCCGAAGTATGCAGAAACATCGAGAGCGCTCTTTTCGAGCTATTTAATGCGAGAAACACGATTTCTGGGGTTTTCACCACTCCACAGTGCGTTGGATATGCAGAAACGGCGATATTTTGGTTTTCGTCGGGTTTCAAGCTGAGATATGCATTTTCTACGATAAGCTTGGTGAAACATCTGTCCGAAGTATGCAGAAACATCGAGAGCGCTCTTTTCGAGCTATTTAATACGAGAAACACGTTTTCTGGGGTTTTCTCCACTCCACAGATCGTTGGATATGCAGAACAGTAGATATCTTGATTTTCATGGTGTTTCCAGCTGAGATATGCATTTTCTGCGATAATCTTGGTGGGTCTTTTGTCAGAAGTATGCAGAATCATCTAGATCGCTCTTTTCGAGCTACTTAATGCACGGAACACGTTTTCTGGAGTTTTCACGACTCCACAGTACGTTTGACATGCAGAACCGGAGATATCTTGGTTTCGGTCGGGTTTCAAGCTGAGATATGCATTTTCTACGATAATCCTGGTGAGACTTCTGTCAGAAGTATGCAGAATCTTCGAGAACGCTCTTTTCGAGCTACTTAATGCGCGAAACACGTTTTCTGGTGTTTTCACCACTCCACAGTTCGTTGGATATGCAGAAACGGCGATATTTTGGTTTTCGTCGGGTTAAGCTGAGATATGCATTTTCTACGATAAGCTTGGTGAAACATCTGTCCGAAGTATGCAGAAACATCGAGAGCGCTCATTTCGAGCTATTTAATGCGAGAAACACGTTTTCTGGGGTTTTCACCACTCCACAGATCGTTGGATATGCAGAACAGTAGATATCTTGATTTTCATGGTGTTTCCAGCTGAGATATGCATTTTCTGCGATAATCTTGGTGGGTCTTTTGTCAGAAGTATGCAGAATCATCTAGATCGCTCTTTTCGAGCTACTTAATGCACGGAACACGTTTTCTGGTGTTTTGACCACTCCACAGTACGTTTGACATGAAGAACCGGAGATATCTTGGTTTCGGTCGGGTTTCAAGCTGAGATATGCATTTTCTACGATAATCCTGGTGAGACTTCTGTCCGAAGCATGCTGAAACATCGAGATCGCTCTTTTCGAGCTAGTTAATGTGAGAAAAACCTTATCCGGTGTTTTCACCACTCCACAGTGCATTTGATATGCAGAACCGGCGATATCTTGGTTTTCGTGGGGTTTCAAGCTGAGATATGCATTTTCTGCGATAATCTTGGTGAGACTTCTGTCCGAAGTATGCTGAATCATCGAGATCGCTCTTTTCGAGCTAGTTAGTGCGAGCAACACGTTATCTGGTGTTTTCACCACTCCACAGTGCGTTTGATATGCAGAACAGTAGATATCTTGGTTTTCGTGGGGTTTCAAGCTGAGATATGCATTTTCTGCGATAATCTTGTTGAGACTTCTGTCCGAAGTATGCAGAATCATCGAGATCGCTCGTTTCGAGCTACTTAATGCGAGAAACACGTTATCTGGTGTTTTCACCACTCCACAGTGCGTTGGATATGCAGAAACGGCGATATTTTGGTTTTCGTCAGGTTTCAAGCTGAGATATGCATTTTCTACGATAAGCATGGTGAAACATCTGTCCGAAGTATGCAGAAACATCCAGAGCGCTCTTTTCGAGCTGTTTAATGCGAGAAACACGTTTTCTGGGGTTTTCACCACTCCACAGATCGTTGGATATGCAGAACCGGAGATATCTTGGTTTTCGTGGGGTTTCAAGCAGAGATATGCATTTTCTGCGATAATCTTGGTGAGACTTCTGTTAGAAGTATGCAGAATCATCTAGATCGCTCTTCTCGAGCTACTTAATGCACGAAACACGTTATCTGGTGTTTTCACCACTCCACAGTGCGTATCATATGCAGAACCGGCGATATCTTGGTGTTCGTGGGGTTTCAAGCTGATATGCACTTTCTGCGATAATCTTGGTGAGACTTCTGTTAGAAGTATGCAGAATCATCGAGATCGCACTTTTCGAGCTATTTAATGCACGAAACAAGTTTTCTGGTGTTTTCACCACTCCACAGTACGTTTGACATGCAGAACCGGAGATATCTTGGTTTCGGTCGGGTTTTAAGCTGAGATATGCATTTTCTACGATTATCTTGGTGAAACATCTGTCCGAAGCATGCAGAAACATCGAGAGCGCTCTTTTCGAGCTATTTAATGCGAGAAACTCATTTTCTGGGGTTTTCACCACTCCACAGTTCGCTGGATATGCAGAACCGGAGATATCTTGGTTTTCGTGGGGTTTCCAGCTGAGATATGCGTTTTCTGCGATAATCTTGGTGGGTCTCTTGTCAGAAGTTTGCAGAATCATCTAGATCGCTCTTTTCGAGCTACTTAATGCACGAAACACGTTTTCTGGTGTTTTTACCACTCCACAGTACGTTTGACATGCAGAACCGGAGATATTTTGGTTTTCGTGGGGTTTCAAGCTGAGATATGCATTTTCTACGATAAGCTTGGTGAAACATCTGTCCGAAGTATGCAGAAACATCCAGAGCGCTCTTTTCGAGCTATTTAATGCGAGAAACACGTTTTCTGGGGTTTTCACCACTCCACAGATCGTTGGATATGCAGAACAGTAGATATCTTGGTTTTCGTGGGGTTTCAAGCAGAGATATGCATTTTCTGCGATAATCTTGGTGAGACTTCTGTTAGAAGTATGCAGAATCATCTAGATCGCTCTTCTCGAGCTACTTAATGCACGAAACACGTTATCTGGTGTTTTCACCACTCCACAGTGCGTATCATATGCAGAACCGGCGATATCTTGGTTTTCGTGGGGTTTCAAGCTGAGATATGTATTTTCTGCGATAATCTTGGTGAGACTTCTGTCCGAAGCATGCTGAAACATCGAGATCGCCCTTTTCGAGCTAGTTAATGTGAGAAAAACCTTATCCGGTGTTTTCACCACTCCACAGTGCATTTGATATGCAGAACCGGCGATATCTTGGTTTTCGTGGGGTTTCAAGCTGAGATATGCATTTTCTGCGATAATCTTGGTGGGTCTTTTGTCAGAAGTATGCAGAATCATCTAGATCGCTCTTTTCGAGCTACTTAATGCACGGAACACGTTTTCTGGAGTTTTCACGACTCCACAGTACGTTTGACATGCAGAACCGGAGATATCTTGGTTTCGGTCGGGTTTCAAGCTGAGATATGCATTTTCTACGATAATCCTGGTGAGACTTCTGTTAGAAGTATGCAGAATCATCTAGATCGCTCTTCTCGAGCTACTTAATGCACGAAACACGTTATCTGGTGTTTTCACCACTCCACAGTGCGTATCATATGCAGAACCGGCGATATCTTGGTTTTCGTGGGGTTTCATGCTGAGATATGTATTTTCTGCGATAATCTTGGTGAGACTTCTGTCCGAAGCATGCTGAAACATCGAGATCGCTCTTTTCGAGCTAGTTAGTGCGAGCAACACGTTATCTGGTGTTTTCACCACTCCACAGTGCGTTTGATATGCAGAACAGTAGATATCTTGGTTTTCGTGGGGTTTCAAGCTGAGATATGCATTTTCTGCGATAATCTTGTTGAGACTTCTGTCCGAAGTATGCAGAATCATCGAGATCGCTCGTTTCGAGCTACTTAATGCGAGAAACACGTTATCTGGTGTTTTCACCACTCCACAGTGCGTTGGATATGCAGAAACGGCGATATTTTGGTTTTCGTCAGGTTTCAAGCTGAGATATGCATTTTCTACGATAAGCTTGGTGAAACATCTGTCCGAAGTATGCAGAAACATCCAGAGCGCTCTTTTCGAGCTGTTTAATGCGAGAAACACGTTTTCTGGGGTTTTCACCACTCCACAGATCGTTGGATATGCAGAACCGGAGATATCTTGGTTTTCGTGGGGTTTCAAGCAGAGATATGCATTTTCTGCGATAATCTTGGTGAGACTTCTGTTAGAAGTATGCAGAATCATCTAGATCGCTCTTCTCGAGCTACTTAATGCACGAAACACGTTATCTGGTGTTTTCACCACTCCACAGTGCGTATCATATGCAGAACCGGCGATATCTTGGTTTTCGTGGGGTTTCAAGCTGATATGCACTTTCTGCGATAATCTTGGTGAGACTTCTGTTAGAAGTATGCAGAATCATGGAGATCGCTCTTTTCGAGCTATTTAATGCGAGAAACACGTTATCTGGTGTTTTCACCACTCCACAGTGCGTTTGATAAGCAGAACAGGCGATATCTTGATTTTCATGGTGTTTCCAGCTGAGATATGCATTTTCTGCGATAATCTTGGTGGGTCTTTTGTCAGAAGTATGCAGAATCATCTAGATCGCTCTTTTCGAGCTACTTAATGCACGGAACACGTTTTCTGGAGTTTTCACGACTCCACAGTACGTTTGACATGCAGAACCGGAGATATCTTGGTTTCGGTCGGGTTTTAAGCTGAGATATGCATTTTCTACGATTATCTTGGTGAAACATCTGTCCGAAGCATGCAGAAACATCGAGAGCGCTCTTTTCGAGCTATTTAATGCGAGAAACTCATTTTCTGGGGTTTTCACCACTCCACAGTTCGCTGGATATGCAGAACCGGAGATATCTTGGTTTTCGTGGGGTTTCCAGCTGAGATATGCGTTTTCTGCGATAATCTTGGTGGGTCTCTTGTCAGAAGTTTGCAGAATCATCTAGATCGCTCTTTTCGAGCTACTTAATGCACGAAACACGTTTTCTGGTGTTTTTACCACTCCACAGTACGTTTGACATGCAGAACCGGAGATATTTTGGTTTTCGTGGGGTTTCAAGCTGAGATATGCATTTTCTACGATAAGCTTGGTGAAACATCTGTCCGAAGTATGCAGAAACATCCAGAGCGCTCTTTTCGAGCTATTTAATGCGAGAAACACGTTTTCTGGGGTTTTCACCACTCCACAGATCGTTGGATATGCAGAACAGTAGATATCTTGGT
Source organism: Anthophora plumipes (assembly GCA_951804975.1). Classification (NCBI taxonomy): domain Eukaryota; kingdom Metazoa; phylum Arthropoda; class Insecta; order Hymenoptera; family Apidae; genus Anthophora; species Anthophora plumipes. The sequence goes on from CATORF010000749.1 coordinate 570,504, forward strand.
TTTCGTGGGGTTTCAAGCAGAGATATGCATTTTCTGCGATAATCTTGGTGAGACTTCTGTTAGAAGTATGCAGAATCATCTAGATCGCTCTTCTCGAGCTACTTAATGCACGAAACACGTTATCTGGTGTTTTCACCACTCCACAGTGCGTATCATATGCAGAACCGGCGATATCTTGGTTTTCGTGGGGTTTCAAGCTGAGATATGTATTTTCTGCGATAATCTTGGTGAGACTTCTGTCCGAAGCATGCTGAAACATCGAGATCGCCCTTTCCGAGCTAGTTAATGTGAGAAAAACCTTATCCGGTGTTTTCACCACTCCACAGTGCATTTGATATGCACAACCGGCGATATCTTGGTTTTCGTGGGGTTTCAAGCTGAGATATGCATTTTCTGCGATAATCTTGGTGGGTCTTTTGTCAGAAGTATGCAGAATCATCTAGATCGCTCTTTTCGAGCTACTTAATGCACGGAACACGTTTTCTGGAGTTTTCACGACTCCACAGTACGTTTGACATGCAGAACCGGAGATATCTTGGTTTCGGTCGGGTTTCAAGCTGAGATATGCATTTTCTACGATAATCCTGGTGAGACTTCTGTTAGAAGTATGCAGAATCATCTAGATCGCTCTTCTCGAGCTACTTAATGCACGAAACACGTTATCTGGTGTTTTCACCACTCCACAGTGCGTATCATATGCAGAACCGGCGATATCTTGGTTTTCGTGGGGTTTCATGCTGAGATATGTATTTTCTGCGATAATCTTGGTGAGACTTCTGTCCGAAGCATGCTGAAACATCGAGATCGCTCTTTTCGAGCTAGTTAATGTGAGAAAAACCTTATCCGGTGATTTCACCACTCCACAGTGCATTTGATATGCAGAACCGGCGATATCTTGGTTTTCGTGGGGTTTCAAGCTGAGATATGCATTTTCTGCGATAATCTTGGTGAGACTTCTGTCCGAAGTATGCTGAATCATCTAGATCGCTCTTCTCGAGCTACTTAATGCACGAAACACGTTATCTGGTGTTTTCACCACTCCACAGTGCATTTGATATGCAGAACCGGCGATATCTTGGTTTTCGTGGGGTTTCAAGCTGAGATATGCATTTTCTGCGATAATCTTGGTGAGACTTCTGTCCGAAGTATGCTGAATCATCGAGATCGCTCTTTTCGAGCTAGTTAGTGCGAGCAACACGTTATCTGGTGTTTTCACCACTCCACAGTGCGTTTGATATGCAGAACAGTAGATATCTTGGTTTTCGTGGGGTTTCAAGCTGAGATATGCATTTTCTGCGATAATCTTGCTGGGTCTTTTGTCAGAAGTATGCAGAATCAACTAGATCGCTCTTTTCGAGCTACTTAATGCACGAAACAAGTTTTCTGGTGTTTTCACCACTCCACAGTACGTTTGACATGCAGAACCGGAGATATCTTGGTTTTCGTGGGGTTTCAAGCAGAGATATGCATTTCCTGCGATAATCTTGGTGAGACTTCTGTTAGAAGTATGCAGAATCATCTAGATCGCTCTTCTCGAGCTACTTAATGCACGAAACACGTTATCTGGTGTTTTCACCACTCCACAGTGCGTATCATATGCAGAACCGGCGATATCTTGGTTTTCGTGGGGTTTCAAGCTGAGATATGCATTTTCTGCGATAATCTTGGTGAGACTTCTGTCCGAAGTATGCTGAAACATCGAAATCGCTCTTTTCGAGCTAGTTAATGTGAGAAAAACCTTATCCGGTGTTTTCACCACTCCACAGTGCATTTGATATGCAGAACCGGCGATATCTTGGTTTTCGTGGGGTTTCAAGCTGAGATATGCATTTTCTGCGATAATCTTGGTGAGACCTCTGTCCGAAGTATGCTGAATCATCGAGATCGCCCTTTTCGAGCTAGTTAATGTGAGAAAAACCTTATCCGGTGTTTTCACCACTCCACAGTGCATTTGATATGCAGAACCGGCGATATCTTGGTTTTCGTGGGGTTTCAAGCTGAGATATGCATTTTCTGCGATAATCTTGGTGAAACATCTGTCCGAAGTATGCAGAAACATCGAGAGCGCTCTTTTCGAGCTATTTAATGCGAGAAACACGTTTTCTGGGGTTTTCACCACTCCACAGTGCGTTGGATATGCAGAAACGGCGATATTTTGGTTTTCGTCGGGTTTCAAGCTGAGATATGCATTTTCTACGATAAGCTTGGTGAAACATCTGTCCGAAGTATGCAGAAACATCGAGAGCGCTCTTTTCGAGCTATTTAATACGAGAAACACGTTTTCTGGGGTTTTCTCCACTCCACAGATCGTTGGATATGCAGAACAGTAGATATCTTGGTTTTCGTGGGGTTTCAAGCAGAGATATGCATTTTCTGCGATAATCTTGGTGAGACTTCTGTTAGAAGTATGCAGAATCATGGAGATCGCTCTTTTCGAGCTATTTAATGCGAGAAACACGTTATCTGGTGTTTTCACCACTCCACAGTGCGTTTGATAAGCAGAACAGGCGATATCTTGATTTTCATGGTGTTTCCAGCTGAGATATGCATTTTCTGCGATAATCTTGGTGGGTCTTTTGTCAGAAGTATGCAGAATCATCTAGATCGCTCTTTTCGAGCTACTTAATGCACGGAACACGTTTTCTGGAGTTTTCACGACTCCACAGTACGTTTGACATGCAGAACCGGAGATATCTTGGTTTCGGTCGGGTTTCAAGCTGAGATATGCATTTTCTACGATAATCCTGGTGAGACTTCTGTCAGAAGTATGCAGAATCTTCGAGAACGCTCTTTTCGAGCTACTTAATGCGCGAAACACGTTTTCTGGTGTTTTCACCACTCCACAGTTCGTTGGATATGCAGAAACGGCGATATTTTGGTTTTCGTCGGGTTAAGCT